>OY856390.1:17500-472500 GCA_963693495.1 Malacosoma neustria
AACGGAGCTCAAGTCCACGGTGCTGGAATCGCTCCAAGTAATGTACGAGACCTGTCTGGCGTTGTCAGACTCAAGGTCAAGGCACAAATTTAACCTCGAGAAGGAGAGGTCGAGGCATGCCCAGGAGTTGGTCCGTGTGGAGCGTGCCCACACGGAGACACTTACCAGGGTGACTGCCTCCCTATCGAGTGAGCTTGCCTTGGCTCGCCAGGACATAAAGTCCGGCCTAGAGTCAACAAAGTCGGTAAGGGACTGGCTAGGCTATGAGACCATGGAGCCGTATGCCAAAATCTCGGTCATAACAGAGATTGTCAAGGGCATAGAGAAGCAGATGACGCAGACGCAAACAACTCTCCTCAGTCTCACATCCTCCCCCACCAAGACCAAGGAGGGAGGGAGCGCAAAAAGCGCGGCGGTAGAGAAACTCCAGCAGGGAGTGGACACCGTCTCCCGCCAAATAGATGAGATGAGGCGAGATGTGAATGGACTGAAGAAATCCATTGAGTCCATAACTGTGTCATCTGACTCCATTTCATCCCGGCTCCAGGCTCTACAGGAGCAAGCCGAACAGTCCCAAACCCATTTAACAAACGTCCTCCCAACACTGGAACCCTTGGGGAGCACAATAAGTACCATGAGTGGTGTATTGAACGCAATACACCAGCAAGTCATCAGCAACACCACACCTGTCCAACACGAGTCCAGAGTAGCGATCGAGGAACACCTTCAGCCGATAGCTGAAAGGCTGGAAGCGGTGGGGTCGGAACTCCGGGAGATGAGAGAAACCCAGCGGAAGCGCCAGCTGGAGCCGCCAACCGTCAGCCTGGCGGAAGAACTCTCCCGAGCCACCGTCCCCGTTCCAGCGTCAGCACCGGCGGACAAAACAACGTACGCCGAAGCGGCCAAAAAGAAGCCGGTCCTCCGACCGAACCATACTTTGATCATCTCCTCGACGGATCCTCAAAAGACCGGCGAGAAGGTGATTGAAGATCTTCGAAAGACCCTCGACCCGAAAACAACTGGGGCGAGAGTCGAAAGGGTGAGGACCGCGCGCAACCAAAAGGTTGTCCTCAGTTGCGGCTCGAGCGCAGATCTAAAACTCGTGAAGGACAGGATCAAAACCAATAATACACTCAAAGCGGAGGTGGCAAAGACGTCGCTACCACTCATCATCGTAAAGGATGTGCTGGCCTACCACACGGACGGCGAAATTGAGGAGCAGCTGCTTAGGCAGAACAACCACCTCCTCAAAACATTGAACCCGTCGGCCATCCACATCCGCGTGAGGTCCCGGAAGAAGACCCGCAACCCCCACCAGAATCACGTCATCCTCGAGGTGTCTGCCCCGGTACACAAGCGCTTCACGGAAGAGGGAACGGTCTACATAGGCCTACAGAAGAGGACGGTCAGTGACCAGTCCCCCCTCACCCAGTGCGTGAAATGTCTGGGGTACGGACACACTCGTGCGCGCTGCCCGGAGAGTGATTCCTACTGCAGTTACTGCAGTGGGAAGCACTCCTGGGAGGAGTGCAGGAAGAGGAAGGAGGGACTCCCCCCCACGTGCAGAAACTGCAAATTGGCGGGGAGCAAATCAAACACTCCTAAATGGGTAGAACATCATGCCCATCACTCTGACTGCCCCGAGCGCCAAAGGTGGGACATTATAGCGCGGTCTCGGGTCAACTACAGCTGCTAAGGGCACCGATACCCAGCCCAACACGCCTCGAGGCGGACCGAGAAAGTTGAGCCTGCAATTCATACAGGCTAATCTACAGCGCTCCAAAACAGCCACCCAGGAACTCCTGCAAGTTGCGAGCGAGAGGGGAATAGACATCGCACTAGTCCAAGAACCATACGTGGGCAGGACTGGCTGCATGTCCGAGTACCCCGGCACTAAAATCATCCAGTGCACTCTCAATCGCCAAAAACCGGTGAAGGCCGCTGTGCTGGTATTCCGTGACTACCTGGAGGTCATCCACGACCCCCAACTCGTCACGGAAACGGAAGCAGCGGTATTACTGGTAGCAGGTAACCTGAAGTTTGGAGCCATCTCGGTTTACTTCGAGGGAGATAATGATATTGAAAACAATATCATTTCACTCACAGCAGCTGTGGTTGGCCTTAATACGGGCAACCTCATAATAGGGGGCGACGTCAACGCCTGGAGCCACTGGTGGGGTTGCGAGACCGAAGACCGCCGTGGACGAGCTTGCGTCGACTTCATCAACGGCCAAGATCTCCATATCCTCAATGAAGGAGACACGCCGACTTTCGAGGTCTACAGGAGAAATCAACTGTGCACCAGCATAGTTGACATCACAACCTGCAGTACGCCGCTGCTAGATAGGGTGGAGGCGTGGAGGGTGAATCGCGACCTGATAACATCAGACCACAACGCCATAACGTTTGGGCTGCGCCTGTCAACCGAGCTGAAACCTCTCGGCACGGTGACAACGCGCAAGTACAACGTAGCGTCAGCCGACTGGTCCGAGTTCGCGTCACTCTTCCGCGCCCGCCTTTCAGCGGCTAACATCACCACGGACCTCGTAGAAGGTGTAACGTCCGGAGAGGAGTTGGATGCCGTAGTGGGTGCCTACACACAAACAATCCAGGAATCGTGCAATAACACCAGCACGATAAGGAAAATAGGCACCTACAAGGGGAAGACCAAGCCGCCATGGTGGACCGCTGCTCTACAAGAGCGGAAAGCGGAGGTCCTGCGCAAAAAGCGCCGAATCAAAAACGCGGCCCCCCATCGTAAGCCCTCCGTCTATCAAGATTATAAACAAACAAAAGAAGACTACGTTCAGGCTGTCTTGGCAGCACAAACCACGAGCTGGAAGGAGTTCTGTACCACACAGGAGAAAGAGAGTCTGTGGGATGGTATATACAGAGTAATAAGGAGAACAGCCAGAAGACAAGAAGACATGCTCTTGCGGAGCGCCGACGGGACCACACTGAGTCCCGAAAACTCGGCAAACCTTCTGGCCAACACGTTCTATCCTGAAGACTCTGTATCGACAGACAAACCATCACACAGCCTCCTTAGGGAGAAGGTCAAGGATAAAGCCCTGCAGGAAGCAAACCTGTCGGAAAACGACCCGCCGTTCCGGAAGGCCGAACTGGATGTGGTGCTCAAAGCACAAAATCCAAAGAAGGCCCCCGGCCCGGACGGACTTACATCCGACATTTGCCGGTGCGCGATAGAAGCTGACGGTGGAGTGTTTCTAGCGATAGCAAACAAATGCTTGTCGCTGAAACACTTCCCCGCACAGTGGAAAGTAGCGCACGTCATCATCCTGCGGAAACCAGGGAAAGAGGACTACACCCATCCGAAGTCCTACAGACCCATTGGCCTACTCCCCGTTCTCGGCAAGATAGTAGAGAAACTACTAGTGGGACGTATACAGTACTACATTCTTCCCACACTCCATCCAGCCCAATATGGTTTCATGCCGCAGCGCAGCACCGAGGACGCCCTCTGTCACCTTGTGGGACACGTACGGTCCGAGCTCGAACAGAGAAAGGCCGTAGTCATAGTCTCACTGGATATAGAGGGTGCCTTCGACAATGCGTGGTGGCCTGCCCTTCAAAACCAATTAATAGTTAGGAGGTGTCCAGCGAACCTGTTTGACACTGTGAACTCCTATCTTACCGACCGTAAGGTCGTGGTCAACTACGCCAGAGCGAGCAGCGAGAGATCGACAACAAAAGGATGTGTCCAAGGCTCCATCGGAGGCCCAACGTTCTGGAACATCATTTTGGATCCGCTGCTCCACATACTAACTGGCTTGGGAGTTCACTGTCAAGCATTCGCGGACGATGTCGTCCTGGTTTTCTCAGCCACAAAGGTCTCGGCCCTGGAAATTCCAGTAAACTCGGCCCTAGCGACGGTGGAGGAATGGGGTGGTCAGAACAAGCTAAACTTCGCAGCTCACAAGACCAACGTGATGCTCTTGACGAAGAAGCTCAAGTATGACCAACCAAACTTCCACATGTCAGGGAGCAGACTAAAACTAGTCTCCGAGATGAAGATCCTCGGCCTCACCATCGACCGTAACCTCACCTTCATCCCGCACGTATCAGCTGTCTGTAAAAAGTCCGCGGACATTTACAAGCAGCTGGCGCGAGCGGCGAAGGTGACATGGGGATTAAATGGCGAAATAATCAGGACGATATACGTTTCGGTCGTTGAGCCGATCGTCCTGTACGCGGCGAGCGCATGGCATCAAGCGACGGAGCTCCAGACGGTCCGAGACCGTCTGGACACACTCCACCGTTGCTTTGCCATAAAGATCTGCAAAGCGTACAGAACGGTATCGCTCACATCTGCAGCAGTCCTCTCGGGAACACTCCCGGTGGATCTTAGGGTCCGGGAAGCGGCGCTTCTCTTCAAGTCTAAAAAAGGGATCATAGCAGACTACATACCACCCGAAGGTGTAATGGAGCAAAGGGTAAGTTTCTACGAACTATCCCACCCAGTAGAACTCATAACACCCGAGTTTGAGCTCCTTGAGAACCTGGATTCCGATGCCAGAGAAACTCACCAACTCGCCGGTCCGTATATTTATACGGACGGCAGCAAATATGAGGGCAAGGTAGGAGCCGCCCTCACATGGTGGGAACAGGATAAGGAAACCAGGAACTCCACCTTCAGTCTGCACCCCTCGTGCACGGTATTCCAATCGGAACTCTTCGCCCTCCTCGAGGCGGTGACGATGGCAAAGAACAGCAGCGACCCAGTTGTGAATATCTTGAGTGACTCAAGATCTTCACTAGAGCTGCTGTCCAACCCCAAGCCGTATCACCCACTCGTGAAATCCATCCAAGAGGGCCTCAAAGAGATCAGTGCAGAGGGGAGAAGAGTGCGTCTGTTCTGGATCCGGGCCCACAAGGGTACAGCCGGAAACGAGCGAGCCGACGAACTGGCTAAGCAGGCGGCGCTGCGGGATGAGGGGACATATGACTACGACAAGCTACCCGTGTCCTACGTCAAACGTAAGATCAGAGAGGAATCTGTCCGCATATGGCAGGACAGGTACGATTCCTCCAGCACTGGATCCGTCACGAAGACCTTCCTCCCCAATGTGGTACAAGCGTACCGCATGGTGAGGGCGGAAAGACTGACACCCTACCACGTGCAAATTTTGACGGGACACGGAGCGATGGCGGAATACTTACACCGGTTCAAGTTGAAAGACAGCCCCGGTTGTGAGTGTGACCCCAACGTCGTAGAATCAGTATGGCACCTCATCCTGCAGTGCCCACGTTTCGAGGCGAGGAGAGTGGACTGCGAGATCCTAATTGGCGAAAAATTAGCCAAGGATCGGCTACACATCATCTTAGCCAACGCAGAGTCCAGAAAACACCTCCTTACGTTCATTAACCACCTCATGAGCGTAGTCTTCAAAAGAAACAGTACCTTGGACAAACCGTCCGAGAGAACCGCAATAAGTGGTAACGTCACAAACCCTCAGCAGTCAACATCAAGTAGCCCAACACCTCACCCTGCCGTGGCAAATTGCATTGAGTTGCACCGCCATGGCGAAGTAGGAACTCCGGGCTTACAACTGCGGGGGGTTTCAGTATTCATGGATAACAACACGGAGAAACTGGGGATATGCTTCTGTAATGCCCAAGGGCCCAGTAACGTCACCATCTCTCCCGGACTGGCCAAACTACTGAAGGGCAGCACAACCAGGAACATCATGCGGCGCCGAATTTACAACTCACTGGCGCCCGCTCTGGTGGCTGGCGTAGAATGCCGAGTAGTCAGGGAAAGCGATAAGCTGATCCTGCTGCTCGACAGAGGCGACGACTGCGACGACGAAACCAGTCAGTTCGCCAAAGCCAGCAAAATCCTGCTAGCCCTCACCAAAACCAGTTCGGAGTCTTCACACGTCCCAAGGAGGATCAGCTTGGACGTCATGGCAGTGGGTTACGAAGTCGGCGAGACCCGGGACTTCTGGGGAGCTATATGCGCCTCAGAGTTCCACGAGGTAGTGGTTTACGAGAACAGAGGACAAAACCTCAGTTTTCTTAAACCCTACCGACCGGGGGCCGACGTGACCCACCCCATCGACCACCGCGGCCGTCCGTTACCAACTCAGGACGGCCTAAGCGGTTCCGAGCGCCTCCAAAGGGACATGACCAAAAAATGGCAAGAGGCAAAACAGAAGCACAAAAAACCCATCCCCAAAAAACACTCCCTAGCGGCAGAAGTTCTGTCGCACATCATCGGAGGAGGTCCCCTTCTCCCCCACCTACTTTTAAAACCCACCCCATCCCAATCCCCACCCCCCACACCCCCCACACCTCCCATATCTCCCCAAGTGAGGTTCCAGGCCGACAAGGGGATAGTGGAACCTCCGACCCTGTTGGATCCGAAGGACCCCAAAGACCACTGGGTCAACGCATTCCTCGAGTTCTTGGCAGTTTGCAAAGCGAATCTAGTCCTAAGCAAACGGGCGGGCAAATCCATCTTAGACGCCTACAAGCTAGGGATTGCAAACGTGCTCAACAAAAGACTCGAGGAAGCAGAGGCAGCCGTGTACGACAACGCCACCTCCACCGTGTTAGCGGGGGAGATGGCGGGGGAATACATGGCAGCCTACAACATGACCGGTGGTCTGGTGGCCCGTGACGAGGAAGGAACGGGGAAAGAGGCTACTCCACTCAAATTCCTAACCCCTCCACAAGACCCTGTGGTGGTGGTGATGAAGTCCACGAGGATTCTGCTGGACGACAGAATATTGGACAAGGCGAAAGCCCTGACCGATGTTTATGTCGGGGGCAGACCCCTCGACGAATGGACCGTCCCCAACATCACATGGATCAACGGCGTTCCCGGCTGCGGAAAGACCACAGAGATGCTCCGTGCCTTCAACATTAATGAGGACATGGTCATCACAGCCACACGGAAATCCGCAGACGAGATCAGGGAAAAACTAAGGCCCCAGCTAGGCGACGACGCGAAGGCGAGAGTGCGCACTATGGCGTCGTTCTTGGTCAACGGCTTGAAATCCACCTTCAAGCCAGAACGACTCATAGTCGACGAAGCACTAATGAGCCATTTTGGCTCAATAGTCATGGCGACGCGCCTGGCTGGAGCTAACAACGTCACTCTTATGGGAGATATAAACCAAATGCCCTTCATCGATAGAGGCGACCTGTTCCCAATGTTATACCATTGCCCAACGCACTCGGCGAAGATCACCCGAGAGCTGCTGTGCACCCACAGGAATCCACAAGACGTAGCGTATGCCATGTGTGACGTATACAGTGGCATATACTCGTCCAAAAAACAGTCTCGCTCCCTCGAGCTGAAGTCGTACTCGGGAGAATGCATACCCACAGACCTCACCAATACCCTTTATCTGACTCATACGCAGTCAGAAAAGGCGAGCCTGATAGGAAAGGGCTGTGGTGGGGCCGAAGGGTCATGCGTTCAAACGATACATGAAGCCCAGGGACTAACATACGAGACCGTGGTGATTGTGAGGTCCAATCCACAAAAAATCCACCTATACAGCAGCATACCTCACGCTGTCGTGGCTATCTCGCGTCATACGGGCAGATGTACGTATTACACTGTCATCTGCGAGGAGGATGCAGTCGCCAACCTCATCCTCAAGGCGCAGAAAGCCACGATAGACGTGATAAGGGACTACAACCTAAAAATGGCGATGCGTATTAGGGATAAGACGGTCGCGGAGAGCATCATGAGGGACATTTCCCCCCACCCCATCACATAACACACACACTTACACGAACACTCAAAAACAGCACATCACTCACCAAAACGCAAAAACAAATACACACAGAACAACAAAACAAACTTATATAGTCACACACACAAACATAAACACACAACATACACACAAAAGCAACACACAAACATAAGGCATCAATTTACCAGCTGCTGTAATATGCAATCAGTTGGCGACGCAACTGTGGCAACAAAACACCTATGCCGCAAATTGTAAACAAGTCGCGACCATCCCCGAAAGGGGAAGGTGGCAACTGTGCATAGTTAGTAATAAGCACTCGGTAAATAATATACAGCACGCAATGTAAACTAGTACATAAGTAGTATGTAAGACATGCAGTACACACCTCCACAAACCAAAAAAAAAAAAAAAAAAAAAAAAAAAAAAAAAAAAAAAAAAAAAAAAAAAAAAAAAAGAGCACAATATATGTATAACACACACAGCACAATAAAAAAAATAAAAAAAAAAAAAAAAAATATATATATATATATATATACATACATAAATATATATCAAAAAAAAAGGAAAACAACAGTTTGTGGAGACAGGTACACTCATGTTCACACATATCTACATACTTAACAATCACTACACTACACAAAAACGATGCAACACAATAACAAACAGAGCACACAATGCACATTAAATAATGTAACACCAACACGATATGCACAAACAACACCGTCAACTGTCATCTATTTTTAAGCAATACATGTCCTCGTAAATTTAACACCTCAAAAGAAAATACGTGTCACCAAAAGAAAAAAAAAACGACACGAAAAAACAAGTAAAACAATAATGGGTACGGAACCTAGAGTCCGTAGTTTGTAAATTTATTATAAAAAAAAAAAAAAAAAAACCTAACCTAACCTAACCTAACCTTTTTTTTTTTTTTTTTTTTGGTATGAGGTGGAAAATGCTTGACGCACACCCCGCCGCCTGGGGATTGGCGACGAGGTAGTGTAGGACTCCCGTGCAATGCGCCCGTGCGCCCCCCACAGTTGACAAGGAGGACGCACGTCGCTGGTATACCCACTAAAAACCACCCCAGTGTTCCTCTTCTGCCCGGTGCCCGAGCGGGTGGGATATGCTTTCGCTTGCGCCTCCCGCCCGAGCGGGCTGGGCCGGCCATGGTGACGACGGCCGGCCTCTCTTGTGTGTCGGCCGGGGTGTGTGGATCTGACCCCGGCCGCCTCTGGCCTCTCACAGAGGTGAGAGGAGCGCGCGGAACACGTCGCGCCCCCCTTCCGGCCCGCTGACCTACGGCTCCCCTAGCCGTCAGGCCGCGTGGCCTTGGCCTGCGTCGACGGGGTTTTCACTCTTCCCCGCCGTCGCTGGCCCTGGTGGGAGGGGGCTTGCTCCGATGGAGCTGGTGCCGCCTCACCCTCCCCCAGTTCTTGCTCTTGCGGCGGCGCAGAAGCCGCCGCAGGCGTCTTGGGCTTGCCCCCTTGCTTTTGGGGGCGAGACCCGCAGGCGCCTCCTCCGAGCCGGTGCTCGGCCGTCCTGCCCGCCCCCTCGCACAGGCAACAGTGCGGAGCGGAGGCGGTGCAGGTAGCGGCCTGGTGGCCGGCCCGACCGCAGCGGAAGCACACCTCGCTGCGGTCGACCTTTGATGAGCATCGGGCCGCCACGTGGCCCAGCTCGAGGCACTTGAAACATCGGAGGGCGCGTGCGGGCAGCGCCCTCACTTGGGCTGAGGCCCACCCCACCAATAATTTAGTGCCGGACAACTTTCTTGCGGCCGCCGTCGGGCAGGCCACCACGGTAGTGCCGAGCCCGTCTGGTCCAGCACGTATCCCGAAGGAGCGGATTTTCTCCTCTGGACAGTTGGTGGCCTGCGAGATCGCAGCCACCACCTCGTGGGCGGCGGTGCAGTCATCCAGGCCCGTCACCCTTACGCTCTGGGTCTTGATGGGTCTGGAGACTCTTACCACCGTCTCGTCCAACACCGAGCGCATCCGTTCGGCGAGGACATCCGCCAAGGGCCCGCTAGCCGCACCACCCGGAACCAAGAGCATCCGGGCGCCGGTGCGGGCCGTCTTCATTTTGACACCGCCTTTTATGCCGATGTCTGCGAGGCGAATCTTTTCTTTTGCCTCCAATGCCAGGTCGCATAGTCTCACCCCCTTCTCTGCCGCACCTGGCCGGAGAGTGAGGACCACTACCGATGTCCTTGGAGGGCGAACTCGCCTCGCCTTCTTCTTGGTGGGCGGCGCCTTTGGTTTTGACGGTGCCCTCTCTGTTGGCCCTTTCTGGGCCTTGGGGTGGGCCTTGGGTTGCCCCTTGGCCTGTGCTCTCTGCTTTTGTGGGGGTCTGCCTTGACTCTTGGCCTGATCCCCCTTCGCCTTCTTCGGCTTTTTGGCCACGGTGATCCACTCCTCTCGGTCACCGGGCTCCGGACCATCTTCCTGGCCGCTCACCGGGGCCACCGTGGCAGTGGCGGGAACGGACCTCTCGGTAGCGGCGGCAGTTTTTGCCGTCTTTCCCTTGCCTGCCCTTTTGGATGGAGGGACAGGTAGGGGCGGAAAATTCCTGTCCTCCCGGAGCTCGGCTCTACGGGGGGAGTTAGACCGCTGAGGGGCTGCTGGTGTTGCTGCAGCCTCCAGACGCGCCTCAAAGGCCGCGAGGCGGGAATCCATCACTGTCGTCATCTGAGCCGTGATGGACTCGACCATGTTTTTGATGCGCGTTTCCGTCCCTTTCATGATGATGGTCTCGATTGAGGGATCTTCGACATCATCCGGAGGAGCACCAAGAGCTATCTTCAGCTCCTCACGCACAACATTCATCTCCAACTGCAACCGAAGATTCTTGGCCTCTAGCGACGCGATCTCGTCTGTCGCCGTTCGGCCGCAGAGTTCCTTGGCCGCTTCGGTCGCAGCTTCCGCCGAATCTTTAAGGGCCTTCATAAAAGTGCCCTTAAGGCCCTTTGATGTTTTGGCCACGTGTGCCACTACATTCATGGACTCGAAGATGATATCCATCAAGTCCCTGGAGGCCGACATTTTCTCAAAAGGGTCTTTGGCCGTTAACAACGGCCTCCTGTTGACCCTTAGATCGACAAGGTTCTTCATTTTGTCGATCACACCTTGTTCGAAGTCGAGCTCCATTCTTTCCCGCTCGGCTTCGTTGGCCGATCTCTTGGCTTTCGCCAGACCAACATACTCGCCGGTGGTGGGGGGCCTGCCTCTTCCCCTCTTCACCGACTCCCCAGACGGCCCGGCTGACTCAACGTCACGCCACTCCTCGACGTCACTAGTCTCCTCGACGGGCCGTAACGTCTGACTGGGAGTTCTAGACTCCCCCTCCTTCTCAACATTTTCAGGGTGCTTCGTGGCAGTACTCGAACCCCTTCTTCCCTTTCTCTTTGATGGTTCTTCGCCCTTCTCGGGCAACCTCTCCAGCACCACTTTCGGTGCCTGACCTCGCATAATGTGGGCCCCCCCAGAATACGGTAGGCCCTTGCCTGCACCCGAAGGCGCAGGGGGGGATTCTCCACCCTTTCGGGCGGTACCCCCCTGGGGTAGTACTTTTTCATTATGTGAACTCATCATTTCAACTTAGGGTTGTGGCGCTCGAGACCGGGTTTACCCCCCGGCCATGCAGCCCATCGGCGCGCCACGGGACCTTGAGCTTCGGGAGGGCTGTTATGGGTCCCCCAGCTCCAGCCCCCAAAGCTGGGGGATTCCGGACGGCGGGACTCGCATTTCCGCCGCGTGTCAGTCAGGCGTGGGTACGAACGCCAGACGACACCCCGGGACAGAACCTAGGGAGTCGCCTCGCGACGTAGCCTGCCCAGCAAGACCGACCGACAGCGGAGATGCTGTTCCCGCCCCAGGATCACTCTCTGTGCAGGCGCAGTCGAAATGGGAATGGTTTCGAATACCAAATCAGGGCACGGGACAGAACCCGGGACCCCAACCAGTATTCGAAACCAACCCACCGGGGACCGCGCCACGAACAGAGAGCGAAGTTGGGAAGGATGTGGGAAGTAGACGGGAAGAAAGGTAGGACTCCGTCGCCTCGGACGGGAGAGGGAGTGAGGCGACGGATACTCGGGCACCTCGGGTACGCACACCCGTGCACTCCTCGGACAGAGGAGCGCCCCTGAGGGCAACCTAACCTAACCTAACCTAACCTAACCTAACCTAACCTAACCTAACCTAACCTAACCAGTCGCGCTCTGACAGCCGGAGCGAGCGGTCGCAACCACATTGTTTCCGCGCAAAAATATTTCCTAAGTTTTGAAAATCGAAAATTCTTTAAATAAAATACATAAGTGGGTTTTTCTTTCGTGAAGAACTCGAATAAATACTACGATTGACGATCATATAAACGACTTAGTGATAGGTTAGGTTAATTATTATACTGACCGCCTCCATTTACAAGGCAATAAACAAAAGGAACTATACATAGGAAGAAATTTAAATGTACTAACCTTATTTTATACGTATTATTGACAATTTAACGAGGTTTATACGACCGATATTAGCTTAAGTTTTATAGTGACCCTTTACATCCGTGTTTTAACTAGGTTTTTACGACCTTTATATTATTGACATTAATTAATATTATTCACATTAATTAAACCCCTTATAAGATGTTGCGCTCACCGGTGGGTACCAAAAAACCTACGGAACACACCCAGTTAGCTAGCCAGCCAAATCCAACTACCACGGAACTTTTAAATAAGACAGTGACAGTAAGGAGAAGCGTGGGTGAAATTGAAGCCCGCCTGGAGAACCCCCAGCCGGACAGACCAAAGTACACGAGCAAGCTCGCCGAAGCGAAGGCCTGCGTACAGAAGGTCAAAATGCAACTGGGGGCCTCCCGAAATACGAAAAAAGAGATTGTCACTGAGGTGCTAGGTGCAGTAGAGCGACTGTACCAGATGGTTAAGGAGTCCCTAGGGGCCCTCAAGCCGACTGGTAGAACCGAAAGTGAAATGAGAGATGAGACAGTGAATAGAGAAAAGAAAGAGGATGAAGGGAAAAATGAGAGAGCCATCCTTGGCCAAACAGAAATTATGGGAAAACTAGAGGAAAACAACAAGATTCTGATGGAAAATAAAAAAAAAACTGGAAAGGCTCAGCTTGTTGATGGAGAGCACGACCAACATCGCAAGAACGAGCTATGCGGGCAGTACTTCGATTGGAACCTCTAAGAGACTCCCTGAAGCAAGGGCCCTGCATTCGGTGGTGGTGTCCTCCAGCATCGAACAGGAGACAGGGGATGAAGTCATTCAGAGGATTAGGGAAACGGTAGATGCCAAGGATGGGTGGGTGAGAGTTGAAAGAGTAAGGAAGGTGAAAGATAGGAAAGTGATTGTGGGGTGTGCGTCAGAGGAGGAAAGGGAGAAGGTGAAAAGCAGATTAAAAGGGAACCCGGAATTGAAAGTGGATGACGTGAGGAACAAGGATCCTCTATTAAATTTCAGAGACGTTCTAAGTTACAATGACGACAAGGAGGTCATAAAGGCCCTTATAAATCAAAACAAGCGCGTCTTTGAAAAGATAGAGGAGAACGAAGTGAGGTTGGAAGTTCTATACAGGAGAAGAGCAAGGAACGCCCACCAATGCCACATCATAGCCAGGGTATCGCCCAAGGTGTGGGCCGGCTTCCTAGAGGAGGGGATAGCCTATATTGACCTGCAAAGGGTGAAAGTGGCGGACGAGTCCCCGTTGGTGCAGTGCTTGCGCTGTCTAGGGTATGGGCATACGAGGAAGTACTGTAGAGAGGAGGAAGAAAGTTGCAGCCACTGTGGAGGTCCTCACAAGAGGATCGACTGCCAACAGAGGCTGCAGGGAGAGCCCCCGCGGTGTTGCAATTGCTCACGCGCGGGGTTGGACAGTGTAGGGCACGGTACCTATGGGGACGATTGCCCGATCCGAAGGAAGTGGGACAGCCTGGCTAGGTCAGCTGTGGCATATTGCTAAGGTGGTGAAGGGCAGCGCCGCAAATTTCCAGTACAAATTTTTACAGGCTAATCTTCAGCGGAGCAGGCTAGCCACCGACGAGCTAATGCTCGAAGCCACCAAGAGGAAAGTGTGCGTTGCTTTGCTGCAAGAGCCCTATGTGGGAGGGGTGAGAAGAATGAAGGACTACCGAGGAGTGAGGATTTTCCAGGGAGAGGCTGCAGATAACGGGACGGTCAAATCGGCCATCGCCATCTTCGATGCCGACCTCGACGTAGTGCAGTACCCAGCACTTACCACCACAAACATTACCGTGCTCGGCATACGCACCCGTGCCTGGGAAGTCCACGTAGTCTCCTTCTACTTCGAGCCAGACCAACCCATAGGGCCCTACCTTGATCATCTTATGAAGATAGGAGGAAGCTTGGGTACACATAGGATGGTCATGGGCGGCGACGCAAACGCGAAATGCCCGTGGTGGGGTGGCACGGCCGAAGACCCGCGGGGGGTTGAAATGTCCGATCTACTGGAAAGTATGAGTATGCAGGTGCTCAATAACGGTGACGTCCCCACCTTCGACACGATTCGTGGGGGAAAAAGGTACACGAGCTACGTGGATGTGACGGCCTGTTCGGCCGACTTGCTGAACCAAGTGGACAACTGGGGAGTCGTGGATGGGCTCACAAATTCGGATCACCACGGTATAACTTTTGACATTAGACAACATAAATCCACAGGCACAGACATAATACGAACCACACGCATATACACCACAAAAAAGGCAAACTGGGGCCAGTTTCGTGAGAAACTGGCACGGCTAATGTCGGACAGGCAAATGACACTACACAACGTTAATACAATACACAGCACACAACAATTAGAACAAACAATAGACAGTTACACGGAAGTCATTACACAAACATGCAGAGACACAATGCCACACAAAAAACACAAACAGACACTCACCATGCCGTGGTGGACCGAGGAGCTCGCCCAGATGAAGAAGCAGTTGTCCACGAAGAGACGTAGGATCCGGAACGCAGCGCCGATTCGCAGAGACCGCGTAGTGAAACTATACCTGGAAGCAAAAGAGATGTATGAAAATGAAGTAAATAAGGCTCAGACTGAAAGTTGGAAGAGATTTTGTGAAAAACAGGATAGAGAGGGTGTCTGGGAGGGTATTTACAGGGTGATGAGCAGGGTTTCCAGGAGAGAGGAGGATCTACCTCTCACGAGGGATGGAACTGTCCTCGATCCTGATGGTTCGGCTGCGTGGCTGGCCGATACTTTTTACCCGGAGGACCTGGAGGAGGATGAGGGGGAGGACCATCGCAGAGTTCGGACGCTGGTGAAATCGTTAGACTCTGGGCCGCCGTCTGGGGGGGTGGACCCCCCCTTCATCATGGAGGAACTGGACAGGGCCCTAAAGTCCTTTAATCCCAAAAAGGCCCCGGGGGTGGATGGCTTCACGGCTGACATATGCTCTCACGCTGTGAATTGCGACGCTGCATGGTTCCTTGCTCTGCTGAACAGGTGTCTCGCCCTCGCCTACTTCCCTAAATCGTGGAAACGGGCAACGGTGGTGGTTTTAAGGAAGCCGGGTAGGGAATCGTATAGCGTCCCAAAAGCCTACCGACCGATAGGCCTCCTGCCTGTCCTTGGAAAAGTTTATGAGAAGATGCTGGTGGCCCGACTCAGGCATTGTGTGCTGCCCACCCTCTGCCCGAACCAGTACGGATTTATGCCACAAAAAAGCACCGAAGACGCCCTCTATGCCCTAGTGAACCACATTAGGAAGGTCAGGGAAGAGAAGAAGATCGCCGTTGTGGTATCGCTGGACATAGAGGGGGCCTTTGATAGTGCCTGGTGGCCAGCCATGAAGATGCGTCTGGCTGAGGTGGGGTGCCCGGATGGTCTGAGGCGGGTCATCAGCAGCTACCTGAGTGAAAGAGAGGTATGTTTAAGATATGCCGGGAGGGAAGTGAGTAGAGAGACAAACAGGGGGTGCGTGCAGGGCTCCATAAGTGGACCTATCCTGTGGAACCTTTTGCTAGACCCCCTTTTATGGATGCTGAAGGAAGAAAAAGTATACTCTCAAGCGTTTGCAGATGATGTAGTGATAGTGTTCGAAGGGATGAATGCTAGTGAGATTGAGCGAAAGGCAAACGTTGTCTTATCAAGAGTGAAAGGGTGGGGAGAGAAGAACAAGCTGAAGTTTGCTCCCCACAAAACGAATACGATGGTAGTCACTAATAAATTAAAATATGACACCCCGAGGTTGTTAATGGGCGCAACAGCAATTCAGCACAAGGCCGAGTTAAAAATATTAGGCCTTACAATAGACGATAAGCTCACTTTTAATAGCCACCTGGACAGCACCTGCAAAAAGGCGATAGATAGGTACAAAATGCTGTCCAGGACAGCAAAAATTAGTTGGGGACTTCACCCGTCCATTATAAAAATTATTTATAACGCAGTGGTGGAGCCGACGGTCTTGTACGCAGCAGCCGCGTGGGCCCCGGCCGCCAAAAAGCTGGGTGCGAGGAGGAGACTTGGGGCCATCCAGCGACCCTTCGCCCTCAAAATGTGTAGGGCCTATCGAACGGTCTCCCTGAACTCTGCTCTGGTGTTGGCTGGGCTGCTTCCCCTAGATCTCAGAGTACGCGAGGCCGCGGCATTATATGAAATCAAAAAGGGTGCGGATCACCCAATACTGAAGGATAGGGAGGTGGAGCGGCCGGTTCCAGCACTGGGGGCCCCGCATCCCGTAAAGCAGACGGGACTGAGGTTCGGCGTGTTAAACGAAGAGCGGTATATAAATGCCACAGAATCATATATTCTGCGCATCTATACAGACGGCAGTAAGATTGACGGTCGAGTCGGAGCCGCGCTCTCTTTTTGGGAGGGCGAGGCCGAGACGAAAACCGTCAAGCTCGCTTTGTCGACCTACTGCACTGTATACCAGGCCGAGCTTCTGGCCCTGAACCGAGCGGTGTGTGAGGCTAACAAAGACGGGAGATCTCCTGTCGGGATCTTCAGCGACTCCAGATCGGCACTCGAGGCGGTAACCATGGGCTCACCACATCCCCTCGCCGAACACGCAAGATATGTCCTTCGGGAAACATTGCTCCAAGACAGGGAGGTTGCCCTGTTTTGGATAAAAGCGCACGCGGGGATGAGAGGGAATGAGAGGGTTGACCAGCTGGCAAAAGAGGCCGCTTTGGGGTCGAAAAAGAAACCCGACTACGACCTATGTCCCGTCTCGTTCGTTAGACGAGAGCTCCGAAAGGAGACGCTCGGCGAGTGGGAGGAGAGGTATGTGTCGGGAGGAACCGCGGGTGGCACGAAGCTCTTCTTCCCGAGCGCTGCTGCTGCGTACAATATTGTGAGAAACATGGACATAACGCACCGCACGACACAATTCATCACTGGGCACGGTGGGTTTTCCTCGTATTTGAAAAAATTCAAGTGCGCGGAGAGCTCATTGTGTGCATGTGGTGAAGGTAAAGAAGAAACCGTTTCTCACCTACTGTGTGAGTGCCCGATCTTCGCGAAAGATAGGTTTAATATTGAGCAAGAATTGGGCGCGGCACTAGTGGAGGAGAACCTAAGCCTGATAATGGCCAGCAAAGGGAGAGATAAATTTATCGACTTTGGTAATAAAATAACAAAGATCGTGAATTTAAGAAATGGGGGAAAGCTGGCCAACAAATAGGTGTTGTGTCGTATGATGCGTTCTGTCCACATTGTGAATGAAAATTCCCATTTTTCGCGTCCCATTTTTTTGTGTATTTCTCTTTTGGTCTTCAAATATTAAAATATTAAATTAATGATAAACTAATTACTACACATTAAAAGAAAAAGGGCCTTGACTATGTCAGTGGGCTTATTTTGATTTTCTAAATTCTAAATTTAAAAAAAAAAAAAAAAAAAAAAAAAAAAAAAAAAAAAACCTAACCTAACCTAACCTAACCCCCCAGCACTTAACACACACACACACACACACACACACACACACACACACACATACACACAAACACATCATACAAAATCATTAAAAACACCAAACACCCAATAATTAAATCATGTCCCAAAGCAACAAACATATAGTCGTAAGACTACATAAAGTTAAACACACACAAAACATAGACACGCAATATATGTGTAAAAACAACACCCAAAATTAAAATAACTGGTATTTGCTTCAATATGCTAGCAGTTGGCGACGCATACTATAGCAACAGTAACACCTAGGCCAGTAATTGTAAGCAAGTCGCGACTTTCCTTGAGAAGGGAAAGCAGCAACTGTGCATAGTTCAAACTAAGCAAATTAAGTAATAGTATTAACCACAAAATGTAAGTAGTATGTAAGCATGCACGTACACACCTCTACAAAAAAAAAAAAAAAAAAAAAAAAAAATTATAATAATAATAAGAAGCACTATATATAACATACACACCGCAATATAATAAAAAAAAAAAAAAAAAAAAAAAAAGTTTGTAGAGACAGGTACACCCATGTTCACACATCCACACACTTAACAACCACAACACAAATTACAACCACGGAACAAAACAATAAAACACATAAAACACTATAGCACCAAAACTATTGTAACAAAACATAATATGCACAATCTTAAAATTGTAACACACCTTAGGACTTAAGTAAAATTGTCCTCAACATATTTTAACAAAAGAAAAAGCGTGTCATAACAAAAAAAAGCACACGAAAAAAACAAAACACCTAAAACCAGGTACGGAACTTAGAGTCTGTAGTTCGCTTATTTATTAAATAAAAAAAAAAAAAAAAAAAAACCTAACCTAACCTAACCTAACCTAACCTAACCTAACCTAACCTAACCTAACCTAACCTAACCTAACCTAACCTAACCTAACCTAACCTAACCCAAAACCTAACCTAACCCAAAACCTAACCTAACCCAAAACCTAACCTAACCCAAAACCTAACCTAACCCAAAACCTAACCTAACCCAAAACCTAACCTAACCCAAAACCTAACCTAACCCAAAACCTAACCTAACCCAAAACCTAACCTAACCCAAAACCTAACCTAACCCAAAACCTAACCTAACCCAAAACCTAACCTAACCCAAAACCTTTTTTTTTTTTTTTTTTTTTTACGGGGTGGGGAAATCCTCATGGACTACCTCCGCCTGGGGAAAGGCGGAGGGGCGTGCCGGATTCTTACCGGCTAAAACCACCACCCCGGTGTCTCCTCACACGTGCGCGCGGGGCCGCGGGAATCCAAATTCTTCCGCAGCCCCACACTAGTGCTGGCCCGGTGTGTCCGGGCCTCGTCTCCTGCACGGGGTAGTGAGGTGTTTAACTACCCCGTGCATCGCCTCAGAGGCGCGCGCCGACACCCGCGCGCGCCTCCACCTCGGGTCCATCGAATAGAGGGCGGGAACTTCCCCAAGTCCCTCGCCCCTGGACCTATTCATGGGGGCTGGAAAAGGGCGTTGTCCGCCCTTCTCCTGCGCCCGGTGCGCCTTCTGCGGCCGGGGAAGGGAGTCGAGATCTCCCTCTCCCGTTCCGCAGTTTCCTTCTGCGACATCACGTCCTCACAGAAGGACACCACTGCGTCCCACGACTCTGCGCTACCGACCATCCTCCGCACTACGGCCGGCAGCGACAGATCGTCTCCCACTTCATTTATGAGGACACGGCGCTGCTCCTCCCAAGCTACACACTCGGCGAGCGTGTGTTGCGCCGTATCCTCCCCGCAATGGACGCAGTGGTGGCACCGAGCGTCCGGCTCCCTGTCTATGCGGCACAGGTACTTGCCGAAGCAGCCGTGCCCCGACAGCACCTGCGTCACCCTAAACGACAGGGAGCCGTGCCTTCTCCCGAGCCAGTCGTCGAGTACTGGCCGGATCGCCTCGACGGTAGCGAGGCCGGCGGTAGGGCGCAGAAGCCTTTGCCGCCATTCCGCCACCAAGACCTGACGGAGCTCCTCTCGGCGCAGCGCGATCTGCCGCTGCGCCGGCTTCGAGCCCCGTGCCCGCTCTTCCTCGCGCCATCGATATAATGACGCGAGTACTTTCGCCTCTAGGTCCCAGGGCGGGGATCCGGCCAGGACGCAAGCCGCCTCGTAGGAAATCGTGCGATACCCGCGGACGACTCTGACGGCCATCGCCCTCTGCGGTTTACGCAGAATGGCGAGAGTGCTGGCCGTCATGTCCAACGCCCAAACAGGGGCCCCGTACAGGGCCATGGACCGCACGATTCCCACGTACAACCGCCTACAGGCGGCGCTCGGGCCCCCCAAGTTGGGAAGCAACGTCGAAAGCGCGCCCGCTGCACCCATCAGCTTGGGCGCCAGCCGCCGGAAGTGGGGCCCGAATTCCCATCGGCTGTCGAGCACCAGTCCCAGATACTTCATGGTGGACTCGACAGCTATCCGGGCCCCGCTGACCACGATGTGTGATCCCGGCGCCGGCGCACGTCGGGGGCCATGAAACACCATGGCCTCCGACTTGTTTAGGGCCACCTCCAGGCCCAGGCGCCGGATGCGGTTCACCACCTGTGACACCGCAGCCGTGGCTATCAACGTCGCCTCCCTGTGCGAGCTCCCCCGGGCAGTGACAAGCGTGTCGTCCGCGTAACACGTCAAGTCGGCGCCCGACGGGAGTTCGCCTCTCAGCACCCAGTCGTAGCCGATGTTCCACAGGAGCGGTCCCAAGACCGATCCCTGTGGAACACCGCACGACATGAAGTGCCGACCGGCACCGTCACGTCCCCGATAGGTGACGCATCTACCCTCCAGATAAGCCCCTACCGTACGGCGGAGGTAGGGAGGCACGCGATGGTATTTCAGAGCCTCCCGAATACAACTCCAGGGTAGGGTGTTGAATGCGTTGGAGATGTCTAAAGACACCGCCAGCACCACCCCACCCCGGGATACCGTCTCCTCCGCCAGGGCCCTCACGCGCATGATGGCGTCTATGGTGGAGCGCCCCCGACGAAAACCAAATTGGTTGTCGTCCAGGTCCGGCCCCTCTCTGCACAAGTGGCTGACGAGGCGATCTGCGATAATGCGCTCAAAAAGTTTGCCCGCCTCATCGAGCAGCACTATGGGCCGATACGCGGACGGCGAGTCCGCGGGGCGAACCTAACCCAAAACCTAACCTAACCCAAAACCTAACCTAACCCAAAATTTTTTTTTTTTTTTTACGGGGTGGGGAAATCCTCATGGACTACCTCCGCATGGGGAAAGGCGGAGGGGCGTGCCGGATTCTTACCGGCTAAAACCACCACCCCGGTGTCTCCTCACACGTGCGCGCGGGGCCGCGGGAATCCAAATTCTTCCGCAGCGCCACACTAGTGCTGGCCCGGTGTGTCCGGGCCTCGTCTCCTGCACGGGGTAGTGAGGTGTTTAACTACCCTGTGCATCACCTCAGAGGCCATCGAATAGAGGGCGGGAACTTCCCCAAGTCCCTCGCCCCTGGACCTATTCATGGGGGCTGGAAAAGGGCGTTGTCCGCCCTTCTCCTGCGCCCGGTGCGCCTTCTGCGGCCGGGGAAGGGAGTCGAGATCTCCCTCTCCCGTTCCGCAGTTTCCTTCTGCGACATCACGTCCTCACAGAAGGACACCACTGCGTCCCACGACTCTGCGCTACCGACCATCCTCTGCACTACGGCCGGCAGCGACAGATCGCCTCTGAACTTATCAGTCCTCCCGCTTAACTCCACTCACCATCTCCCCAATTGCAACCCATCACTCCTTGATCTCATATTAGTATCTTCGGCTAATCTTGTGGCTAAACATGGCCAGTATCCGGCCGATGCTTTCTCCTATCATGATTTAATATTCCTCTCCTACAAAGTCCGTCCACCTAAGAAAAAACCTAAAATTCTTATGCAGCGTAACTTTGGTGGTATTAACATTGAGCAACTTCGGCAAGATGTCAGTAAAATCGACTGGTCATCTATAATTTCTTTGAATTGTTTAGATAAAAAAGTACAGAGATTTAACCAAATTTTGATAAGTTTATACGATCTACATGCTCCAATCCATCCCGTAAAAATTAGACATTGTCCATCACCTTGGTTAACAAAAGATATAAAGTTATTGTTAGCGAAAAAATCTTTAGCGAAAACTAAATATAAACGTCGTCCCATCCCATCAAATTGGGAAAAATATATTTCAATTCGTAATCACTGTAATAAGGTGTGTAGAGATGCCCAAAGACGTCATATTCATGAATCAGTAGAAAATGGTGACCCAGCCAAAGTCTGGAAATTTCTTAAAACTTTGGGGATCGGAAAATCACATTCACCTACTTCTTCCAATATTGATATAGAGTATCTAAATAAGCACTTTTCAACTTCATCTCATATACAGACGATTTCCAAACGAGAAACCTTGAGACATCTTTCATCACTTTCACCCCCTAGTCATTCACCATTTGTCTTCTCTCAATTTTCCGATTGTGATGTTAAGAAGAATATAATATCTATTACATCAAAGGCTGTGGGCAGTGACGATGTTAGCCGGAATATGATTCTACCTATTCTTGATTTAATTGTTCCGATTATCACACACATCCTAAATTTTTCAGTGAATGCTTGCTTTTTTCCAGCTGTTTGGAAAGAATGCCTAATCACGCCAGTCCCAAAGAAGGCGAACCCTAGTACTATTTTTGAATATCGACCTATATCCATTCTCCCTTTCCTGTCTAAAGTCCTGGAACGTCTTGTTCATAGTCAATTAAGCCAATTTCTCAACCAAAATGATCTCCTTAATCCTTTTCAATCTGGCTTTCGCCCTGGACACAGCACTGTCACTGCTCTAGTCAAAGTCACAGATGATATCAGATACGCCATGGAAAACAGTCAAGTAACACTACTTATGTTGCTTGACTTCAGTAACGCCTTTAATACAGTTGACTTCGATATTTTGTTAGGTATCCTCTATTCTCTTAACATATCTCCAACGGTTATTGAATGGTTTCGTAGTTACCTGTTCGGCCGTCGGCAGCGTGTTCGCATTGAAGAATGTTTTTCTTCATGGTGTGATACATCTGCTGGTGTGCCACAGGGAGGCGTCTTATCTCCATTACTCTTTGAAATTTATATAAATTCTATCTCTAATAAACTTCAAAGCTCCTACCACCTCTATGCAGATGATTTTCAAATTTCCTATCATTCACCTGTTGAAATGTTGCATGAAAGTATAGATATTGTAAACCAAGACCTACAAGCTTTAATATCATGGAGTGAATCATACGGTCTTAAAATAAACCCGAATAAGACGCAAGCGGTTATTCTAGGTAGCTCTAAAATGATGGCAAAAATAAATTCAGCTTATCTTCCAAAAATAATAATTGATGGGGTTAATATTGATATAACCGAAAAAGTAAAATGTTTAGGAATACTAATTGACAAAACACTGTCGTGGGGTCCTCAGTTACAGGAAGTCAGCAGAAAGATCTTTGCTTCCGCGGCGTCCTTAAAACGACTAAGAAACTTTCTGCCACACCATACTAAGGTTGCGCTTGCACAGTCCCTCCTTTTACCTATCCTTGATTATGCAGATGTCAGCTATCTCGACCTTAATGAACAGCAGCTAGACAAACTTGAGCGATTGCAAAACTTTTGCATCCGATTTATCTTCGGCTTACGTAAGTATGACCACATTACGGAATTTCGCAACAGACTCAAGTGGCTTCCAATACGTCTTCGTCGGAATGCACATATTCTTTCTCTTCTACACAATGTTTTGTACAACCCTAAATTACCCTGTTATCTTAAATCCCGTTTCCAATTTTTCAGCGATGGTTATTTGAAAACCTTGAGGCCATCACTGCATCTACGACTGAGAATGCCTGCCCACACGACTAAATTCTATAGTAAGTCTTTTACGGTGCAAGCAGTAAGGTTGTGGAATGATCTACCACATTACATCCAAGTCGCTAAGACCGTAAATTCGTTCAATAATCTTGTTAAGGAGCACTATTTGAAGCTGTGAGCTGAATTCATTTTGTTTTGTTTATTATTTTGCATATTTTATGCTATGGCTGTGTGTGTATATAATATAGACTATAATTCTTTGAATAATTGAATATCTAATGTATTTTATTTTTCTGTTTATGAATATATATGTATATATGAATGTGTATGTGTGTATGTATGTATGTGTGTGTATGTATGTGTATATATATATTTCTTATTGTTCTTATTGAATATTTATATTATGTAATAGCATGCAAAATTACCTTCTTCCTTCTTAACTGTATGTTTCTATCCATCCAAAGGTTGTCTGGTAGAAATCGCTTTCAGCGATAAGACCGCCCATTGTGCTTTTTTTTTAAGATATGTATCACTTGATTTAATGTAATGTGTGCAATAAAGTATATTTTGATTTGATTTGATTGTCCAGCCTAAGCTGAACTCCATTTTATATGATTGATGATATAAATCTAAGGTCAATTTAAACTTTTCCTAAACTTATTTTTAACTAATACTTTTTTTCTAAATTAAAAATAGCCTAAGTTACTCCTTGATACATCAGCTATCTGCCAATGAAATCTGTGCAGCCATTTCAAAGATTAGCCGGAACAAACAGACAGACAGACAAAAATTGTAAAAAATGTTGTTTTGGTATATGTACCGTGTATACGTCCGAATACACTTAGTAAATAGCGGTTATTTTGATATTACAAACATACCCTCCAATTTTATTTATTCGTATAGATGTATAGATTACTAGCGTGGTATAAGGGATCGACGCCGCAGCGAATATGAAACACGTCTTTACTCTTCAAATACTTATTTCTTATTCCTTCATATTATTACACCACAGTGGTACACAATTGGGTATTTGAGTGAACAACAATGATTGACGGTGTGACTGGAAGGGAGTATGACGTCGGCCACGGAGTTCTGACGGGCTCTTTGTATGGACCGGTAGGGTACATCATGCACGTAAATAGTGTGTGCAACGTGGTTCGACAATGTAGGGTGCACATGTACGCTGATGAAATATGCTTGCTGTACTCTGCTAAGGATGCGCAGGAGGCAAGAATTTCCATACAGTCGGACTTCACCAATATCCCTAAATGGGCTCATGATAATGCAATTATAATAAATATAAATAAAACAAAGACCTTACACTTATTTTCTCCATATAATATTAAAGCGAAATCCATTGAAAATTGTGATATAGCGATAAAGGGCACTCATACGAATGCCTTCATGCGAATATAAGTTACCAAATATGTGAGATACATAAAATATTTAGGTCTTACTGTATGTAGATCAGCACTTCAATTGGCAAACGCATATTGGCGAAGTGTGCACCAAGCTTAGGGCAATAATGTCTAAGTTATATGTAGCTTTAAACAAAAAACATTACTCACTGTTTACTATGCGCTGGTGGAATCGATAATAGGCTACGGTCTGTCTGTTTATGGACGAATTTTAAAACAAACTTGGATGTTATAAAACAAATGCCAACAAGATTTTTAAAATACTTAGTAAATAAGAATGTAAAAAATGCTTGTAGTAAAGATTATATTAAATTGTTCTCAATTTGTAAGATTCTCCTTCTCCCTATGCACTTGAGGGTCAGATACCAGCTAGCTATAGAAAATTACTAAAATAACTAATACAAAGAAACTGTAACAAATACATGTAACACGAAAAAAATGAGAAAAAATAAGCTACCTATTCCCAAAATTCATAATAATTATGGAAAACGGGCTGGTCGGTATCTGATCCCCAAGACCTTTAACGAAATCCCACTGCTAAGAGAATACATAATTAAAATGACTAAATGTACTAGGAAACGTGAAGTCAAAAATATATTATTATCAGGTGATTTAAATCATACATTTTAATATAATATAATAATGGAACGAAAATTAAAGATAATTATAGAATGTCAATAATGATATATAATAATGAAAATTTTGACTTTTTTGTTTGTGATGAATATAGATAGTGTAAAAATATATATGTAATTAAAAATGATTTTATATTAAAAATGATGTCAGACGAGCGTTTTTCCCGCCGACCAACTGATGTACAGTTTGGTGGGAGTATTGCAGTTATATTATTTTGTATTCTTTGGAGATTAAACAAATAAAAAAATAATTTGATGAATTGGACCTTCTCAAATAGTAGAAAAAATATCAGATATTATTTATAATAATTCCATGCAACAAAATTACTTCCAACATCTAAAAACGAGGATGGAATCTGAAAATTGTGAGAATTTTCAACCTGGGGGGAGGGAGGGGGAAATGTAATGAAAACATACTTTCCCTAGTTTTCAATTTGCCGCACTTTTCATGCGAGGCGCGCGGTCTTTATTATTTTAATATAAGTAGGTAGGATTTAAGAATTGAACAATAGCTAACGTGCGAAATATAAGACAACTGTTAACCTTTAGGCTACTTTTTTAAATTCATGTGACAGAACAACGTCGCCGAGTCAACTAGTTTATAATAATTTATAATTATCAAAATACTTTTGAGCACTAATGTATATATAACATCTCTGAACATTTCATTCACCAACATTTCATTGGCATGGATCGGCTTTTCTCTCAACATAGTTTTTAAACTCCATTCCAATATTATTTCATTCATATGTATCGATTTACTAACCACATTTTAAAGGTATTAGTTTTAGGTCGATTTCGAGACTATATCAGATTTTAAATTTGATAGTGACAACAGCAAAAAATACGAGTATATACATACATGTATTTGACAATAACTTAATAATATATGAATAATCTCATAAATGATTTTTAAAATAGGATTTAATAAAATAAAAAACATTTTTTTACTTTACATTTTTATTGGTAAATAACTTAGAAACCTCTACCAAAAACTAAATTTATATTCCTAGAATACTTCAGACTTATGGCTAACATCTCAGATGTAACTACTAAAATTTTATAATATCTAAAGTTAGATCGTAAAGTACATGAGGTTTTATTATTTACTAGTATGATGATAATATTTTTTAATTACACCATTGTTTAAAATTACATAACATACTAATTTTCGTTACTTTAAAATTTACTAAATGGAACATGTTCTAAGGGACGCCAATATTATCGTTAGTATATTTAATATAGTTTTAGTTAATATATTTTTATCCATGCAGGGGCGGAGAAATAATACTAATCTCTGCGGCTGGGGTCGGTCTGTCGTAAAAGGCGACAAAACAACCCACCCTAGCTACGTGGTAGGGCCTCTAAACCCGTCTGGATGGCGACCAGTTTTGGTCTTAAGTATGCAGCCATAATAACCTTGTGTTGTGTTCTGACATTAGTGATCCAAGTTCCTGTACCCATATAGGACAGCAGCGTGTTCGCGATGCCACTGGCGTTGCAAACACCCATAGGCTACTTCTTCTTCTTCTGAAAGTGCCACTCCATTACTGGAGGTTGGCCGTTAGCTCTGAAAACTTCTCCCTGTCTTGAGCCATCCGGAATAGTTGTTCTGCGCTGCTGATTCCGGTCCACTCCCTAATGTTCCGCAGCCATGATTTCTTGCGCCTTCCAGAGCGCCGTTTTCCCTGTACTTTGCCCATCATTATTAATTGAAGCAGCTGATATCTGCCATGGCGCACCACGTGGCCCAGATATTCGACTTTGCGCTTTTTGACGGTGTGCAATAATTTTCGGGCCATACCAGCACGTTGAAGCACCTTCTCGTTGCTAACTGTCTGGGTCCAGCTTATACCATAGTACCACATCTCAAACGCTTCTAAGCGCCGCCTGGTGCCTTCCTTTATGGTCCACGATTCGCTGCTGTACATAACCACAGGCCAAATGTAGCAATGTAGAATCCGAGTTCTGAGTCTTAGGTTCCTCATTTTGGTAAACGAAGCACGAGCAATTTCAATGCGGGAATTAATTTCTTGGTCCGACCCCCATGCTTCATTCACCCATGCACCGAGATATTTGTAATGCCGAACTTGCTCAAGAACTTTCCGTGCTACCGATATTCTTGGTCGTAAGTAAGGGTCCCTGGTTATCACCATGACTTTGGTCTTTAATAAATTTATGGACAAGCCAGTTTCACTGCACTCATGAACTCTGTCAACCAACTTAACGGCAAACATCCACCTCCTCCGTATGATCTTTTTCCACTCTGACTGTTGCCTTTTGGTTGGTTGGTTGCCATAGACTACGGTAACTGCTAAATTCTAAGCGGGCCGTAACCCTGTCTGCTGTCCTACAGCAATAATAATAATAATGCGTATTAATATTCAACGTAATTTGTTATCTTTAACAATTTAAATACCATACAATAATAATAACGTAATTAATATTTTACTCATTTATAAGGAAGGTTTTCCTATAAATTGTTCAAATATCAACTGAATAGAAATTGTAGTTAATCTGCTTGAGTATTAACGAAACGTGAATTTTGATTGTGCCTTGATGATATTGTACATATGTAGATTAAGAAGTAGGGCCGAAGTCCACTTCGAAGTGCTCGCGATGCTACCATTACGAAACAGAACGGAGCAGAACATAATGTACACATCAATCAAGAGTGGTTCATTTGAGTGCACAAATGTGGAGGCACAAGAAGACGCGCGACTAGAATAATGGTAGGAAAGAGAGGTGCCGTCTCCTCCTGCGTCGCACTTCATTGTCGACGGATGCTGGCGTCGTGCTCGTAGATGTTGTCCTTGGTGTTGTGGTTGTGGTGGTGGTCGTTGTGGTGGGAGGGTCCAGACCTTTGATTTCGAACTGGCCCTTGAACAGTGGTCGGAACAGGCGCAGAAACGATTGGTAGCGCACCGCGGAGTTCTGAAAGTATGACAACATTTAGCCACTTGTACATTTTGCGATGTTAGTGGTCATAGTTAGTAAGTACTGGAACAGCGTTGGGCCAAATCTAATATAAAATAGGAAAGTATGAATTTCCATCGTGATATTTATTTTGTTTTCACAGATCAGTGTATTCTATACTAGGGACATGTGTGGATATACTGATCTGCATTTTATGTCAATGAACAACTCCCCCATTCAAATCTTTACTGCAATCGACATCTACAGAGACCGAATCTAACGATTGCTTCTAATTAACCTGTAGGCGTTAATGTTATTAAATTCTTTGTAATATCACCCCATATCAGTTAGATTTGATCTCATTGCCATCCTTTATATAATAAATAATAGATATACCTGTATGACGTCACCGATGATTTTAGTAGTGCGGATGAGTAGGGACACGGACGGCCCAAACAAACTCCCCGGGAAGTCCAGGCTGACCTTGTTCCGGTCGAACACTGGGATGTTGTCGGAGGTAGCCTGCCTCGTCACCCTCGCCGACCACGATGGTGCCACCGAGGCTCGCTGCTGCGCCTGCCTCCGGCCCAGGGACGAAGTGCCATTCTGTCGTCATCACAGCACGAAAACATGATAAACATGCCCCCATCTCAGCCTCACCTCACCGTGAACATAATCTTGCATTGTCCTCTTTTTAATATTTACAACGTGTAACGAATGATGTACCGAATGACATGTGTAGTAGATGAGAACAACGTTTATTCGTTCTTAATTAATTGTTTATAGAACGTACAATAAATACATGGAATAGGTATGGAAAAGGAACAGGTGATTAATATTAATATAATATATGTATATAGTAGAATATCCAATGAAGGTGACTTTTAAATATTATCCTTTGCAGGATTATGCTGAATGGGGTCATATATTCTAAAATAATTACCAATCTAAGTAATGACGCTAAAACACAAGTGGTAAATTGAAATTTATACGAGTGTATATATCACTTTACTGGAAAAGTTTTAAACGGTTGCTAAAAATACATACCAAAACATTAAAAATCTATTGGTTAATAGATACAATTTTATTTATATATAATTTTATTGAAAAGAGTAATAACAATACGTAAATATATGGACATCAAAACAATATTGAATATAAAATAAAACACATAAAATATACGCATAAAATTTTATTAAATAAATAAAACAGGTACGTATAATATTATATAAATTAGGTAGACGAAGACTGAGGGATGGGAGATAAGAGGGATGCGAGAGGTGGTGAAAGGGCGTGTTCAAACACTGAGCAAGGGCACATGCAACTCCGAAAGTATGTGAGATCAGTGAGAACGTTGAGTAATAGGTCAAAACACAGCTGAGTGAACACGTGAACGCGATCTGTGCAATGTGAATCCTGTAGTCTAATTCTATACTCGTATACTACGATATGGCTACGGGTACTACGAGAACGCCGCTACGAGCTGCGCAGCATTTAATCAAATTATAAAGATTAATATGACAAAAAAAGTTGCATTTAAGCCGTACTTGATTACAGCTTATATACGATCATATATATATTTATATCTCAATGATATCCTATAGTAAGTAATCCGGCTAAGCCACGCGATTGCTTAATTGCTGTTGAAAATGAAAGGAACTCACCTTCGGCGCCGAGCTTAGGTCGAGAGCGGGGCCATTAACACACTTCTCTTAAATATTGTACGTATTTATAATATAACTTAAGCATTCAAACTGATATTTGGCATGGACACATACTACTACGGTATACACATACATGCATTGCCTACTGCGGAAATATTCCATCGGCGCTGCTTTTTTAAGTTACGTTCAAAAGTAGCTTAGTTTAGTTGCCTACCTAACAAGCAAAAAAACAACTAAGGTGCTACATAGTAGATACAATTGGCAATTACGGACAAGTATATGGCGCTTGGATTACGTGAATGAAATTGGATGAGTGCATGCAGAGATGTAAATGTCACGGCTTCAGGAAGCAGCACGTTGGCATATCGACTAGATTGGCTTTTCAATTCATCAAACTATCACTACACAAAATTACACATTCAATATTTACAACATACATATATTCAAGTCAACCTAAGTTTATTTACACTAACTACATCAGTGCGAAAAAATGGCATTTACAGAAATAGTTTAAAAACACTAGTGCAAACTTCTTGAATTATTCAATAACACAGTAAATAAATATTGAGAAACATAGTGCCTCATTAGCATTAAAAGTTGGTCCAATTAATAAAGGAAGAAGGTTGTGGGGGCGGTGAGTGGCGCGGGGCGCGGGGTGTGCACAGTGCAGTGAAACAACATGCCATACGACGGAACCATTTAATATCACCAGAGGTCCTAAAACTATTTACAACATAAATATACAAAAGTGTGTAAACACAGCGAATACCACTAGCTTACATTAAATTAGTGCATGGGAGTAAGAGGAGGGAGGACTGTACATGCGGAGGGAAGGAGAGGAGAGGGATGCACTGGGTTCGTGCTATTAGTCGATTGGAGTGATGATCGATTACTTAGCGTTGTATCGATCTATGTCAATAGGTTAGGTTGGGGCTAAGGGACCAAACAGGGGTGTGGGGCAGTGCGATCACGAGTCATCTTCATCGGAGTCGATGGTCTCGACGGTGCCTCCGGCAGTTCCCCCAGACGAAGAGCCCGATAGGGAGGTCACCAGCGAGAGAATGGAGCCGAGTCCGCCCCCACCTGAGCCAGAGGAGCCACCGCCGCCGCCGCTGGCGCCGCCCAACAGGCCCGTTACCGCCTGGATCTTGGGACCGAGGATCTGCAATTTGGGCCCGATGACCTGCCCGACTACTCCGCTTAGCGACGCCAGCCCGTTAGAAGAGGGGGGCTCGATTCCATACTGCTTGTTTAGCTCGATGTTTTGCCGGTCCAACGACTCCACAAATCGCGTCTTCGCATCTATCAATGAGTTGATTTTCTGAAACGCGAAGATAATGTATCGCTATCGCTATCACGTGCACTGTAACTATGGATATGGATTTGGTACAAAAGAGGCTTAGAGAGCACTCACCCCGAAAACGAATCCCAGAACGGCATTTTTGATGCCGAACTTGGCCTGCGTGGCTCCCTCCAACTTCCGCTTCTCGCGCGTCTGCTCGTCGGCCTCGGCGTCCTGCACACACACACACAAACACCGTTGTCACTACACTACACTACGGTCACCCACTCTAAGCACTACCGTCACCACTAATCACTATAATAAGCACCACACCATGATATGCTCTGCACCATTCACCATATATGAACCTCATAAATCTGTTTGCTTTATACACCACTCCACTCTGTACTCATTTGGATTTTTTAGATTTCACTCAGTTAGGTAGACACAGTATTAAATAAAAATAATAATTTGTTTCTAAAGACATTTTGCCAACATTGACTTCCTCGTAAACTTGTAAAGTTTTTAGAATATAAGTTCATAAAAAATATAATAAAATTAAATAACGGTCAGATGTAAATAGAAGTGACAAAAGTGACAATCAAAAGTAAATCTGTAATATTGACCAGGGCGTTCAATATTTAGCTTTTTTTAGAGAATTTTGCGACATTTGGTTATAAAGTAAATTATAGTAACCATAATTAGGCTTAGTTAACCTATGCACACAGGTGCTGGTGATGTTGTAGCAAATGTGCAGTCTGCCTTCAAATAGTTATACAAATGACGTACAATTTCAATTCAATAAGTGGTACAAAACAAATCGCAAGGAACTCCTTAAATATAATTATTATTATTGAATTAAATGATAATAAAAGTATGAGAACGGCAATTTTTGAGCAGTTGCGAGTCATTTACTAAAAAGTTCAAATTAGTCCAGTATTAACAGTTTACGTTCTAAATTTTTTACGAAACAAATGCACACGCGATTGATTGTTGAAAGTTCTCACATATTAAATATACGGGTGCATAGAATACGGCGATTGAAAAAGGTAGTTATGTTTTACAGGCAGAGGCAATGAGTTAAATTTAAACAATAGAATTTGCAATAGTGATTATTCCCACGTCGATATCGCACAATTGTGTTGTGTTCCGCCGATCGGTGAATATGAAAAGCACGCCATACTAATTACCCAAATAATAACACAAATGACTTGTTCAATTATGCTTTGTCAACTCCCATCTAAATTTAAAAACAGTGAAATGAGTAAGTATTTACATTAGAAGGTTAATTTACAATAAATCGACAAGTTCTAAACTTTTAGTCAACATCAATAGTATAAATAACAATAAAGTAACAAATACTTTAAATTCTTTGTTTTTTATAAATGTAACAGCAGTTTTGCAGAGAAACTTTAAAGATGTGAATCGTTATTTATGCTCATTTAATTAATATTAATGAGTACTTATAGAAAGGTTATTGCATGCAGCAAAGATGCGAATGTTAAGATATCCATCTTATTTTGTAACTCCACTCATCCGAGTGGGGTTACGAAAATGGATAAAATTAGAAATGAGTATATTAAGGGAAGTTTGAAAGTAGCGCTCGTGATTGAGGAGCTGAAAAGTAATAGGCTAGCCTGGTATGGAGAAGATTGTCATATAACAAGGAAAATGCTAGAAATGAGAGTGGATGGATGCGAAAGGAGAGGTAGATCAAAGAAAAGATGGATGGATTGTGTAAAAGATGATATGGCAAAAAAAGGATTGAATGTTCAAACGACGCCTAATAGAGGAGAGTGGAAGAAGAGGACATGTTGTGCCGACCCCACATAGCTGAGATAAAGACAGGAAGAAGAAAGAGTACTTATAGAATTCTGACTAAATCAGTAAATCTCTATAAATTGTTGAATACAGTTGTTTAAATAATAGCCGTTACTGTTATACTAATAATAATAATAATGTAATACGTGCGTATTTCATGATCTTATAAGATTAAGTTAACAAAGGTGCACGAGAATATTATAGTATTTTTATGATATGAACAATGGAGTTAAGCAAAAAGCGGAACATGTGTAATTTGTAGTTCGTATTATTTCAGACATTTCCTTTGTCTGCTGCCTTACAAATGGTTGCAGTACTTAGATATCTTTCATCTTTATTAACTCGGTTCAGCGTGTAAATTTCATAGAACAAACAATTTCAAACATACTAGAGACAATCTCCAACAATTAATTGTCGCAACGGCTGTCACGCGTCAGAACGCATGCGGGGACCACAGGTTCGATTCCCGTCCCTAGTCTGGGTGTTTAGGTATAATATGTTTTACTTGCAAAAGAAAAGTGCGCAAATAATACATGAGTTGTTTAGTATCCATAATGCAAGCTCTTTACTGCATATTTTGGAACTAGAAATTTAAAAAATGAATATAATATGTTTTTGTTTACATTGTCCCGTATATCCCAATATTTTTTGCACGATGTGTCATCTTATAGCCGACAACTTTTAGAGTATAGAATATAATGATTTATCATTAGAGGCTGAAAACATCGACGTCTCCGGTGACTACTAGTAACTGCTCAGCCGTAAGTTATTACTGCTATAATGTGGCACACACTACAAAAAACTTTAAGGATGTGATAATATATTCAGCATTGAGGCTGTGCCGCCGATTGGCCTTTGGCCCCCACTCCACCGGTGAGAGTGGGTTGCGACCTCCAGTTAAGTCGTTTATAATAATTAAAATCCGGCTTTATATGTAACTATAAGGTTAAATATTTAACTCGAAAAGTTAATATCTATTACAGGGTTCTTTTGTTACATAATTTAGGATTGCATAAAATATGCATTTCCTTTTATCTCTAAAATTAAATCCAAACCATATACGTATGTTTATTAATGAGTTTTGCCAACATTATACTTTTGTACATCATTCGCGATCAGTATCGAGTGACAACCTGCCGGGCCCGTGTCCACTATATTATATCCAAATGTAAATGATACTGTTTAGTTGCGCATGTTGTTGCTAAATGTATGGAAAGTGGCAGACGACGAAGTGAGCATGCCCATTGTGGCCCTCTTTAATCATGTATATCTAAATACTTCTTTTATGCAAACATTTTACGAGTGCCACGTGCATTTTGAGTGTCGTGTTTAATTTTTTCTATTAATTTCAAAGGCTCGCGATTTGAGTTGAGTTCAACGTCAGTATTTAAGTGTGATTGGGTATTTTGCAGCATTATCGCGATAAACGCGTTGAAGTGCAGAAACGCTAAATTCGGGCGGTCTTCTAGCGTCGAAAGTACGTCGTCGTCGCACTTCGCACGTCGGACGGCAGACGGCGAATAGTGTTCGCATACAAATGTGTGTCAACGAGTGTTGGTCGCGTCACAGCTGGCGCTGATTGCGTAATCGGTACGCTACTTGAACTTGAACAAATCGTCCGTGTGGCGTTGTTTTAACCGCTCGTGGTCCCTTCTCATCCTTGTTACGACCAAAAGCCAGAATGATAACCGTAGTACCAAGTCCCAGCCTGAGTTCCTTAGTTACTGATGTAAATTAGCGCTAAGTTAAATTAACACTACTTTAGATTTTGTAGGACTTTTTGGAATTACATTTTCCCAACAACAAGTACAGGTACCTTTTATGACATTTTCTTCATTAAACAGATGCAAAGAACTAATTTTACATACAAAGACTAATGTTTTTACTAGGGCAACTGCCTTTTGGCTTCAACTTCAAAGGACGAATCAAACGTTGCCCTTCTTTTGATGTTTGTGTAACAGAAAAAGGATGAACAATTCATCGCTTTTTACGACTTCGTAAACAAGTGGAATGTTAGCCATATTCTTATTTCTAGCCGGAATCACAAGACTTGAAAAAAATTACTTAGTAAATTTGACTTTATTTGAGAATACAGTCATCGTGTTTAGAGAAGTCCAAGCTAGCAAATGCCACAGGGTACTCTGATTGTTAGTAGCTGTACTTGTTGTAGACGGGAAATAAACCGAACACTCATCGTTTATTTCAAGCCGTAATATAATAATAAAATCGTTTCACTGTTAAAAATATGTTTCTATTTAGTTGTAATTTGAGGTATTCAAATGGTACTTATAGCTGTACTCTGGGCGATGGGTCACGGGTTACGACATAATTGCCAAGTACTGACAGCGATAAAATCATCGTGAGGAAACCTGCATATCAAGAACACCGATATGTGTCAGATCCCTTTAGGGGAAGGCCAAAGCCCAAGAGTGGGGCGTTATTATTTATATAATTATTGCCAGAAACTCCATTTAGCTCTAATGGTTAGAATATAACAAAGATTTCAGGTAATGTCGATATTTTGGAGATTAAGTTTCCCGCGGGTTGCGGATGAACAAAAGCGAATAAGTTTATATTAAACGTGAACTATAATAACTTTATTTTGGTAATTGATGTACAGATAATAAATGATTAATAATTATTAATTAATAAATAATTAAAATATTAATTTAATAATTATTAAATTAATAAAAGATAATAAATGATTAATGTACAGATAATAAATGAATATGAAATCAATAGTTTTTAGGACGTAATTAAAATGTGCGGAATGAATAAACATTGTTCTTGTTGTTATGCGCGAATGTGTGCCAAAGCGCGCGAGCGAGGTGTTGTTATGGATAGGCGAGGGCAGATTATTATGTAGGGTGTTATAAATTAATTAAAGCAAGTACTCTTCAAAATACAATACAATATAACAGGAAATACAAATGAGTCTTTACAAATTGATAATTATTAGTAATGATGGACAACAATAGTATTGAATAGACCAGAATTTAGTTTGGTGACAGTGAAAGTTAATGATTATGTGACTGCATTAACAAATGACTCAACAAAGTCAATTTGGCCATTTGAATCATCATTATCATCCGAAAAATATTGGTATATTGAATAACTGTTATACTAACTGAAAATAGTTCGAATTAAGAGAATTATAAGTAAATATTACGTATGCGTAAGTTTATTATTATGTTAAGTATTCAGTTATATGTATGTATTTACAATATTACAATGAAATAACGTGAAATAATTAAACAAATCGTATGATGCAGTTGCTTTATTTTTTATGCAAATAAGATCACGATTGGCTGGATGAATATAAATGCACTGTTTTCTCGTGAGAAGTGATGTCGTCGAACTCTCTGGTGAACCGGTAATGAGTTATGCAACGCGAATAAAGAGGTCGAGAAGTCACCCACTATCGATAATCTAGTCTAATCATTAATATTGTTGCACAATTCCTATAACTATATATGGCGAATTAGATAAAAATACACATGCCTTCAAGATAAACATTTCATTTCATAATCGGAAGACTGGGTCAAGTTCACAGATTATTTTTGTTGGACTCAATTTGTTATTTCACTATATCTTCTCATAATGTATGTTTGTATGTACCTATATGTATGATGACCAAACTCCAGTTGACATACAAACTCTGATGCAAGTGATGATCGGCAATGGCGTCGGAGCGAACGAAACACTCGTAAATCGAATATCTCGTGTGTTAGTAATATCATGAATACGCGGCGAATAGATGCGCCGCACTTCGGTCGTTTTGTACATTGCACAATTCTCGTTCGGCAAATGCCAACCAGAGGCCTACTTTACCGCTCACAAGGCGAGTTGACCAACAGAGGTAACTAAAAGGATATTGTGAGGATGTACCAAATTAAATTACACTTCGAATGTGCAAATGCAAATCGACGCATTGTGTTCTACGAGTATAACTAAAGTTAGTTTAAATAATTAATTAGTTTGAGAGCACTGTGACGACCCTTCCCGACATTCTGTAATACATTCAGACAGTGGGTACTTTTAAATATGTACACTTCTAATGGTTTACAGTTTTAATTATAAACGGAAGAAAAGTGTACTGAAGATACAACAACTACGATGAAAGATTGTCACAATGCCGGCATGTGCGCAACGAATCGCTGCTGGTTAGGTGCGGCGACGTGCGTGTGTAAGAGTAGGTACCTCAAGGGGCTGCAGCGTATTGTCGTCAGCGAGTTGTCGCCTGTTGCGGATGAGAGGCCTCGGCGGAGGCAGCGCTGCGGCGCACAGCACCAGAGCGAGGAGACAGCCGGCGGACAGGCGTGTGCTCACCATCGTGCGGTAGAGAGGACTGAGTGAGGCGCTGACGCGCACCACCACGCAGCCACCACCACTCGATGCCCGGCAGCTCCACGCAGTGGGACTGGCTCCGTGTGTGTTCTGCAGCGCGCCAACGGCCAACTGCTATACGCGCACTGCATTATAAAGATGAGCTTGTGGAATTACTTTAATAATTACTTATCAAATGAACATCACAATAAAAAAAAAGAATTAACTATTTATATTTATTTGAGAAGTTAATAATACAATTGATAATCAAATAAAGAGACAAAAAGTTTCACATTAACCAATATTGCAGTTTCCATAGTTAATTTATATACAAAAAAGAATGCTGAAATAAATAAAATTAAAATGAATTACTTTTATCCGTACAGGGGCGCAGAAAGAATACTAACCTCTGTGGCCGGGGTTGGCCTATCGTAAAAGGCGACAAAAGCACCCACCCTAGCTACGTGATAGGGCCCCAAGCCCGTCTGGATGGCGACCACCTTTGCTAACCTTGTGTTGTGTTCCGGCATTAGTGACCCAAGTTCCTGTACCCTTATGGGACAGCAGCGTGTTCGCGATGTCACTGGGGTTGCAAACACCTATAGGCGACAGTAATCATCCCAGCGTTGTATCCCGGTTGCAACCCAAACTTTCGTTTCGTTGTCCGGGGTCCGCCAAAAACAGGAAGGTAGAACTTGCTTTATTGAATAAATCTTGAGAAGAATTAAGCTTGAGATTGAATATCGCTATAAAATTGTTAATATATATTTATTAAATACGTGTAACTATATTATTTATGATTTCCTCAATAAGTATATCGTGGACTAAAGTAAAATTGCAAAATAAATTAATAATTGCCTGATTACGTCATCATCTTCTTCTTCTTGCCTTTATCCTATATTTTATGGGGTCGGCAAAACATGTTCTCTTCTTCCACTCTCCTTTGTTAGCTCATCATCATCATCATCTCAACATTCACACTATTTTTCGCCATATCAACTTTTACGCAATCCATCCATCTTTTCTTACGTCTACCTATGCTCCTGTATCCATGTACGCTTATTTTTATCATTTTCCTTGTATATGTATATTCGTGTAAAAATAGTTTAATGATTAAAACAATATTTATAATTACAAAATTATATGTCGCACAATATCGGCCTAATACGCATGAAATATAGAGAAGGTGGCAAATGGCTTTCCTCTCTCCACCCATTCGTGGCCAATCAACCTTGTGCATGTATATATGTTCGCCTGGTTCACGCCAATATCGGGGTGTTGCAATAAATGCAACTTTTCAGCAAAATCATTATTTAGACGCGCGTTGATGTATTTTGTAGGCGTACAAAACTACGGTTATTTATTATGGCTAATGATGGATTTTGGTTTCTTGAACAATATCCACAAAACAGTCACAATACTCAAATAATGTTCAAGTAGTGGTATTTTATAACAATAAATACATTATACTAATTGAATATATGAAACGTTAAGAATACGTTACAACAAAGAAGGACGTATTAATTTTATTGCAATATGTGACAGCTTACACTTATGATTTCTTAAGATTTAACAAATACACGTCCAGACGAAGTATGAAAGGTAGATGCAATGGAATTACATACTATTTCTAATTAAACCAGACATGTGAAATGAATACTTGACAATTCGGCTTTCTTTGTGGTTACGAAAGCAGACGTGTGTTCATGGATTCAATCCCTGTGGAAGACAAACTATCAATCTAAACTACTTCAAGATGTATTTCAAGTGTCATATCTTATCAAAATAACTAAACGCTTCTGGTACCTCAGTGTTCAGAAGTCTTATGGTTTTCATTTTGCTAGAATTTTTTTTACCGTGGTATTCCACACCACTAGGCTGATGGTCATAGTAAGCAAGGACAGTCGCCTCAGAAAGTGCTTGGAGCCCTCCCATCTAGCTGGAGTTGTTATGTCGCCTGTACGACAGGCCGCCCCCTACCATCAAGGTCAGTATTCTTACTCCCTTTGCATGGATACAATATAGTATATGTAGACTGCAATAAGGCGTATAGAAAAAACGTTAAAAAAATTAAAACTTCAAGTACATTCTAAAGGAAATGCTTGGAATGTGACCTTTTGCATGTTTACGGTTGATAAAATTTAGGTTGGCTTATCACTATATCGGGTGGTGGTGTAAAATTTTCACATAAAATATGTGAGATGCCTTAGATAAGTGAAGGTTAACGCCAAAAGCCCTGTCCATTAAAAGAGGTCCATTAAATGGAGCTATTACCACTCTAATTGCGTTCTTCAAGGTGATGTAACATATGATATTTCATACGTTCAAATATTATCACATAAAACATAATATTTTTAAGTAACCACTTCCAGTTTTAAGAAATATAAATAAAATAAGGTTTTATGACAGGAAAGAAATTGTGCCTCACAGAAGTGTGCAATGTTTTAAAATCTTTTCGACCATTTAATTTCACCCATTTGCCTTTATTCTGGCAAAAATCTTTGTACATATTTTGTTTTTATTAGATTAAGAAACGGTGTGAGTAACACAATAGTAATACTGTAGGGAGTATTGCAAGACGAAATGGACAGAAATAGCCACAAAAGGCTACGCAACAGAGCTATTTTGTCATGAGTATCATATTAAAATTGATGAAATTTTATTCATTCTTCCAAGACTTTCAACATTTTAACCGCAGATGGATAATTTGTGTTTAACATAGGTTATAGCTAAAACCAGTGTAACATCGTTGGTCAATCATATTTGATTCGAGCAATAACTGGTGGAGGCCGTAATCGGCTAATTTTATAGCAAATTATATGTTTTGTGTTCTGTCTGTGACTGTAAATTGAGTAGCGCCAATCTACTAATTTCAGGGCCATAAGTTTGCACATTCATTTATATATGTATAAAAGGAAGTTGTTAACCTAGGGCAGTAGTCGGTAACCTTGTCATCCAAAAGAGTCACATATAGATAATATACAATTGAAATTTATTCATAGAGGAATTTTTTAAACATGTGCTTTGCTTTAGTTAGAGACATTATTAGGGAAATTTTTATTCTAGGTAATACGTAATATTCCGTGCCTAAACATTTTCTAGAAGATCCGAAGCTGAAGAGTCAAAGAGCCGCATGCAGCTCGCGAGCCGAGGGTCGCCCACTGACCACTAACCTAGAGGAAAAAACAAGATCCAAACTCTTTGAAGACCTTCACAGGATATGAATTATTATTTAGGTAGTTACTTTACTAAAGTCCCGACGCAGAGCAGGAAGAATTTCGTACGTTGACCTGTTATTATCTGTCTCTGTCACTCCCGCGTCAATATAATGAGTCCTCGCTCGCACAGAGCAATGACCGCCGTCCTCCGGGATTGTAAACCATTGTAAAGCAATTTTGAACACCGCCATTTTAGAGTGGAATAAATGTTATAATAACTGGTTTGAGTGAATGGAAAAGTGTATTAATCTACGTGGTGAATACTTTGAAAATCAATAAAAAGTACTATAAGGTTTTAGTTGGGTTTTTTTCTTCAAACGACAAAACTTAAAAGGCATGCCTCGTAGTAATTGTAACTCGGTTTTTATAACTGTTATAATATAAAATCTTGCTACTCCGCGTCCGTAGTTTAGTCCCCTGCTTTCAAAGACTCTACCTCTCTCTAAATTATCCAGCTTCGCCTCCGTAGGTCATACTGGTGAGGAGACTTCTTCTAATAAACATTTAACCTCAGTATCTTTATCTTTGTATTTCGGAGTTTGTGGAACCGTTTTCTTTTTGGTCTCGGGAAAAAACCTCTCTTGACGGATTCCCCCGGCCCGGGGGGACCGAGGGATATGTGGGACTCCGAGAAAGATGTTCGACCATCCGACTACCCACTAAAAAACCCCGCTGTTCTTCTATCGCCTACGCCCGGGCCCACGGATATATGACCTGCCAATCTCGTGGCCCGGGCCGGCGCCGGCCCGCCCTTTGTCTCAAGGCGGGCCTCTTCGAAAGTGTTGACACCAGGGGGTCAGGGTTTCGTCCCCGCGGCGCTCTCCTGTATTGTAGGAGTTGAGGGGGGCCGCGGAACAGCACGCGACCCTCTCCCTCGCGGCAATAGTGCGGGCGGCGGATCCTCCCCCGAGGGGCCGCCCGCGGCCGCTCTCTACGGCGGCCGGAGGTCATTGCTTGCCCTCCGGCGCCGACGACGTGGCCTGCGTTGGCGGGAGGGGAGTGTGGTGGTGGACTCCTGCTCCCGCTCCACTGCCTCCTTTGCGGACATGACTGCCTCGCAAAAGGAGGCGACGGCCGTCCATTCAGGATCGCTCCCGACCATGGACAGAACCAGGGCCGGAGGCGACAGGTCCGCGCCGATTTGGGCGACGAGGGCGCGGCACTCCTCGCGCCACGCAGGGCACACGGCGAAAGTGTGGTCCACCGTGTCCTCCTCATCGCCCGCATCACAATGGTGGCACCCTCACGTCATCTCCTGCCCTATATGACACAGGTACCTCCTGAAGCAACCGTGCCCCGAGAGGACCTGCGTCAGGCGGAAGGTCTGAGCGCCGTGGCGCCTTACCATCCATTCGGCCAGGACGGGCCTCACCGCTTCGATGGTGGCGCTCCACTCCACCATGATCACCTCGTCGCCCAGGTCCGCCCGCTTTACCTCCACTTCGCGAGGCGCGGGGCGAGAGCCACGCTTGGCCGCATCCCGGCGCCACTGGGACAATAGCGCCAGAACTCGGGCCTAGACGTAGGACGAGTTTGTGGAACCGTAACACAAGTGGCATCAATTAACTGTTGCTGAATAAAAATATATAGAAAAATTGAAGAAATCAGTTTCAAGTCCGAAGAGATTAAATATATTTATAGAGTATCTTATTAAAATGTGTAAATGTTACTCAGGGAGATAGATAATTTGATTCTACAGCAAGTATTGTTAATTTTGGCAACAAGGCTTTTATAGAATATATCTAGATATATATGTATAGAAAACGTAAAAGTACATGATTAAGCAAATGCCATTCACAGCAGCACACAAATTGATCAGTTTCGTAACCGGTGTCGGTAAGTTTACACAGTGCAGATACATATTTTAGAACACTCTATCTGAAAACTTTAATTTTACGTGCGCTTCTTAAACAACAAAATTGCAAAATTAAATCCCACGGCTCAGATATTAATAAATAAATTAATGGCCGTAAAAAAGCACAAATTGCGCTTCACAGTTTGTATTTTGTGTTGGTTGAAAGAAGGGTCTACATCTTACAGTTTAACACCTAAACAGAAACAAAAAAACAACAGGGAAAAGTAGAAAAATCTATTATATTTTATACCATTACATACCTAAAAGGAAATTTTAATTCAAATAATTAATTATTAAAAAATGTATCAGGACGTGATAATAAATAATATTGACCTTTTTATATTATGATATAATGAAAGAAAAATATAACACAAACAGGTTGATAATTTAAAACTTCATTCTTTTAGTTTATCATATATAGTTCATATTGCACGTCTATGGGCAAGAAACATCTCAGAATATACTAAATATAATAGCTTAAACACGTGTATTTCTGTAAATAAAGATGATTTGATTTTTGATTTGATATATTTATATTAACTCGAGATCCATGCTGTAGCCATTTTCATGGCTCATGCCTCTGCGTATGCATAGATTAATAGCCCTTAGCATATTACAACTTACAAAATACGGTACGATGTTACAAACATTTTTATTCGGTCATTGAAACGTAATGGTTCATAAAAATAATTTCATCTTGCATAGACGGTTATGTAAAGTACATAACCGTTAGATGGTTAGAAGCGTTATTTCAAAGGAAAGATATATTAAAGTAGCTGCGGGTAATTTCCTACTTTAAAAAAGCTCAATGAGTGCTTATTTCTTGCCCTCTAAGCACTTTTGGCGCATAATATAATATTTCTAATGAAAGTATTTTGACATAAACTACACATAGCTATTATGATGTATTCATAATTTAGCTTTTTAAGCCATATTTATCTGTGTTAATATCTTTAAATAAATATATTATCAAAAAAGCAGAATTTAATATCAGTTAGATAAGGACATTAGAGATTTTTTTTTATATTTTCGGTACTTGGACTCGGTATTTGAAGTTTAGCCTTAGTTTAAAATGACAGGTACTTGAAAATGACAGCAGTTGTGGTGCTGCTGGTGCTTGTACTTGCTTATAATTTAAACCCGGGTGTGATTCGAGTTGGTTACTTCAGATGCTTATTGTTCTTGTTGGTTACTTTGTTAGCCTTTAGACGTAGGTTTCCGTTAGCACTTACTAATTTTTATATGCTCAACTTTGATGGATGGATTAACATATAGCCAACCTATTAAATTGAAAATAAATGTGACTAAATAATTTATGATATAGTAAAATATTTATTTCGATAGGAGTGTACGACGGCGATTGGACTATCGAGGCCACTCGACGGTGGTTATCCTTCGCACGACTAATTAGAAGCTTACTGTAATTTTATTTTTATACCTATTATACAGTTGTTTACTTTTATGGAATTCGTGAATGTATTATCTACTATTCACACCTCTAACACAAGAGGTGTAAAATTCTAAATACAATTGCAAATAGAACTCAAACTACAAGCCTCGCTTTCCAACTACGATCTTTATTTGAAGTCCTAGGGTTATTATCTCAACTGCATAACTGGACCAATACTACTAGAAATACTCGTAGTATTGTATTTGCAGAAAGCTCGTGAAAATCTTATAGGAGATTGAGTTGTTTTTTTGTTTTGAATACTCGTAAATCTAAATCTTTTGTTATAAACTAGCTAATTGCAGTGATATTTAGTTATGTGTTTTTTTATAGTTTGGGCTATTTCTATCCCATCTTGCTTGGCAAGAATTTTCGTCTATTTTTTTGGTTCCTAAATTCTTTTTACCATTTTAATAATAATCTATCAGCCCGTCCTTTTGTATTATACCTGTACAATGCTAGCTAATTGAGGACCTTGCAGCAAAAGAGGGCAGATCCAAATTTTTGCCATTACTGTTTTTTTTACCTACATTTTTGACAAAAAATAGGGCTATCGTTTGATGTATGAACGAGGCAGATCTGACGAAAAACAAGCGCGCTCTATCAAAAATTGGATCTGCAACCCTATTCCGTTTGATGCAAGAAGGCAGCAGGTCCGGACCTGCCTCCTTTTTGCAACAAATGAAATTTCATTGTCATTTGTGACAAGTCAGTGCACGTTTTCAGTTCGGCTCAAAAAGATGTACACCTTTTTTGTTAATAAATTAAATAATTGTTATACATTGAATACCTACGTCAAGTGCATAAAATGAGATGAAAACCTTTCCGTTCTGCCTCAGAAACCGATGTATGGTCATGTATTGTTGCTGAAAAAGGCTAAATAAATACAAAGATGTTATGCAGCTGGTAATGAACTATGTTCCATTCCACCAAATAAATTATATTTCTACAGGGCCCTTAAAAGTAAAGCTGTTGGAGATGACATTTCTAGTGAAGACTACGATGATCAAGCTGAAGTTTGCCTTTAAATTAGTAATTTTTGTTAAACACTCGGTCGTTTTGTTTTTCTTTTGATTGTTTAATCTTTCACGTGGTGATTAATAGTGGTTGAAATAAAAAAATACTTATAATAATGTCTTACATTATATAAAATACAAAATAGGGTAGTATTTTTCTTTAACTTTGGTGCAAAACGGAGGCAGATCCAAACTTTAAAAATCGTAGTAAATTCAAAAACTTATCTAATTAACTTTTAACTAACATTTTGTAAAATATGTTTATATTATACCGTATAACTCTTAGACATAAGTGTAACCAATAATTTTTAAAACCCTTATTTCTTAATACCTGACAATTTTGAAATTTGGACTTGCCTCCCTTTTGCTGCAAGGTCCTCAATTGTTTTTCAATTCTTAATCATTCTTTCTGTGATTATTTGTTTTTGCTTTCTATTTCCTCTGTCTACTATTAATTACTATATTATATTTATCGGCAATAATTGATTAAAACTCATCCATCATATTTGGCTTGATACGAAGCGCATATTCCAGTGCGGATGTGGCTCCAATGTCAATAGTAATTGCCTTTTATGTTTTGTCTATAAAAAACAATGAACAAAATTACCATCAACGGTGTTTGATTGCAATATACGTTTTTTATGACGAGCATTGGTTCACTTGTAAGGCAATACAGTAATTGACCAATTCGAAGTGCGTTATTACAGGAAGACATTATCTTGGGGGATCTGAATGGCGAATGTTGAAACTAGCAAGGTTTAAAAAAATTAACTAAACGTTAATATTTTCGAGCATTAAAATGTATGCTAATGAATTGAAAATACGCGATTTGGAAACTGTGACCAACCTTCGCCCACTTGACGCCCCCTCCTCCCCCAACTAAGCGGACCGACAGGCAGTTTGACGTTTGAACTATTTTTATATGTCTAATTAGAAATATCGTATGTCTAATATTCGAAATAAACAATAAGGTCCTTACATTGTACAGGGTGTTGTATATTAATTTTTAATAGAATAGCATTAAAAGGTAATAAGATACAGTTTTTATTTACAAAGAAAGTTCAAAGAAAATTCAGTTATTAAGTGAAAAGAAGCATCGTACCACAAATAAATGTATGTACGTTGCGTGGCAGAGTGGCGATCGTAAGAGACATTTTAAACCATGTAATAAATCATAAATTGGGAGAATAGCTATCATAATGGATGTATGTTGATCAGTGAAGTAATAAGAAGTAATATTCGGAAAGCGGGTCACAGCCCTCCTTTCCCCTGGCTCCCAAAATATGCTAAGAGGCGAACAAGAGGTCGCCTCGCCAGTCACCGCGTTACTATCATATGCTAATACGTCACTGCATCAGACAACACGTCTCCACACCACTCGGGGCATATTCATAGGCGGATCTTATAATTGTTATACTGGATCACACATTAAATAATTCGTGTATGGTGTTGTAATTAATTTATGATTATGAAGTAATCATAAATTAATTACAAGTTAAGTTAAGTTATTACATAATTTGAAAAAGGCTATATGAAGTATAGCCTTTTTCAAATTATGTAATAACGCCTTGTATTTAAAATACGATATTACTTAACATACGTGAGATTTTCGTGAATACTAGTTATTTATTTGAATGAAATATCTCTTTCAGCCTACATGGGAACGTAAATTCTATTAGGCAAGTGCCTTGAGAACTGAGATAGTACGAATGTCTTCAAAGTACGGTCTATGAGTGCGATTGCGGCGGGTGGTTCACTTCCCGCTCATTACATAATTCCGAATGTGCACTCACCAATTGCACAAACATTACAGTTATAATTATATTGCGCATAGGCATCGCTGAAACCGGTAGTACATTTCTCCGTATTTGGACACACACAGCCCCGATGCATGTTATAACATTTTCCTCATCTTAAATTTAATTAAAGCGCTTTACTTCAGACATTGGTACATTTTAAAACTTGATCTTAATTTCGTTTTTACGGATTTCCGTATCTGCAGTTATTTCATTATTATTATTACATTACATTAATTTAAACTACATTACATACATTCATCTGATATGTACTCAGCGAAGTGCGATAATTTTCTGATATAAATACATTAATACCTACTGCATCTGTTTATTACAGCAAATAAAGGCTACAATGATGAAGGTGTAATGTGTGCACTGTTTACATATTACATATTTCAATACATAATTTGAGTGAACTCGAAGGAGTAGCAAGCACGAGGGAGTGAAAAAGGGAGGTTGATGCATGTAAAATAGATTGCAATTAAATGAATAATTTTAATTAAAACATATATATCTTTAATTAATCATAAAACAGGATATTTTAGAGAGATCATTCGTCATCAGCCAATCGTAGTCCACTACTGGACGTGGACCTCCCCAAGCTAGCACCACACATCCTTTGCTTTTCCTATCCTGCCCCAACCGGCAACCTCACGTAGGTCATAGCTCATCGGGCCAGGGGGCATCCTACGCTACGTTTGCTTAGACGCGGTCTCTACTCCACGATACGTTTACTCCAACGCCTATAGGTCCTGCGACAAACGTGACTGGCCCATTACCACTTCAGCTTGCATATTTTGAGCTATATCGTTTATCAAAGGGTTCTAGTCCGTATTTCCTCATTTAGGATTTTGTCCATAAAAGAAACACCCAACATAGCCCGCTTCATAGCGCGCTGAGTGACATGAAATTAGTGAACCAGTCCCGCCGCCAGTTTGTCGGCTCCGTAAATCAATACTGGTAGGACGCATTGCTCAAAGACTTTCATCTTCAAGCACTGGGGAATGGTTGACGAGAAAACATGACCTAGCTGTATCCTCCTATTAGCCTCCCCCTCGAAGTTGTCTGCCCAACTGGATTTTTGTCCAAGGTAGACATAGTCCAATACAACATCCAGGAGAACGCCATTCGCACTAACCGGTCCCGGCATGCCATGTTCATTGATCATGTCACTTTTGTCTTATCCTAGTTCATGCCGGGACCGACCCCTAAGGAGGACTCATTTAGGGCGTTCAACATTTCGACAAGATCTTCCAGCGTCTCTGCAAAAAAGACGATCTTGTCAGCAAAACGGAGGTCTGAGATGAGTTCGCCATTTGTATTTATACCACATCTATCTCAGTCCAGAGTTTTGAAGACATCCTCCATCGCAGTGGAGAACAGTTTTGGGGATATAACTTCACCTTGTCTCATACCGCGACGAAGAGGAATTGGCCTTGTTCTTTAGTCCTGGATCTGGACGGTTATAGTTGCGGCGTCGTATAGACATCTCAGCACCTCAATATACTGCCAATCAACACAATAATGTTGAAGAGACTCCATAGCAGCCCAGGTCTCGATGGTCAAGATTTTCTCAAAGTCTACAAATGACACACAGCGGCTGATTATACTCCTCGGTCTTCTGTATAATCTGCCGAACAGTATGGATGTGGCTACGGTCTATAGCCTTTTCGAAACCCAGCCTGCTCCGGTGGTTGGAACTCGTCAAGTCTTGTGGCGAAACGATTTGTGACGACTTGAGCGCATAACTTATAGATGTGACTCAAGAGTGCGATGGGTCTGTATTTCTTCAAGAGAGTTTTGTTTCTCTTCTTGAAGAATAACACCAGCACACTCTCAATCCGCGCCTTCGGTACCCCGCCTATACGTACGCCTATACTCCGCCGTATGCCGGAGTCAAACAGCTCCGCTAATACTTTCAGGATTGGAATACCTCCAGCTTTGAGAAGCTCGGTTGTAGCTCCATCATCGCCGGGGGCCTTGCTATTGCCTCCGGGATACCCTCCGTATAGTGGCGCGTGTGTGATGTACGTGGATCTTCGCCAGGCTGAGCCGCAAATCTCTCCGCCCGCGACGTGTACAGTAGACTATAGAATCTTTCGACTTCTGCCACGGTCTCAAAGGAGACACAAGCTCTCTGCCATCTACTGTCCTCAGTTTCACAATTCGGCTTATTTTTATTGAGAAGCCTTTCGGCCTTAAAGTTAATATTTAGAGTGCCTCGTAGAAGTCGGTTAGGTACTCGTACAACCAGTGTTAGGGTGTTAGACCTGTTGACCACAGACCCACAGAGACATCTCTAAATATATGCTTTTCTTTTGCCCTAATGAAGTTTATCTCGTTCTTTGTCACAGTATCGAGGCTCTGCCATGTCCACCTCCTGGAGCTTCTTTAAATAAAATTATTTCATCATGTAGGGCCCCTCCATTTCGAGGAAGTTTACAAGCATTTGCCTCTGTGATTCCGGCGCCCCAATCCGTAGTGTCTGATTCTCGGTTGATCACGTTCTTGTACTCCCACTTTGGCGTTAAAATCCCCCACAACAACGCTGTAGTGAGTGGAGGTGGTGCTATGCATGGTTCTTGAAATATCCTCATATATAGCTTTAACCTCCTAGTCAGAGTGTTTCTAGGTCCGCGCATATACCTGCACTACCTAGGGAATACCTGTCGGTAAGCTTAAGTATAAGGTACGTTACCCGGTTCGACACACTACTAACTTTCATAACGTTGTTAACGAGGATCTTGTTGACGAGAAAGCCGACACCAACCTGGGAGGCCCTATCACTTTGCCGGAAGTAAAGCAAGTGACCGAACTTTAGGGTTATCGTTTCCTCCCCCTCTCGTCGTCTTCTGATAACCCTAGAAAGTGTCAGTTGATACGACTTTACTCTACCTCCAACTCAGCAAGGTGATTGTCCAGCCTTATCGTGCTTTATGTATATGTAGCCAAGTAGATGTTAGGGTGGCAGCGCCAGTGGCGGCGTCCTGCCCGGAGATTCTTCGCACCCTCCGTCCCACCGTTACCGCTACCGCTGCCGCTGCCGTAGCCAGGAATAGCGGGGTCACCGGGAACTAAGGGCCGTTTTTTGAAGTGTGCTACCATGGGGTTTAATTCTGATAGTCCCTACACGCTTGCAATTTAACAGTTTATGTTTTATTGCTGTAGGACAGCAGACAGGCTAACGGCCTGCTTAGGATTTAGCAGTTACTGTCGCCTATAGGTGCTTGCAAAACCAGTGGCATCGCGAACACGCTGCTGTCCCATAAGGGTACAGGAACTTGGGTCACTAATGCCGGAACACAATACAAGGTTATTATGGCGGCATACTTAAGACCAAAAGGGGTCGTCATCCAGACCGACTTGAGGCCCTACCACGTAGCTAGGGTGGGTTGTTTTGTCGCCTTTTACGACAGACCAACCCCAGCCGCAAAGGTTAGTATTCTTTCTCCGCCCCTGCATGGATGAAAAATAAAACGGTTGACATTAGAAGATGCAACCTGTTGTATGCATTCCTCTTATCGCAAGAGATCATTGTGAGTTATATAATATATTAATAATAGGGTTTGAAGTATGAAAGTGACTTTGTATAGTAATAGATACTTTGAATTGAGATTAAAACTTCATGGTGTGAGATTTTCGATTGAAACTTGGTACCTATGAGGTTCTTCTTTTAAAAAATATACAATATTTGATTTTCGACTTTCAATTGATTTTTTTTACAGCTTAGACCTGAAAGATGGATACTTCTAAAACCCAAGTCACACGAACACGAGTTTTGAACACGAGTTTGGACGCAGGACTAATGCGGCAGAAACGGCTCGCAATATCAACGCTGCGTTTGGAGAGGAGACTTGAAGAACGAACCACGCGGAAGACCGCCCAACACAGGTGAATAACGCTGAATTGAAGGACATGGTGCAAGTCGAACCAAGTCAAACTACCCAGGAATTAGCGGCATGGATTAACGTTACCCTACCTACAATATTGACTCGTTTGCTTCAAATAAATAAGATAAAAAAAATATAAAAATGGGGGCTTCAAGATTTGTCTGATCTGCAGAAAGAAATGCGTGTTATAACTTGTGTTGTCTTGTTGAATCGATACAAAAATGAAAGAATATTGGATCGAATTGTGACATGTGACAAAAAATGGATTCTTTACAATAACCGTAAGCGAAAAATGCAATGGCTGAGCCTAGGTCAAACGTCGCCCCCTCAGGGGCGCTCCTCTGTCCGAGGAGTGCACGGGTGTGCGTACCCGAGGTGCCCGAGCATCCGTCGCCTCACTCCCCTTCCCTTCCGAGGCGACGGAGTCCTACCTTTCTTCCCGTCTACCTCCCACATCCTTTCCCCAACTCCCGCATCTTGGGTCGGGTCGGTTGTGTGTCGGTGTGGCTGGGGGTGCTTGGGGCCGCTCTATGCCCTAGATTGGCGCTCGACGCTCACGGCCATTCTCTCACTGCAACCACTTCCGACCGAAGATGTAACGCATTGCCCTAGACTTCGTGGTTGGGTCTGGGGTGGCGTGTCACAGCCACCTGCGTTACGGCATACGCAGCGGAGCCGTACGTCGGGATGATGGGATCCTGCGAGGCTGAGCCGGTGTAGATGGGCAACCTGTCATCGGCAACACGCCCGTTTGGCCCGGATTTCTGACCAGACGGCTGCCTTGTAGCTTAGCCAGCTGCAGGGAAATGGTCATGGGTGGTAGTGTCAAACACACCTGGCTAGGGAAGGTCGTCAGGTAGGAGGTCATGGTGATGGAGCAAGAGTTTCGTGGCCTAACCATCTGCGTCTCTCATGCTTCGGATACCGCACCCACCGCCTCCGACTACCCCTATATCCCGTTGGTAGCCCTGGCGGCCCTTGCGTAGAGCTCTGCTCCGCTGGGTCGTCCCCACTTGCGGACTCCATGGAGGGTGGGGAGCCAACGGGATGAAAATTATATTTCCATGAGCATGGATTATCAGGTTAAAACAAATTTTAGTAATAAGGAAAGCACTACTAGAGAGGATGAAGAAGATAGGGAGAGAGACAGCAGTGAAAAGAGTAGACCACTAAGGAGGTCTCTCAGGACAAGGAGGAAAGAGGTGGACAGGGAGTCGGACTCCTCCGTCTCGTGTGCTGATCTTCCTCCGATCTCCGCCAAAAGGATGTCCCACGAGGATGGAACCGAGGAGATCAGGATCAGCAACGAGACGGGGGATAAAAGGTTCAAAGTCAAGGATGGAGCCAAGACTGCTGCGAGAGCGGTGGTCTCAGACACCGACACAAAGACGATAAGTACCTCCAGAGCGCGTAGGGGTAAAGGGGGTAAATTAGTGATTTCCCCGCGTTCCAGCGCCGCTCCCGGCCCTGACAGTGAGTCGGACCTCACCGTTGGGGAACCGGTTGAAATAATGGTGGAGCGGATGCTGGAGCGCATATATGATAAGTCCGGGTGCGTTTATGTGCCCACAGATGACATTGAATTTGAGTCGAACGAGGAGACCCCAGAAAATCTGGAGTCCATGGACCTCGTTCGGCTCAGGGCCGCTGCGGGCCATGAAGTGTCCCAAATCCAGCTCGTTGCTGCCCGTTCGGGCAACCTGAAAGGGACCTTCATTAAACAGTTGAAGGCATCGGCCGCCAGGATCACGGACATCGTGGAGATCCTGGCGGAGAAATCGGAGAGCGGAGAAAATCGTCGTCTCTGCATTGAAAACGATCGCCTCAGACGCGAGCTCGCAGCTGTGAAGGGCGAGCTCAAGGCGCAAAGGCGGGCGTACGCGGAGGCGACGGCCAATAGGCGCTCTTCCCCTCCTCCTGCCGTCTCCCCGGCCGCAGCAACAACATCTGTGGCGGCCGGGTTTGATATTGACGACCTAAAGAGGTCGGTTTTAGAGACGGTAGGGAGGTTAATCGAGGCCCGTTTTGAGGGCCTCGAGGAGCGCCTGTTACCGGCAGTTAGGAGAAGGCCCCCCCTTGCCGCAGACGCCAGGCGAGAAAATGGGGCCCCAGCGTCCCAGAGGTTGTTGGGGGCGATTGGGCCTCCGACGCCGCCTGCTGGGAGCGCTATGGTGGTGGCGACTGGGGGACCGCAGGACTCCCTGGCGGGCGTGACTGGGGGGAGGCGCCTGGCAACCCGGGCTCAGGAACCCCGGACTGGTGAGACCCCGGGGCCTGGGAGACTGGGCAAGAAGAGGAAGAAGAAGAAGAAAAAGAAGGCAGCCCAGACTCCCGGGCCCTCTACTGGGCCAGAGGGTACCCACGCTCCGGCGCCCATGCGTCCCGGGACGTTGGGAGCCCGGAGACCAGTGGAAGTGTGTGAGGCCGGTCCACCGGGTGTGCGACCTCCTGTCCGGCCCGCTATACCGCCACCACCACCCCCCATCTTTGGGGGGGCGGGTCCGTCGTACCTGCCGACGCCGTGGCCCGCCTACCACCCTCCAATATATCATGCGGGGTGGAATTCGAAGGATTTCCCCCAGCTGCCACCCGGGAGGGGGCAGTCGGCCATGGAGCCTCGGCCTCCCCTACAGCCCTTCGAGGAGGCATGGACGGTGGTTGCCCGTAAAAAAGGTCTCAAAAAGAAGAGCAGTACTGCCACGGCGCCTCCGGCGTCCGCTGCTTCTCCTCCCAAAACCCAGCAGGGGGGAAAAAAGGGAAAAGAGAGGCGGGTGAAGGTGGATCCCCCTAAGGTGGCAGTTATCCAACTATCACTGCCACCGGGTGCCTCGGAAAGGGGAATTACCCTCCCACAACTGGCCCTAATGGCGGAGACCCAGGTGGATATTAAGGACCTGGGTTTCCAAAGGGGGCTCAGGAGTCGCCGGGCTGCCGACGGCAGCATCCTCTATGAAATTGAGGGGGAGGGCAAGGAGGGAAAGGCGGACCTCCTTGCTTCCCGGATAAAGGTGGTCCTGGGGGACAGAGGGCTCGTGTCGAGGCCAGCCAAAAGAACTGGCCTCTACATACACGGGCTATCTGTCTCCGTCACCAAGGAGCGACTTCTGTCGGCGTTGGCGGAGGCGGCGCAGGTCCCTGCTGATTCTCTCAAGGTCTCGGAGATCAGGCAGGGACCAGGGGGCTTGGGCTCATCTATTGCCCAGTGCCCCATCGAGGGAGCCCTTCGGCTCACACGCACCGGACAGTTTAGCATCGGCTGGGGGGCGGCCCAAGTGAGGCTCCTCGAGCCGCTCCCCAGACGGTGCTATAAGTGTTTCTCGATGGGGCACACCAAAGCGATGTGCCCCTCGCAAGTGGATAGGTCGGACCTATGTTTCCGGTGTGGGAAACCGGGACATGGGTCCAACAAATGCAACGAGCCCCCGCGGTGCGCCGTCTGCGCCGATGCGGGAAAAACGGCGACTCACGTGATGGGGGGTAAAGAATGCCGCCCCCCCAACGTTAAGGGTATCTGGCGCTCCCTGCCACGACAGGGAACGTCAGAACCGACGGTTATGGAGGTTGTGGATGCCCCTGTCAATGGATAGTGTCGGGGGCGTGCGCATCCTCCAGGGGAACGCTAACCACTCCGCGGGAGCGCAGGACCTCTTCCTGCAGTCCCTCGCGGAGTGGGGTGGTGACGTCGGTGTTATCGCAGAGCCCTACCTCGTCCCGGTCCGTGACAATTGGATCGGTGACTGGGACGGCACGGTGGCAGTGACCGCCCGGGCAGGTGAAAGCCTCCCTCTCCAACTCCTGGAGAATGGGTCGGGATATGCGGCGGCAGGTTGGGGTGATTTCGCCATTATTGGCGTGTACTTCTCCCCCAACCGCCCCCTGGTGGAGTTCGAGTCATTTCTCGACTCCGTCGGGGCCGCCGTCGGCCGGATGTCGCCGAGGAAGACCTTGGTCCTCGGTGACTTCAATGCCAAATCCCGAGCCTGGGGCGGTCCTACCACCAATGCAAGAGGTAGGGCCGTAGAAGAGTGGGCGCTGCGGAGTGGCCTCGTCCTCCTGAACAGGGGGGCGGTTCCCACCTGCGTGCGACCACAGGGCAGTTCAATTGTGGATCTCTCATTTGCCACTCCTGTGGTCGCATGCAGGGTGGTGGACTGGCACGTCGAGGAGGAGGTAGAGACGCTATCTGACCATCTGTACATCAGATTTAGCGTCTCCCCCCTCCGCAGCACTCCGCAGCCACAAAGAGTTGAAAATTTCCCTCGCTGGGCACTCGGCCGTCTCGACAAAGAGATGGCTGAGGTCCAGGCGATCGCCGAGCGCTGGGTTTACAACGCATACCCAGCCCCCGCGGGGGAAACAGCAGAGGAGGCGGCCGGTCGCCTTCGCACGGCCCTCACAAGGGTCTGCGAGGCGGCTATGCCACGGGTCCGGCGGCGTCCGGCTCGGAGGCAGGTGTACTGGTGGTCAGCCGAAATAGCGGAGCTGCGCAACGCTGCGCAGCGCGCCCGCAGAGCCGTCCACCGGTACCGACACCGGAATCCGCAGCCGGACGAGGAAGAACTCCGGAGGATTAAGGGGGAGCAGAATGCTGCCAAGAAAGCCCTTCAGCGGGCAATTAGCCAAGCGAAGGCCCGGGCTTACGAGGAGCTCCTCGAGGGCCTTGACAGGGATCCTTGGGGGCGTCCGTACAAGTCAGCGCGCAAGAAGATGCGTGCTGCGGGCGCCCCGGTAACGGCGACCCTGTCGGAGGAGGCCCTCAATCGCATAATTGAGGGGCTCTTCCCGAACCCGGGAGCATTCACTCCCCCGTCTATGGCCGTCCCTCTGCTTAGAGTGGAGAGCGTTGATCCTCCCCCCACAACAGAGGAAGAAATAGAAGATGCCCTGCGACACCTTCAGGGCACCAAAAAGGCACCTGGACCCGACGGGATTCCGGGCAGAGTGCTCCTCCAAGCCGCCACTCACCTTGGCGGCTGGCTTCGGGAGCTGTTCGATAAGTGCTTCAGCACCGGACAGTTCCCGGACCAGTGGAGGGAGGGCAGGCTTTGCCTGATTCCTAAAGAGGGCCGTTCCCCAGATGATCCCTCCGGCTACCGCCCGATCGTCCTATTGGACGAGACGGCGAAGACCTTTGAGAGGGTAGTTGCGAGCCGTCTCGTCCAGCACCTGGACACGGCAGAGCCGGGACTCTCCGCCGCCCAGTACGGATTCAGGGCGGGGCGCTTCACGTTGGATGCGCTAACCGCTCTGAAGGGCATATCACAAGAGGCGGAGAGTCAGAGAGAAGTGGTCCTGGCGGTATCGCTTGATATAGCGAACGCCTTTAACAGCCTCCCGTTTGAGACGATACTGGAGGCGCTCCGGTTCCATGGAGTTCCTCTGTATCTGCGGAGGCTGTTGGAGGCATATCTCCGGGACCGTTTCATAGTCTGGGAGGATGGCCACGGTCGGGTCCGAAGGAGGCGCGTTGCGTGCGGCGTTCCGCAGGGGTCGGTACTGGGACCACTTCTGTGGAATATTGGGTATGACTGGGTCCTACGATGCCCAGTCCCGCCCGATACGAGGGTGTTGTGTTATGCGGATGACACCCTCGTCGCAACTCGGGGTGAGTCTTACGAAGATGCAGTCCGGAGATCCACCATCAGCACCTCGCTGGTGGTGGACCGAATTGAGTCGTGCGGTCTGAGGGTCTCCGTAGAAAAGACGGAGGCCCTCTTTTTGCATGGACGACGCAGGAGAAGACCACCCCGAGAAGCACGCATCGTGCTCCGGGGCGCAGCGGTCGAAGTGAAGCCCCAGATGAAATACCTGGGGCTCACACTAGACCCTAGGTGGAGCTTCGGGCCACATCTTGCCCAATTGTGCCCGAGGCTGGTCTCGGCCGCTGCCGCCCTGGGCAGACTCCTGCCCAATGTGGGGGGGCCGGGCACAGCCGTGAGAAGATTGTACACTGGCGTCGTGCGGAGCATGGCAATGTATGGTGCGCCTGTCTGGGCAGACCACCTCACGTCTCGTAGCAGGGCCCTCTTGAGAAGGTCTCAGAGGGTCATAGACGTGAGAGCCATTCGGGCGTACCGTACAGTGTCCTGGCGGGCGGCTGCACTCCTGGCAGCCGACCCGCCCTGGGAGCTGCAGGCGGTTGTCCTCTCAGAGACGTACCGCCTGCGCCGCGACGCCAGGGAGAGGGGACTCCGGCTGTGCCCGGAAGAGTCGCGACGGGTCAGGGATCTCGCCCAGGAGGCCTTGACCCAGTCTTGGTTAAGGATCCTGGGGCCTCCCGAGCCGGGCCGGGTTACTGTTGAGGCAGTTCGCCCCTACTTGTCGGAATGGGTCTCGCGATCAAGCGGGACCCTGACATACAGACTGGTGCAGGTGCTGACCGGCCATGGCTGTTTCGGCAAGTACCTGCACCAGATTGCGGGGCGGGAGCCGAACCCGGCCTGTTGGGAATGCGGCGCGCCAGTAGACACCGTAGAACATACGGTGTCCGAGTGCGCCGCTTGGGGGCCCCAGCGATTTAATTTGCAGGGTGTGGTGGGAGGTGACCTCTCGCTGCGGGCAATCGTAGGTCAAATGCTCCGCAGCGAGAGGAACTGGAACGCGGTGGTCTCCTTCGCTGAAAGTGTCATGCGGCAGAAGGAGGCCATCGAGCGTGCGAGGGAGGAGGACGCGGCAGCTCCACCGATTCGTCGGCGTAGGACGAATCGGGGAAGGAGACGCTATGCGCACCTCATCCCACCCTGAGAAGGGGTTGCCGGTCGCTCTCTTGTAAGAGCGGCCAGCCGGGAGTTCCGGGGGAAGCTCCCGGCGAAGGCAATGAGTCGGAGGGTGCCCTACCCCGACTGGACACTCTGTGTCTGGTCACCGGCAGGTCTAGTGTGACCGCCGGCAGCGGGAACTGCCACTCGGGGTACCCTCATTGGAGACGTCTGGCTGGGGGCCTAGCAGAGTAATGCCAAAAGGCGATCCTGCGAAGCCCCCTCTAAGGCCAAGAGTGGTGACCGGGGTTTTTAGTGGGTAGGACCGGCGGCCTTGGCCCCCGGTCCGCCCGAGGGGAGTAGGCAGCCCCCTCGGGAGGTAATCCCACATACCCCACCAGCCTTCCCCCGGAGGCTGGTGGAAACTGTAAAAAAAAAAAAAAAAAAAAGGTCAAACGTCGCAACAGTGCCCTAAGCCAAAACTTACAAACAAAAAGGTCATGGTAACTGTTTTGTGGTGTCTTCATGGTGTTATTCACTATAGCTTTCTCAGGTCTGCTCAAGCAATAACAACAAATATTTACTGTGCCAAACTTCGAACAATAATGGCGAAACTGGCAGTGAAAGAGCCCCGACCCGCGAATTGATCTTCACTATTATTGCTCCTTGATGAGGTGCAGTTAGAAACCATACGTCATCCGCCGTACTCGCCAGACCTTGCTCCAACGGACTACTATTTTTTTCGTGATTTGGACAATTTACTACGTGATAAAAAAAATCTTCCCAGGAGGCAGGGATTTGGGTCCTACCACGTAACTAGGGTTGTCTTTCCCCTTATACGACCGGCCGTACAGGTTGTTATTCTTACTCCGTCACTGCACGGAGAAAGGTGAGTTGATGTAGCATAACATTCGTTTACGTCATATACGATTTGATTTAAGCCATTTATAAAATATCTTCTGCTAACCAAAACAAAACAATGGAGAGTGAGTATCTGTGAGTGGAGTTGAGTTTGAGTGTTTAAGGGTAAGTGAAAGAGCACTAGAATGGTTTTAGTGGGTATACCAGCGACATGAGTCTCCTAATCAAAATCCGTCCCTTAAGTCTCGTGAAGGCCTATCGTAGGTATGTTTTAATACGTACATATAAGGTATAAATTAAATACTTGTATGAGTTGCCTGATAGAGATCGACATACAAACAAGGCCGCTTATTGTCATATGATATTTCGGTATTGTCATGTATGTATGTCATGTATGTTCTGTTCAATATTCAAAAAGTAAATATACAAGATTTTCAGAGGTAGTAGAATTGAAAAAATATTTTTTTAAAGGTCTCGTCCCGGTTTCACGGGAAGCTTTACTTTGAAGCTATGCGCTGTCGAACATTGGCACTCGTTAACAATCTGACACACTGGAACGTGACAAAACTATTTTGTCACGTTAAAACTTATATAGCAATTTTCTGTATTTGTCATTTTATGTTATTTTTGTAAGTGATTGTGTCCTAAATTAATGTATTTTCTTGCTCTCTTTCTATATATATAAATTTTGATTTTAACATTAACTTCACAATTAATGACTTTTTAAATCTGAGACAAAAATTTAATTTTGATCAGCTTGTTGCATCACACATGAAGTGGATAAATCGAAGCCAGTAATCCAGTTCTGAGCAAAGGTGGAACCTCAATGTCATAACCTTTTTTTACACGTAGGTCAAACTTTTCCCTCACTTGTTGTTATATTTTAAGATATTTATATAATTTGATATAGTTTTTTTGAGAATTGTGGCGTATATATTTTGTCGGCTTAGAGTGTAGCTCGCATGTCTGGATACATACCAATACTACTAGAACACCATCTTTTGTCTTTTACATGCTGGAATTTGAGCTGGGAGTTCAGATCCACTCACAGAGTGGTTCAGACACTTTGCGTGGGTTGTTCCACTTTTGTTCAATTGCAATATTTCTTTCAATACGATTAAATCAAACATATAATTTTATATTCGTTGGTAAAACTTAAAAGGTTAAATTAAAAGCTGTTATAGTAAAAGATAAATGGATCATTCTCAAAATAGGAGTATATTTGGTTCCCGCATAATTTGTTTCGATTATATTCAACCGGAAGTGCACATCCATATAAATCCAAGTATTTCTTATTCCTGCTTACAACTCATAAGCAGTAAAGGAAGAACAGGGTTCGATTTTGCTCATACACTACTATGTACCTTATGCATAGTATGCGTAAGCGCGGTTATTGCTTGCGTATTGCACTTATTAGCGCACCTTATTGTATTATCTCTAATTAAGTACAATAAATAGGGCCAACTATACATGTATGTTCAACTTATTTACTGACCATATCATTATATTCAGACACATAGTCATCGAGCTACATGTTTTTTATATAAAATTTAAATACAATTCACAATATTTATTCATGCATACTATATACACATAAAGGTTTTAACACAATTATTTTTATAAAATTGTAAGGTAATGCGTTATTTTTGAGTACTTGTCACTTATAAATTGCACGTTGAGATTATAAAGTCGTATTAAAAATAAGCGCCTGTCATTACTATACGGTAAGAAACCGCTTTGATGTCACAATGTGCTATATTTTACACGGCAACCAATCATTCGTTTACATTTTTGAATAATTTATCATTTCACCCAATGTTCAAGTCGGTATTGAGTATTACATTAGAAGAGTTGGCGTAACATGTTACATTCACACATGTTGAATACGTTCTAATGAGTGGGTAATGAAATATTTTATCTTCGTCCATTTGCTATCTTTCATGATATTTCATGAGATAGTCTTCATAGAGATAATATCAAAGAACGCCACATTTCACTTCGGTAGTTCAAACAGTTACAGGTTTGGTTTAAAGTCCATAAAATATTTTAAAAAGACTACTTAGAATTTTCACGACACGAATCAAATGTCGCTCTTCAGAAGAAAATATCAGAGCGGAGACATCTCTGGCGGACATCTTAATACCCTGCAAATCTGAGAAGAATCTGAGGTTCTTAAGTTGTTAGAGAGGTTAATATTAAACTAAGAGTAATAACAAATTTACTTTATTACTATAATGTGTAATACTTATTACTCAATTAATATCACTTCTAATGATAAAATTTAAAATAAGGATGTGGGTCAGGCGAACTTCGGCATGTCTCGGCACACGATACGCATACGCGCCGAGACATCGAGAAAGGCGAAGGGGAAAGGGGCACTTGGACTGACGACTGATATGATACTCAATGCGATTGATTGTCCAACTCGCTGCGATCAACCGGAACACACGTTACGTGATATATTCATTATCATTTTTATATTTATCTGTATATGGAGATATAACTAATAATAACACATATTGAAATCTTCTTTGTCAGTTGTCATTCGACTTTTCCAGGCATAAAATCTTGGCATTTGTACCCCTTTTATAGGAGTACATATTAATCATAATGAGGATTTATAGGAGAACATATTAATCATAATAACCATTGTGCGCCATTTCATGAATTATAAGAGTTCATAATCATCATCCTAGCGTTAGTCCCGGTTGCCACCCAAACTTTCGTTTCGGTGCCCGGGGTCCGCTTTCCGACTTTTTCTACTCCACTTCGCGCGATCTTCAGCATCCCTAGTAGTGAGCCCATTGGCACGCATATCACCCCTTACAACGTCAAGCCAGCACTTTTTAGGTCTACCCCTCCTGCCGGGGCCCGGCGGAGGCGGCATGGCCAGACATTTGTTTCCCACGTAAGTGTCCGGTTGCCGTAAAACATGGCCATACCAACGGAGCCGACACTCCTGCAATTTATCTGCAATGTCACGGACATGAAGACTACCGCGAATGCGGGAGTTCCTAACGCGGTCCTTCCGCGTCACTCCACACATCCACCGCAGCATATTCATCTCCGTGACACGCAGTTCTTGCTTGTGTCGCTCTAACACTGGCCACGATTCACAGCCGTGTAAAAGGACAGGCCTAATGATGGTCTTATAGACCTGTCCCTTCAACTTTACCGGCATCTTGGGGTCACAAATGACACCAGTTACCTCACGCCATTTGGCCCACGCGGCAGCAATGCGTGCCTTGACGTCGCAATCGATGTCACCAGACGCATGAAACACAGATCCCAGGTATTTCACATGGTCCGTGCGCGCGACCGTGTTGCCGTCTATGCGTACGGGTGTGGGATCTGTGGAGTTACAGGCCAAGTACTCGGTCTTCGCCACATTGATCTTCAGACCACCGTTCTCAAGCGACTCCTTCCACGCCTTCACGCGTTGCACCAGTCTACCCCTGTCCGAATCTGCCAGCGCGATATCATCAGCATACATGAGCAACCACGGGGGCTGCTCATGTGAGTTTCTGATGCTGTCTGACAATACGTCTAATACCACGCTAAACAGAAACGGACTAAGGACGGATCCTTGGTGCACCCCGACGGTGATGGGGAAAGGTTTTGTGTCGCCAACAGCGGTCCGAACTACGGAATCGGAATCACGGTACATGTACCGTGATTCCGATTCCGTCTTGGCATGTCTGACATGTCTCGGATGATCCCAATATAGGCCTCTGGAATCCCCTTGTACCGCAATGCCCACCAGATTATCGCGCGAGGAATACAGTCGAAGGCCTTCTGCAAGTCAAGAAACAGACAATGCAGAGGCGTATTCTTCGCCCTGTATTTCTCCGCGACAGTCCTTAGGGCAAAAATAGGGTCCATTGTCCCGTGACCCGGGCGAAACCCATATTGACACTCCGAGACAGTGCACTCTTGTCGAATCCGAGAGTCGATAACCCTCTCGAAGAGTTTCATGGTGTGGGACATGACCTTTATACCGCGGTAGTTACTGCACTCCTGCACCGATCCCTTGCCTTTGAAGACTGGAGTGATATTGATGGAGTGGGAATGATACTCCTCCTCCATTGCCTAGCCTCCATTGGTTCGGGATCGTACCGGTGAGGAGTGTCCGGTTAAAAAGGTCGGTTAAAGTGCCCACACCACGAGAGCTCATCGCCTTCCAGGCTTCGATGGGGACTCCATCGGATGGGTAGCATTCCTCCCGCTCTTGTAGGTGATGAGATGCTCGGGTCTCTTTTTGAAATACGTGTTCACGATGGCAAGGTCGGCAGCCGCACACGTATTGAGGATGTCCTCCCCTTTCGCGTTGCGGCTACCGTACCCAAATCCACCGTGAACACGCTCAAATTCCCCACATTCATCACCCACATGACCGTTCAGATCACCTCCCAAAAAGATTCCCTGTGATAATGGGATTCCACGGAGCACTTCTCCGAGTTGATTCCAAAACGCTATTTTATTGGTGTCGTCACAACCGGCCTGTGGCGCATAGGCACTTATCAAGTGGGTAACTACCCCATCGATAAGCACCCTAACGACCATAAGCCGGTCGCTATGACGTTTCACTTCCAAAATGTCGTTCTGGAACTCCTCCGAGAGCACTATGGCAACCCCATTCTCCCCACCAGGTGCACCTGTGTAGATCAGCTTGTAGCCATTCCCAATTAACCGGGATCTGCTGGCCTTCCACCGAGTCTCCTGCAGGAACGCCACGGCCACCCTCCGTCTGGAGAGCACATCGGCCAACTCTCTCGCGCGTCCGGTTAACGTGCCAATATTCCACGTTGCGAAGCGGAGTTTCCTTTTGGATGGGGCTAGTGTCTTTAGCCGTGCTCGCCCACGGCACGGCAGCCCTAGTCCACTTGTCACAGGAGTCGGGCGAAGTTCCTGCGCGTCGTTTTGCGGCGACGCCCTATCCGTGACACATCCTTTTCTTGTTTGTACCATGTTTTATTTGGCTTGTTTTGGTTTTTACGGGAGCGACTGCCGTCCGACCTCCCAACCTCTAAAGGGAAACCTAGAGGTGTCCTTCCCTCGCCGCATGCAAGCTGGCAGAGGGATTGACCCATCAGTCGGCTTTTACGACTCCCTTGGGATGATTTGGGGTGGCCCTATTCTTTCTTCGGCCGGGACCACACGGCATGTGAATTATAAGAGTTGAGGAACATTTAAATTATTTTGTCAATGTTAACTCTTATGAATTATAAGAGTTAACATTGACAAAATAATTTAAATGTTCCTCAACTCACAAGTAAACCATATGTCAGGCTTTTTTTTGTAATTAGCTTTGAAAAAACGCTACAGAATAGTTCTGTGGTCCTCGCCCAGCTTGATTTTATTACCAATTATATTGACTTTAGTATCTACGCTACAAGAGTTAACCCCTAAGAAGGGGTTAAAGTATGAAAATGCTGTTTTGTACTGAAAAATTGAAACTTGTATTGCTCCTGTAGAGTTACAACGGTTTCCCGTGCAGTGGAGGTCTTGCGTTATCATGGAGCAATAATGGTAAAGATCGATTCGAGAGTCGGGGCTCTTTCACTGCCAGTTTCGCCATTATTGTTCGAAGTTTGGCACAGTAAATATTTGTTGTTATTGCTTGACTAGAGCTGAGAAAGCTATAGTGAATAGCACCTTGAAGAGACCACCAAACAGTTACCATTGCCTTTTTGTTTGTAAGTTTTGGCTTAGGGCACTGTTGCGGCGTTTGACCTAGGCTCAGCCATTGCAATTTTCACTTACGGTTATTGTAAAGAATCCATTTTTGTCACATGCCACAATTCGATTCGACATTCCTTCATATCTGTACCGATTCAACAAGGCAACACAAGTTTCAACACGCATTTCTTTCTGCAGATCAATCAAATCATGAAGCACCTATTTTCGTATTTTTTATCTTATTTATTTGAAGAAAACAAGTCAATGTTGTAGGTAAAGTATTGTTAATCCATGCCGCTAATTCCTGGGTAGTTTGACTTGATTCGGCTTCCACCATGTCCTTCAATTCAGCGTTATTCACCTGTGTGAGCATTCTCTCACGTGGTTCCTTCTTTGAGTTGAAGTTTCCATTACGAAAGCATTTAAACCAAACATGCATGGTGAGTTCATTAGCAGTCGAAGCCGAAACTTTTTTTTAATGTGTAACTTGTGGCAAATGTTGTTGGGTTCATATTAGTACTAACATATTAAATAAGACAATTTACTAATCCTCATATAAATACTGTTTGTGTGTCCAAAAATTAAAAAAAAAGCTACTTCATGAATTGTACTACGCTCTCAAATACTTAAAAGTGTGTAATGTTATCACTGTAAACGTGTATATGCCCAGTTAGAAACTGTAAATTTGTATCTATTCCAAATCCATACACGCTTGATCAAAATATTTATTTGACATTTTTAAGTCAACAGATTAATTTTATAATGGATACCCGATCTTAAAAGAATACTTTTCTAAACTCCCTTAAACAAGCTATTAATCCTATTTACAACAAAAAAGAAATTAATTTACTAAAAAAAGGAATGATACCATATTATTTCCAACAATCAAATCAATTCAATTTAAATACATCTGAACAGCTTGTACTCAAAAACGGCAAAATTATAAAAATAGAACAATATTATATTATTTTAAAACTCTTGTGACAAAGACCTCCATATTAAAAGATGTAAAAAAGTTAAATAATTTAAATGAAATTTAAATGAACAACTTTTATCGTGTATAAAAACTGTCAGCATCATCTGACTTTATTTCATCAAAATATTGCAGGCCTTCTTAATTAAGTTGATTACATTAATATTGTATAAATGACCATAAATTAAAAAATAAATAAATATATATTATTTGTTTAATTGAAACTTTAATAAAATCAGGCTGTAAATCTAACATATTATAAGTTTGCCAGTGTTTTTTCCCGTAAAACAAAAAAACGCGGAGGTGTTTGTATACTTGTACGAAACTCGCTATTATGTAGTCCGATCGACTTTTATGCAGGCGTACAAAACGAAAAATTATTTGAAGTCTGTGGTGTTTTACTTAAGTCTATAAATTGTGTATTGTTATGAGTATATCAAACTCCAAATAGCTACATAATTCTTTGATAAAATTGACATTCTATTAAATCAATATGCAATACGGTCAAATAAAAAAAAAATATTATAATATGAGATTTAAATATTAACATATTAAAAGAAAGTACAGCAAGCTCACGCCTTAAAGAGTTAATATTGATCTATAAGCTCACGTTTCACATAACTCAACCGACAAGACTTAATAGTTGTATTGATCACATAATAAGTAATATTCCAAATGCGGAGGGTTACACTTACAATAGTTTCTTATCTGACCACAAATCTGTTACGTAATTGAGTCAACGAATTAACGATGATAAAGAAAAAAAACTAACAATTATTCGTTCAATTAACAAAATAATTACATTAAAACAAACATTAAAAAAATTGTTGACTGTCTGACTGCACTTTCCTGGTCTGAGGTTCTAAATGAAAATAAAAAAGTAAACAAAGCGTTCAGTGCATTCAATGAAATGTTCTGCCTTGTTACAGTCTGTGTTTCTCTAAACAAAAGATAAAAATCAACCTTAATGTGACATCTTCTGCTTGGTTAATAACTACAGGTATCAGAAAATCAGTAAAACATAAAAAATTAATATAAGTCAATGTTGTAAACAAAAAACAAATGAATCAAAATTACATTATACAAAATACTAGCTGACCCGTTTGGCAAACGTTGTTTTGCCATATTTACATTATTTTTAGGAAATATTTTTTTAGTTCAATAAAAAATATCTAACACTATAAGTGTGTAATAATAATGATAATTTAAATTACTTACCTTTCACAATAATAAAACACGTATATTTATTAAACACGTATACGTGTTGATTTATATCAGATGGCTTAATCAACTAAAAGTGAAAACTGTATTTATTAATCATTAATAAAATTTAAATAAATAATAATAGCACTCAAAAATAATGATAGATTCACTATGACATATGACATGAGATAAAATTAACATGAGAGTTACATTGACAAATTAAAATGATATGATGATAAAACAAAAGAAAAACATAAACGAAAAGTGTATAGAGAGTGAGAGAAAGGAGGCCTCGGAGTAGGGAGTTCTCATCCCCACTCCGAGATGTTTGCTGGTTGAGAGGTGACAACGGTAGACACCTGGCGGGGATAACTAATCGATTGGTAGTTGATCAGTTATCGACCGGCGAGGGATAAAGATTAATTTAAATTGAGAAAAAAAATTAAGTAAATTAAAGTAAATTTGTCGATTGCCATCTTGCAACCCTATTATGGATCTGTGAATAGAACAGAATAATATAAAAATCACGATTAAAAAACAAGGGTTGACCTTAGAAGGATGAAAATTTGAAGTTTTATCAAAAAATTAAAAAGAAAATTTAGGGGTGGGTCACCCTTATCATTAGGGGTATGAAAAATAGATGTTGGCCGATTCTCAGACCTACCCTATATGCACACAAAATTTCATACAATTCGGTCCAGCCGTTTCGGAGGAGTTTGATAACAAACACCGCGACACGAGAATTTTATATATTAGATTCTGCTATGTTACGTAAGTGCATTGACAAATCGAAAACAAAATTAAAAATCAACATATTGATAAATTCTAAAAATAAATGTAAAGCTACTTGCAATATTATTAAAAACAGGGCGGATTCAAATTCAGTGTCCAGGATGAGATTCTAGAAATAAAACATAATGATAAAATGATAGTATTACATCTCACATTCCGTATATAGGGGTCCCGCTTTGAACTGGCTACAAAGTTAGTTGACAAATAGAAAACAATATGTTGAAATCAACAAAATTACTAGAGACCTTCTTATGACAAGTTAAAAATCAAAGGCAAAAGTAAATTAAACTTTTGTCCCACAAGGTAGTATATTAGGGCCGTTGTTTTTCCTACTCTACATCAATTATCTACCTACTATAACCAAACAGCAATGTGTGCTCTTTGCAGATGATGTCTCGATTATTATTACTGAGAAAAATAAAACTGATAACCACGTAAAATTAATCAAAATTGAAATAAGTAATGTGCTCAATTAGCTAGTTAAAATAATTTACATGCAAATTTATCAAAAACTAAATTTATTAACGAAAGTGAGCGAAATATATCCACGTAGCACATTTCGATTACTACACAAACCTGTGCCGCTTTCTTTCATTTATCATACTTTATAATATAATAATAATATATTGTAATAATAATATAATATATAATTTTATATTGTAGAATATAGCAAAAAATTTCATTGCTCTTTTTTATTTTTGAATGCGAACAACTGTGCAACTATTTCAATGTTGTTAGACTTAAAATAATGTTCAAAAGGCCACTGTGTTGTGTTTTTATAAAGTTATCTGTAACCAACGTCATTTATCAGAAAAAACACAGACATTATTCCCAGATAGATTTGGTATATTTGCACCCGGAAACGAAGGGATGCGATGTAAAAACGCGGTGTGGTAAATAATGGATATTGAGTTGAATTCCATTGCCAACATTAAATCTACGAATATTTTAAAGCCTGTGAGTGTTATTAATGCATGTAAATCGTGTGATGCTTCGTTTAACAAAAAATTAAGCTAGTTGCGCTACCCACCAACGTTTGGATGAATCATTTAATTATGAAACTTCGTTGCCACACTAATTACCCACTCCCTGACATTGCGCATCACGCCCAAAGTACAAAATATTTCAGTCTATTAAATCACACTCGACAGCAATATATCTAGGCCGTATAATGATAATGGTTGTAATGAAAATAACGGTTGTAAGCTTAGTAAATTAAATTAAGTTTAATAGATATATTACTTCTAATCAGTTTAATAAGTAGAACGTTAAGCTAGACCACGCTGAGACCACCATTTATGTTTGTTCGCATTGGATGTTGAAAAGGACTATCAATTGATATTTCGTAATATGTTCTTTAAATTTTAATATTATAGTTAAACATTTAGTTGAACTTGATAATAATATAATAATCTGTAAATTAAACTTAAAATAACAACGAAGTTTTTTCATTGTAGGTAATTTATACCACGCAATCAAATGATGTAGATTTAGAATTTGATTGGAGTTTACTCCTTAAGAATCGATTTTCATATATAAGGCACCCGGTATGAGAAAAATGTGAGAGTAAAATCTACTAATGAATGACCTCGTTACGTTTTTGGTGCGCGTGCACCGGAACACACTAAACAAAACAAAACGATGTATCTCTCAAGGCAAAAATTGCTTTATTTGTTACAGCTTAAGGTTGATTTCACATTAAATGTTGTTTAACATATGTATTTTCATTTGTAAGTGACAAGAGTAATTTATTGCTTTGCTCATTTTATATGACGAATGATCGTATTATACCTATATAATGTTTTGGAGATTTGTGACTTTATTACTAGGTGCCATAGTTGTAATTAGGTTGAACTTAAAACTGTTTTAAAACTTTTTTTATATATGTATATTATTTTCATTAATTTGTTAATTTACCTTTTCATATGGTATTAATATTTTTTCAGTTAAATAAACTCTTTTTGCGTGTGTTTATACCTATATAATCGTATTTAAGTAGTAAACTCCAGTCGTGCGTCGGAGCTGACACACACAGTTTTTTTTTCTAGTTAGCATCCGTTAAATCATTTGATCTTTTTTTAATAAACACTACAACGAATGAGCAAAATTTATTTTATTGTATTACAGTTAAGAATTTTACTAATGATAAAATGCCACACGCATGTGTCTCGTTGAAGTCTTTAGTAATACAATATATGTAATCGTAGTTTCAAGAAGATTTCTTAACGCCTCGCAATCTACTAGTCTAGAGTACTTTTAATAAATGTAGCGATGTAATATTGGAGTGATGAGATTGGTGGAGGTTGATGGCGGTCCTTCACCTTGTTTCGGGATCAGGTCGGTCGTGCACCAGTGCATCTGTGTCAACGGCGACAGCCTCTCAATAATTGGATTACTCACTGCTGCATTACTTTCACATATTTTTATTATTATTTGATAATATTAATTTAAGACTTGGCATAAGTTAATGAAGTTCATTATTTTACACGAAATATTAAATTACAAAATTTATTGTCAATTGCATTTTTTTTTATATAATATATTACTTATTTATTTATGTACAAGTATATATTTACTTAAAAGTGCCTTTGGCAAGTTATAAAACCAATGTAACTAGTACAATATTATTTTCTTACCTACAAAGTGCGAATAGGAGATTGAAAATTTATCTCTGAAAAATATGCCCCTGTAAAGAAAACTTGATGAAAATCAGATATTAATTAACAGATTAAAAAAGATTTACATAGGAACCATTTGCAGTATTAGTACAAGAAAAACAAAGAAGAAAACTAACAAACAAAAGTATGGCATCGTAAATTCAATTCGTGGAATAAAATTAGAGGATAAGCTAAGGTTGCTTCCAAAAAGCTAAGTGTGCTAAACCGGTCCAAGCAGTATTTCAGTCCAAGGCAACGGCTTGTGCTATACAAAGCACAGGTCAGACCGCATATGGAGTACTGCTCACACGGACATCTATGGACTGGAGCACCCGCCTGTCCGCTCAATCTCCTAGACTCCATCCAACGGCGCGCAGTTCGTATTGTCGGCGATCCCATACACACAGACGGTCTAGACGTGCTTGGACTTTGGAAAGATTTTGCGTCTCTTTGCGTATTCTACCGTCTGTATAACGGGGAGTGTTCTGAGAAGCTGTTTAGAATGGTGCCCTCGTCGTCTTTCTACCACCACACTGCCGCCATCGGCTGGGTGTTCATCCCCATTTCTTGTAGCCTCTTCTTTCTTGTACGAAATGGTTGTCAAGAACGTTCATGTTACGTACTCTCAGGATCTGGAATGAGCTTCCGGCTGAGGTTTTTTCAGTGCGGCATAATATAGGTTTCTTCAAAAAAGTCGTTATAAAATTTATCCGAGGCCGGCAGCGCGTTGATAATGCCCTTGGTGTTGCAAATGTCCATAAGCGACGTGACCACCTTCCAGGGGGGGCCATTTGCCGAACTTTAGCTATGAAAAAAACCACATCTTATTAGAAAAAAGTCGTTTTTTCGATCTTAATAATAAATTACGAACTTTGACTCTCTTTCATCTGAATATTGCTGGCCTTTTAAACAAAATACACAAATTGGAAATATTTTTGGATGAATTTTCTCTTAAAAGAATTTATGTTGATATAATATGCATGAGTGTTTCGTAAAATCTGATGATGAAACAAATATACGAAAAAACAATTATCAACTAGCTGACAATTTTTTGAGAAAAAACGTAAAATGTGGTGGGACATGTATATTAGTAAAAACTAATTTAGAATATATGTCGCTTTATTAAGGATATTTCCTAAAATATGTAACATTAGGACAAAGCTTTAAATTGTGCGGGATACATATTCCTTCAATCAATTGCGCAGTTTTATGTATTTATCTCATTCATAACAGTGATGTTAAAATTTTTTTCAACAAACTTGACATATTTGTTCACTAAATTCATATATATAAAAAAATATTTTTGCTGGTGACTTGAATATTGATTTATTTTAATAAATCAATATTTAGATAATATAATTAAACATTGACTGTATGATATTATTTTGAATTATGGATTAACGTTTAACATTAAAGAGCCCACGAGGCAAACACGCTGTATAGATTGTAATCTATACAGCGGTTAAATATTGCTAATAATGTATTATTAGCAATATTTATGATGCAATTTTAAAACGTATCTATCTGCCCACGATACTGGCCAAATTCTGACGTTTCCTGTTAGTCACATACCTAATTTAAATTATTGGTTTACATACAGGAGAAATTTTAGCAGAGAAAATATTGATAAATTTAAATATTATTTGTCATCACTAGGATGGAGTGGTGTTTATGATGAGGCTGATTTAGACAAATGCTTTGATTGCTTCCATGAAACATTCTGTCTTTGTTTTCCGGTTACTAAATATAAATTGAAATGTAACATGAATTCACGCAGATGCATAACAAAGGGCATATACATGATGATGAGAATAGATCTAATTCTTTTGAACACCCAGTGATTTCAGAGGTAGATAAAATTATGCGATAGCTAAAATCTAATAATATAAATAAAATTAATAAAACTAAATGTATAGAATTTTTTAAATTATAATACTAATTATCAATGAAATGATAGTATCATATATAATAATGAACAAATAGAAAGAGTAAATGATATTAAATTTCTTGGTATCGCATTAGATCAAAATTTAAAAAATTAAATAAATTCGTATTTGCCTTAAAACGATTACGCTCTACAGTTGGTCAAAAATACCGCTTTAATAGCGTTTCATGGATATGTTATGTCAGTCCTACGCTATGGCCTTATACTATGGGGAAATTCAACTGACGTATGTAGGTAGGTAGGGCTTTTTCATGAGTTCTCGTCGGTTCCTATTTGTAGACCAAAAAGTACTTGTAAAAGTGTGTATTTGTAAAAGAACACAAACATTATTTTACAGTATGCAGTGATTGCGAATATTCCAAAATAAAAATACAGATCCTACAAGACGCCAATGATGTCAATGATGCCAAATTGTGTCCCTGCTTTCGGACATAAGAATATACTTGTAGTGACCATTAAAGTGTACAATCGAATACCCGCTTCGATAAGGCACTTGCCTCATAAAAAGTTTAATTAAGAAATGTTTGTATGACTGGTTGAAAAATGTTTTTATAAAATACCTACCTATTTCAATAATAATGTATTATTTTATTAATGTGTTTTTATAAATTGTTCGGTATTACATTAAATCACGCGGAATCAGTTATTATGGACACTTGAATGGAAATAATTAATTTTAGACATGCAATAAATATAATTGTAAGCAAAGACTATGTAATCAATTCAATTGTAATAATGACATTAATTTTTAAATACTGACATACGTTATTTCATTTTATGAACATATAGTATAATGAAAGTAATTAGAGAGCACAAAAATATGTAAACTGTATAAAATAATATCAATGTTAAGATTTTTTTCAACTTTTTGAAACAAATATATATTTATGTATATACATTTCTACAGCATGATACTTTTTGAAGATGTTTTATATTTTCAACCGTAGAGTTTCCAGATATTCGCCTTCAAAAAAATATACAGCTATTATAAGCCTAATATTCTCTAAACATTTCTAATGTTCTTTAATTTACCCGGATATTTTACGTATTTTTGTATATCTCCATACATGCTCTAAACTCACGAACAAAATAAAACACAAACATGGAATACTCTTCTAAATGAGCGCAGAAACATCTACTTTGAATATATTCACGGTCAAAATGTCTGATTATACCCTAGAATAATTTGAATATATGGTGAGTTTGGTGGTTATATAAACCTCGTCAATCATGTCAATTCTTAAATCCAAACTATCAATTTAATTCTAACTTTACCATATGATTGGTTAAATGTTGGCAAATGAACATAATCTCATGTTATTCATTTCTCTTACGTAAGTAGATTTATATACACGTTTTAAAATAGTGGTTTGTCCAATTGAACCGCCACATCAATTCCTATTTAAATGATATAACAACATTTTTACACAACACTAAAGATTAATTAATTATGTACAAAATATGTTTAGGTATTAAGAAACACTCTGAATCATATTTCCTCAACTAACACACTATCGTTTTTAGTATTGCAGTTGCAAAACAAGGATTTACTCTAGTAACAAGTTACGATAGCGTAAATCCGTATTAATCACAGCAGTTGAGGTTTGAGTTTGTTAAAGCTGGTGTCAGAACAGAGCCAGTTATGACGCAGCTTTTGCTATAACTAAGAACAGGAACAACATGAAACTTCTTAAAGCAAAAGGTTTAACTCAAGGCCCAGTTTTCAACTTACTTATATTAACACTTATACAAGCAGATCCAAAACTCCTCCATTTTGGAGTCAATCCATTTTTTTTACTGCAAAACTATATTATAAAGTTGTTTCGTTTATTTCGTAGTTATGAGTGACTTTGATTAGAAAATATTATTTATCTATTTATTACGAGTATACAGACGTGTAAGAGTAATATTTCATGTCGTATGAATAATTTATTTGCGAATTAAGGACTCTGGCGGACCAGGCTTAGAATATATTAAAAAGCTTGTCTTAAACTATTACAATAATAATAGACATCTAAAAATAAAAAAAACTTTGTCACTGATTTTGTGGACACGAAATACGACAGTTATTGCGCAAGACATATGTAACTGTTAGTTGACAGATTAGCTTTTTGACAGAACAATGGATGAACCTGAGGGGTACTAGCAATTGCTGAATTCTTACGTGAAAAGAGCAAAGAAACGTTAAATTAACCGTTGCCCAACACACGTATAATGTGAGCATTGTTAGAAAGAATCGTGTAATAATGAGCGCGCTCACATAAAAGACGTAATAAATAAATATCAACAACCCATTTTAAAAACAGATCAATAGATTTTATGTTTTCTTTTCTATAAGCATTAATATCAGAAACCTGGAGCCAAAGCGTGTTAACACCTGATACATTGTGATATAAATTAATTTGGTTGCTATAATATTCCTACTTTATTTTCCGACAGATGAGCTGAACGTCATGCATTGATCAGAATTAGTAGACAAATACCTGAAAAAAGAGAGTAAAAATTTACTAATGAACCTCGCGCGAAACAGGACTGATCCAAGGTGAAACATTTTCTCTTCGAGTGTTCACACTCATCACATCACACTGACTGAATCGACCCGATCTACCAAAGAGCATGAATGTTTAAGCGTGGCGTTACATGTCACAATATCCATATTACATCCCATTTAAATTAACGTATGTAGTATTATAGATATCACGTATTACGCAAGTATAGATTACGCGGTTATTTATAGTAATATTATTAAAGTTTAAGGATTACTTAAGCTTAAGTTATACAAAAGCTTAAGGAAATAGTTAACTGTGCCTAATCGCTTTACTTTCAGTGACTTGCATACATACTAGTACTTGTTGGGCAGATGCATTTTTATGAACATTGAACACAGATGTTCCAAGAGAGTACAGTCACGTAGCATTAACTTAAATAACATAAATTGCGCCATTATTACTTATTATCAATCTCTCAATATACTATAAAGGTAACTTACATAATCAAAACTAATGAAATTGATGCGTAGTTATAAAGGTGTATGTATATGAAAAGTATTATTATAGTAATGTATTAGTGGCTGATTTATTATTTAAAGTAACTTCGAGATAATTTAGCAGATTTTAGCATAATTAACATAAGAACTTGATTTAAACTCATTTTCACTGGACTTATGTTTTGATTTTCATATAATAATATACCATAATATACACAAGCTATATGTAGCAAGCTACATATAGCTACTATATTACTTACTACTAGTTGTAGTAGTAGATGAAGTGACGTAATCAATTATTTTCTATAGCTAGAAATTGAGTGGTGTCAGGGCCTAAGGTTAGGGCGCGTGTCAAAAGTCAAGGTTTGCCTCACCTGCCAACTGAGGAGTGTATGACGTTTCACCATCTAGTCACACGCAACCGCAACCATTGTATTAATCTCCATGTCTTGCGGAAGGGTCGAATAACCTTTAAATTAACACCTACTGAAGGTGTATGAATAATTCTCGAAAATATTAATTTTATTGACACCTTTTTTATGAATAGATTTAGATAGATGATCTATGTATTTCCTGATTGAAAATGAACTGTAACAGTAGTCGCACATGTAATAGGAACGTTTTACTATTTCATATTCATACACTTCATATGGGTACAATTAGATTGTTAGACATAAGAAATTTAGCAATATCGATATGGTTTAAAGAATAAAAATTGAATTAAAATATCTATGATAGAAAGTTTATTTGTTTCAAATGAGCAATAGGTTATTTGTGGCGGAAATAATTACATAAAATTGGAATGTGACTGCCGAAAGGCGGTCAATAAACACGTTTTGTGATATGTGATTAGACGTGAGAATAACAGTTACAACATAACATTAACCGTAGCTGTAATGAATATTTGGCCCCAAACGCAATCACACGACCTATATATATATATATATATATATATATATATATATATATATATATATATATATATATATATATAGTAATGAATATTTGGCCCCAAACGCAATCACACGACCTATATATATATATATATATATATATATATATATATATATATATATATATATGTGGGAAAAAGTTTTATATTAATGGCAAGTTTTTAAGAATGAAAACACCGAGAGGGATGTCAAAAAGAGGTCATGTCAGATTACAAATTATGTTGTATTGTGTGTAACAAAAATAAAAGAATTGTTGCTAAATCTACATATCTTTACTTTATTGGAGTCCCACATATATATATATATATATATATATATATATATATATATATATATATATATATATATATATATATATATATATATATATATATATATATATATATATATATATATATATATATATATATATATATATATATATATATATATATTACGTATAACCAACCAAATGGATATTAATTATTGCAAGCAGTGTATGCTGCTGTATACTTACACAAGAGATTTTACGGAACCAAAATTGGTGCTAAGTGCGATAAACGCACCCATTACAAAAACGTCGATTTTGGTCAATTTACTGCTATTTATATTTACAAACGATATCATTTATTACGGTGAAATAACTAGTAATTGTTTGTTTTTGACTGAGAAGACGTATTAACGTGCTCTGATTGACGTTCATGATTATTTAAAATATTACAATTTTATTTCTATATTTTGACCATAAGCTAATATAAATTGTAATCTGCCAATATTTTTCATACTATCAATCCAATTTACTGACACAAAATTAAAACTGAAGCAGTCGTCGTTTTCTGATAAATGTAAATATGAAATATCTTGCAATGTTAATCAATTGATCGAAATTCTATTCAATTGCATTCAAAGTTGGATGTTATTCACGCGGATCGATAGTACAACGAAATAAGAGGAAAGCGGGAGTGCAATAATTTACTAATGTATTGGCGTGAATAGATGTGCAGTGACCGTCTCTTGGTGACTAATTGTGTGGCGCAAATGGCAGCCGGAGCATCCTCGGGCTGAACCGGATCCATTGGCCAACGCCCTCTACGTCTGCGCCCCACTGCCATACAATCGTCTTCAATTTGCTTCCTTATTATTTCTTCACCCAAGTAATGAATTTCACCATAAAATGCATAAAATGCTCTTTGAAGTACATATATATATATATATATATATATATATATATATATATATATATATATATATATATATATATATATATATATATATATATATATATATGTTGTGATTTATTAGCTGATAATATTATCAGCTAATAAATCACAACTGTTAATTAAATTAAATAAATTTAAAGCCTTAAAACCTTTGGATACATTGATGTATAGTAAAAAGTTTTGTGGAACAGCGGACAAAATGATGGCCCACTTAACAGTAAGCAGTTACCGTTCACTATGAATGTTTGCGACGCCAGGGGCACCGCCAACATGCTGCCGTCTGCGTTGACTAACAGGAACCTGGCTCACTTATACTGGGACCCAACACAATGTTATTATGGTGATATTTAGCGACCACGAGTGTTGCCATCCTGACGGGCTTGATGTCATACCACCTAGCACATGTGTTATATGTATAATGTTAATTGTTAAGAAGATAGTCAATTCCTATGGTTGTTTTGTCATCTTTTACGACAGGTGAGGTTGGCCACAATAGTAGACCGCCAGCCGCAGGCGGTACTATTCTTACTCCACTTCTGCATGGGAAAATATATGCACAGATAAACTTTAAAAACAATGACATTACATTTGATCAATGAATGCATATTAAAAAATGAAAGCTAAACTAACTAAATAAGCAATGTACTCAAAATTAATTATTAAATAGGGACGCTAACTATTGCAACTGAAACATATTTTTATGTATTACTTTTGTTATTTTTATTTATGAAATTGTATCATGGTGTTTTGGAAAAAACTATTTCGATTGACGGTTAAACGAGCATTTTATTGAAAAATTAATTTCCTTCTATTATGGGAAGATTTTAAGTATACCATGATTTTATTAAATCAACTCATGAAATTAGCTGTAGCTGATATTTTTGAGAAATTAAAAAAAATGCTAGTCAGACGAATGGACCTTTATTTTCATCAGTCACAATGGAATTAATACTTCTGTTTCTTCAAAAATTTGAAAGTTATTTAAATATTTATTTGTGAAGCATCAATAAACTAATTATAAACTTAATTTATATAAATGTTTTATACAACTTTGTTCAGAGATGAAAATTGATGCACTTATGTTAAATAGAATAAATCATCTACAATAAACCCTTTGGTTTTATTGTTGTTCTATCAGTTGTTTTGTGAGCATTATTTGGATGTTAAAATTATTTTAAAACAAATTGATCATGTGTTTTAAAATAATGATTATTGGAAATATCACTCGTAAACACCGTAATAATTATTTATAATGTTTTATTTTTAGTTGAGTCTAACCAGTTGATTAGAACATTCCATTTATTGACTTCAAAAGTAGAATTTAAGTCATTTAAATACGTTTAATTGTCCTTCAATGATTATTCTTTTTTGACAATATCAACAGTGGACAAAATAACTGTTAATTTTATTATATAGTATTAAATAATTAAACAATAATAATAATAAACTGTAATCCAGCTCCAAAAAGCCGTTAGTTTGAATACCTGCCGATTAGTTAGGAATATTTTATCTATAGATTAGGTTTCTTTAGTCGTATGGTTAAAAACCCGTGGATAAAGAAAAAAAAAACCTCGTAAGTGAGAAAACAAATATAATAATAAAAACAAAGAGTCACAAGGAAAAAAGCTAAAACATTACTATAGCATCCTGAAGGAATATTCCATCACTATACAATATATCTTCAGTCAAAACCTGTTATAACGACATCGAAGAGACGGCTCAAGTTTAGTCGTAAAAACCGATGGTCGTAACAAGCGGTAATGTTTTTAAGGTACAAATTCAGTCGGGACCTTTGATGTTGGTCAATATAAACTGTATGCTGTTATAAACTAAGTAATTTTAAATACCTAGGTGTTATTATCGATGCGCTTGACTTACGCACTCGGGTCCGCAAGATTATTATTGTCATGAAAAAACTTTGTGTCTCTGCGGATTGAAATATACTTAACATGACCTATGATGCCTTGTGTAAGTCTATACTTTTTTATTGCTGTAGGACAGCAGACAGGCTAACGGCCCGCTTAGAATTTAGCAGTTACCGTCGCATATGGGTGTATGCAACGCCAGTGGCATTGCGAACACGCTGTTGTCGCATAAGGGTACAGAAATTTAGGTCACTAATGCCGGAACACAACATAAGGTTATTATGGCGGCATACTTAAGACCAAAGGTGGTCGCCATCCAGACGGGCTTGGGGCCCTACCACGTAGCTAGGGTGGGTTGTTTTGTCACCTTTTACAACAGGCCGACTCCGGCCGCAGAGCTTAGTATTCTTTCTCTGCCTCTACACGGATAGATAGGATAGATATTTAGGTATTGTATGGAGTATACGTATGGGGTGGGACACATAGAACGTATATGATCAAACTTGAAGGAACTCAAAGAGTAGTTTAAAGGTCATGAAATTTAAACCTTTTTTATATCCAACCTCACAATTATATCGCAAAAGTCAAGTTCTGTCTGTTAGTAAATATTTAGTTTTGCACAGTATTAAAAAAGCACACTGAAGTACCTAATGCCTTATTCAAATTAGATATTTCGAGTAGAAGGAGACCCAGACTCTATAACATACTTATAACTAGAATATTTGCCAGTAAACAATACTCAGTATTCAGCTCATATTTATATAACAAAGTTGATAAAGAAATTCATATAGCAACATAAAATATTTTAAATTACAATTTAATTGAAATGGCTATTAAAAATAGACAATTTCGACATAATTTTTTTATTCATATTGTAGAATAATACATATTTATCCTAGCAAAAATTCCACGCCTACACATACGCATACACACATACGTACACACACACACAAACACGCTGCTGTCCCATAAGGGTGCAGGAACCTGGATAACTAAAGCCGGAACACAACACAAGGTTATTATGACAGTATACTTATAGACCAAGGGTGCTTGCCACACAGACGGGCTTGGGCTACCACGTAGCTAGGGATGTTTTGTCTGCTTTTACGACAGGCCGACACCGGCCGCAGGGCTTAGTATTATTACTCTGCCCCTGCGCAGAGAAAACTAAAACTTAAAACTAATAGGACCATAGAGGTCATTAAAGGAACCGGGCACAAGTCAGAGGGCAGACGTAGTCAAGTAGCGGAATAGAGGTCAGGTGAAGGCCCCGTTGCGCACTCGCCAACCCATTGCTAATTGATCATATTTTAACAGTTTCACTGACCAACATCCCTGCCCCCTCGCTCCCTCAAACTCCTCACCCCGGCTGTTTTGCCTGCGACACCTTGACTTGGATATTAATTATTACGTAAAAATCTAGACAATCGTCTGCTGCTAGGGCTCGCGGACGTTTTTTATTTTAGCATATAGCGAATGGATTATTTTCTTGGCCTCTAGCGATTATCGTTCAAAATGAGCTTTTACTTATACGCCTTGAAATTTTTACTTTTCATTGAATTGTAACTGTACGCATGTGACCTCAACTTACATGAGTGTAAACATTATTGCAGTATTTATATGGAACTTAAAGATTTTAACATTATTAGAATGCCAAAAGATAAGAAAATTGATAAAATGCTCACTTGAGTTGTTATTTATAAAAAATAGTACTAAGGTTTGTGTAAAAAGAAACCATACAAATCAGCTCCCTAATATAATACAATCGGAAACGCGTACACATTCGTACGAGGTTGGATGCTCTAGTATCACCTTATTTTTATTCAATACATAATTAATTCTTCTGAAGTCTGAAAAGCAGCAGAGTGAGTTCCTACTATTGCTGTACCACTATTATTATTAAGTTCTCGCAGTTTCTTTCAATTTTAAATCTTCTTAATAATGAAAAAACTCTACTTAAAATTTATCAAACTGGAGTTAAGTTTTATAAGATTCAAATGTAACTGAGACTAAAGGTTCGGAGAAGCACATATTATCATTATTTCAAAACGAAGCAACGTTGTACTCTCTATTTAGTAAAATACTTCTATATGATGCTATTCTTGATCACTAAAAACTTTAGTGTAAAATAAAAATGTGAAAGTTTTTTATTTATACTATAATAATAATAATATATATATATATATATATATATATATATATATATATATATATATATATATATATATATATATATATATATATATATATATATATATATATATATATATATATATATATATATATATATATATATATATATATATATATATATATATATATAATATTATAAAGAGAATTCTCCGAGTACCCTAGTTTATAGGAAATAGTGGTGTGAATATATGGTGTTTAGGAAAACCCACGGAAATTGGGCGTAGACACGGGGTGCGCTGACGTTGAAGGGAGGAGAAAAGTGAGCGGGGTACGGGGGAGGGGCGCAAGAAGCGGTGGTAGAGGCGAATGGTGGCCATCGGCGGCACCGGCATTCGGTGTCGCGCATTCACTCCGCACGCTCGTGGCCAGTGCGAGGAGCTGTTCCGCGCCAGTGAAGCCTCCCGTGAGTTACCACCTAGTGCTCTACTATCGTCCACCACCGCTGGCTCGGTAATGTACAACTGCACACACACACACATACACATACATAGCCCAACACACGTGCACTAGTCTAACAGCTGTGTGCTTGCATAAGCGTGGAACGTGCCTGCGTTTCCGCCTCGCCGCGGCCTGCATCGAAAGTAAATGAACTCGGTGACCCGGTCTCGGGAACGGCTCTATTCCCCAAAACAGGTGGTTGATTTCATTTCTGTTGCCACATAGCGTCGCGGCGCAACCTCTCTGCCTGACATTGGTCGACTTTCGACACAAAGTTCGTGCTATCGGCAGATACCGACTGATTTCAAGAACACTGAAAAAGTCGATTCGACGCCCAATACCTAACCTACTGACAATACCACATTTCTCAATCATTTTCTCAAATGTAGGCTGTGTCAATTTCAGCGTTGGACATGAGTTAGAGTGAATCTTTACCATTCGTGTCCAAACCGAGTAAAGGTCACGTAATATAGCGTCGGCGTCGCTTCAAATATTGTTTGCTAATAAGACTCTACACTACTTGGTTGGCGAGTATACATAGAGAAAAACAGCAAAGAGAAAAACTATATTAAATGTATCTTATTACTGTAATAGATGTGAATATAAGCCAAAAGATCGTATTTCACCACTACGCACAAAAATTGATTTACTTCTCTTCTCCCGAGAGATCCTATACTGATGTAGCTATTTCATATTGCGTCAAATGACCCATGAGGCAGGCCAAGGTGGCGCGGGGTAGCGTGTCCTCACGTCTGACACATTGACCTTTGCCAATAGCAATTTTCAACATGTCCAAGTTTTGAGATCTTCGTTGAGGGACGGGTTCAAAGAAGTGAATAACCATTTACAATAGATTTACAGTAATATTAAATAGTTATATCGCGCTTTAAATATTTTCTAATAATTATATATACGTAAGGAAATATATTCTTGATTTGTTGTTTTAGTTAAAAATGTGATATAGATTCATACTTCCGCTACTCACAATTTAAATAGATCATACTGTCCGAAACAAAATACTCGAGCGTAGTTGGTTCCGGTGCATTTTTAAAGTTCAAAAGTCGGAAAAGTTAAATGTTTGTCTCATAAAGGTCGATACCTCACCCCCCTAGCTCGCCCCCCTTTTGACCTTTATTCGAGACAAAAACTGATCGCCATTTAACGAGAATTGTTTCATTGCCGCTTAATTTAATTATATCAATCGGGTGACATTGAATGAAATCGAAAGCGTTTTATATTTGAGTAATAGGCCAAATGGCTCGCTATAAAATAGTTGCTAGACTCGAGCCCCCTCCTCAAGATCATCTTGGTGCATGTGCATGGGTTTCCTTACGATGATTTCCTTCATCATCTGTACATGATAACATGTGCATGGCATTGTGACATTCGAACTTGTGACCTTTTGTGTAGTACCGCATACTACTTTAATGAAAATTCGAACGGGGTTCCATCTATTTCTTTGGAATTGCTAGATAGTATGAAAAATGTACCTAGTACAGCTAATATATGAATATATTTAATTCTTAGAATACGGGATACGTAATAGTTGATTAATAAATATAAAAAGTTGACCTGATACCTGCTAAAGAAGGCGATGTCTTTATTCAGAGCTACGTTGTCTAAACGCTTCATCTTGATTTAGACGGTGGAATTGCTAAACGTGCATCAAAAAGCCTTAAGGAGAGATATCAACGCTATGTGATTACTGCAACTTGTCTATATTGTAGAATACATTGTAGTAATCGATTACTTTGTTCAGTAATTGCGATGGTTCCATCAATTTTCGTCAATCGGCTGTTACGTGTCCAACACACGTTTCACTTTCATGTCGCCTGCTTGTCTGCCTATCGCTGATGACCAATCTCCGATTGGAATGCTTTCGTTACATTTTAACATTAAATCAACATTTCCATAGGGTTAGGTAATATTAAGAGTTTTTTTTTTTATTAATTCTTAACTAATTATTAACTCTTAATATATTAATATTAAAATAACTAAATTCCTTAGATTAATCAGACTGCAATGTCCGGTCAAAACAATAACACTTTGTTGAGTGGCGGTTCTATAAATAGCGCCTTGAAAGTACACGTCAAGTATAGCTTCATTTTCATTTGGCTTATCCGCAATTACAATATATGTAGAGTAAAGGATGTTAATAGTAAAGTTCCGTCTCTAGTCAATTATAACTTTTTACGGCAGTTAGTTTCTAGCACTCGACTACTCGCGTGCTATACGAGTAAATGAACTTCTAAATGGCTCGTTTTATTTTGAGATTAATCTCTATAAATAAAATGATAGAGGTTTGCAGTTGTTCGCATTACAGCTTCCAATTAAATTCAATGATAGATTCAATAGATTTCAATTAAATTCTTTAAGTTTTCTTTTTTAGACACTTGGACTTCATCTAAAAAAATATTGCGATATCTTCCTTTAATATAAAGTTATTAAAGTTTTAAGAAACAACGACTTTTATTAGCACTATGTATTCATTGATGTATGTTTTCTTACCGCGGAGAAGTTGGGCGCGCGGCGAGCAGTGTAGCGCGCATGCGTAGGAGAGGGGAAGTCTCTTCTTCTCTGACGAAAGCAACGTGGACAAAGTCACGGGTACAAGCTAGTAAGATAATAAAAACGAAATGATCGCCAATTTTGATATAATTAAGATACATATAACAATCCAATTTTATTAATACGTTTATATTATCAATTATGTACATTATAATCATGTAGTGATGCTCATTCTTACTTTAAAAAAATTCAAATAACAGGCTTTTTCTAAGTTCAACTTGGCCACAAAATAAATACCAAGCCACCAAGTAATTTTTTCGTGTTGGCAGTTAATACGACGTGAACAGCCCTATTAGCAGCTGTCCCTTATTAGCGTGACGACATTCCGCGATGGCTTTAGCTTTAGCCAGTGACAAGTGCGCGTTACGCAAGTGGTTCACACCACTCGTCTTGATTAACATAGGTACGCAACACGTGTTGCGATGCACATTTCTAATGCCAAATTAGGACGAACCGCCGTCCAAAAGATTTTTCATTATTCATTCATGTTTTCATACTAAAAGAAACTTAATATAATCAAAATTTATTCGGATTGTTTTTCTGTTATTATGATGCCCCAATATCCTGAAATGTATTTAGTGATAACAGTGGATGTGAAAGACATTAAAAATAAATACAGAAACAGCATTGGTCCATATTACTTACACAAGTGTACACGAAGAACTTTTCACTCTCAATTTGATGAAAATACATTATTACGAGAACATACTTCATCCAACGTACAAGAGCTCAACATTATAATTGGTAATATTAATAATCATACATACATACATATAATCACGCTTCTTTCCCGTAGGGGTAGGCAGAGACCACTTCTTTCCACTTGCTACGATCCTTACATACTTGTTTCGCTTCGTCCACTTTCATTATTCCCTTCATACATGCCCTTCGGTTTAGGGTACTCTTGACCTGGCCTTTTTTCAAGACGTATAATCATAATATACAATAATAGTTTTTATTCAGAAACAAGTTACATATATTATTTTTGATTTACTTTTGTTTTGTAGTTTTATTGCAGTAACTATTTTAATTTCATTATTCTCTTCAATCACTAAAAACAACTAACAAGCAGCTTGACGGACTTAGTTTCAAATAAAGGTAAACATTTCAAACGTCACGTTTTCCTCTCAAAGCAAGGTTTTCTTGACATTTTATAGTACAAGCTTTCAAAGTGAAGTAGCTTGTATAAATTATGGACAATATTTATTTTGTTTAAGTACACACTTATTGAATGAAAAAATTAACCGCTCTTAAACATATAAAATGTTATATAAAAGAAAATTATTAAGGTGATGTGTGAAACATGTGCTTTAATCATCACAATGGTTTAAAAAGTTAAACTATTGTGATAATTAAAGCACACAATTTCAAGCGTCTATTCTTTCACCGCCTAAGTACTTATACTTATTGCGCTCTGGCATTTCGCACACTACGCGTTCACTTTCTTTGAGTTTTTTGCCTTTTTAGTGTTTTTATACTAGAACAATTATTTTATCATTACTTGTATTTGTTAATAATATTATTGAACTGATTAATGACTACACGCAATCATGAGACAACTATTATTTGAGTGTATTTGGTTTGGTTCACCACTAATATACCTAATAAATGGCGGATGTGGCTAAAGCACATTTGTTTCACTTTTTTAATTAGGAGAACAATTATCAAATAATCTATTCATTTCAAATTATTTATGATATTCATAGTAATTAAGAAACGTTTTTAGTGGTAATTATAACTCCTATTCTAAAAAAATTATTTGTTATCTAGTGTTAAGTTCATTGTGTACTCCAAACCACATCAAACTCTGTTGCTATTGGAGTAAATTTTCAAGAGGCTTAGAAAATGTACAATATAGTATGTACCATGTATGTATTACCATCAAAATGATTTGAATGTGTGTAAAAATCTAGTTTTTTTATTGCTGAGGAATAGGAGACTTGCTGACGGCCCACTTAGCTATAAGCAGTTACCATCATTTATGGGTACTTTCAACGCTGGGGGCACCGCGAACACGTTGCGTTACTAATGGCGCAACACAACACAACACAGGGTTATTATGGCGGCATACTTACAGACCAAGAGTGATTGCCATACGACAGACGAGCTTGGGACCCTACCACGTAGCTAGGGTTGTTTTGTTGCCTTTTACGGCCCGCTGACTTCAGCTGCAAGCGTTAGTATTCCAGTTCGACCCTGCATGGAGATAAATTGGAGTTAGATCGTGAGTAATATTATTATTAGTCTGCGTGTTTAACCAGCACGATATATTGCAACGTCTTTGCATTGTAGCTCATTTCATCACTTGACTGGTTTGAAATAATGTCTGCCTCGCGTAAGTAACCTAACATATTCTCGACCAAATACTTCAAACGAAATTTCTCTAAAAGGGATATATATGGATATAAAGATAAATAAAGATATAAATAAAGTTGGATCTTTTAGACAATAAGATATTATAATAATAATATCAATTTATTTCAGATCTATAAAATCCATACTTACAATACAAATAATAATACGTTTATTATTCATTACATTAATTATTCTCTTATTGTTAAGATTAAATTAAATGTACATTGTTAATTTTTTAATATTATTTAACAGCCCGTAATCAATTTTATATGAACTATTCATCAGACGTATCTAATTTGTAGGATACAAATACACAGATGAGGCCGAACAGACGTAAGATATAAACTATTTTCTTTGTTCTCCGGAAAAACTGTAACTACACTTAGTTTATTAAACGAAATTCTTAATTCGGTACTAGACTATTGCGTATGTCAAGATAACTCATTATCGTTTCAAAATAACCCTATTGTCACAGGATACACTCGTTGTAACTATGAAGTAATAGTTAATATGCCGCCGCTGTAATAGTTAATGTCTTAAAGGGGGTTAATAGCAGATAGAAGGGAGGAAATAATACACAATGAGAAATGAGTTGTTGTTAAAATTTCTTTTACTATGAAAAAAGTAAATTTTTAAACATTAATAATCGTAGATTTGCGTTAATAAAGAGCAATGTTTTTGTAACCGCTACATAATTATGCTGGTTAGTATTCTAACTTCTCTAATTATTAATGAAGTGTATCTTTGTTTGAGACAACCTATGCGTACATTTGTGCAATCGTGATCTATGACACAAACCTAGCTTTTCTCACCTCAGGTGATAAACACATTGTTGCCTAAACGTGACTAAAATTAAGATTCACGTTTTATAGCAGTAAAAAAGCAATAAATCAGCCTTTGAAGCAGCTTTGTTTCTTTACCATTAGCCTCAGTTTGTGGTACCTGTGCAGTCAATCAGCTCATACAATAGTAATTAGTTTGAACAATATATTTTCATAAACCTTTATAAATTTTATAGATCTTCATAAATTCTAAAAACATAAACAAAATACTTCGAACTTTCCTCTTGCAGTTGTTATTTTTTATCTGATTTATGAATTTATCAAAACATATTTGGTAAATTTGGGAAGTGGAACCTGGACACCGCAGTTATGAAAGGTCAACTAAAGCACAATCAGAACTACCTCTAATGCCTTAATATTAGCAAACTAATATTTACATACATGAATATTGTTGCGATGCTAGGAATAGATGCATTTGCCAAATAAAAGACTTCAACGCGTTTAAAAAATATTTTTGTTTTTATTGTTACTTTTATTAATTTTAATATGCGCAGTTGCTAGCAATGTTCCTTTTTACCCAACAAAATAGTTGGATTATTTGATTTGATTCCTTTGCTATCTATAAACTAGTTAGTAAACCACTCAAATTCAAATTTATTTGTTGTAAATTAAATAATTATAAAGGGCTAAAAGTAGTTGTTTTTCTTATTCGATGGGATCGTTTTATGCTTAATATTTTTTACTGTACGGCACAATGAAAAGACACGTTGCTAACTAAAATATCAAACCTTGGTCTACCGAGACTGTGAGCTCTGTTGGTTCATAAAAATACATATGGCTGTTATGCCCTAACGACACAGTGACCGCGAGGGAAATTCCATGTCCATGTGTGATTCCACTGGACAAGTTCGTACGGCATCCGTCCCCGCATTATGCAACATGGCTTCGCAGTGCCCTTCGCGACGGGCAAACATCCTTTGCATGCGGATATGGCATTTACTGTAACATGTAATATTTTTGTAAACACGTGGAGTGGTGAATCAGGTGTTTTGCTGTAATCCTGTGCTGCATTAACCGTTTATTTTGAAATAATTATATAACTTAACCCATCTAGCAGGCATTGGTAAGCTTACTGGTAATATTAAACCAAGTGGTTGTGGTACCATATTCTAACCAATCTTTTTTTTTTTTGACATTCATTGCTAATAAAAAATTGTATTAAAATTTTATATATTAAATTAATTATATTGTGACATGTGTGTGTTAAATTAGGATGTATGGATAATTAGTAATTGTATTAATATTTGCACGCCGAAGAGGTATAAATCATGTTGCCCTATATGTTATCATTCTAACAACTTTGTACAACCGTGTTTTGACGCAAATAAATATTATTTGAATTTAACCAAGGGGTTGTGGTATCAAATTGTAACCAATCTTTATATACACTTGAATCATAATCTGACAAATGTATCGGTTATTATTTAACAGGGGATATCAAAATTATTTACAAACTGTCGAAAAAAATTATGATTTTCAAACCATTATACTATTACGCGTATAAGATTAGCAATTTTACGACCTAATTGAAATGACAAACGCATTTGTTGATTTAAGCTTTGATCAGTCATGGCTTCATTCCTTGGTGTCTCTTTTGATAAAAAAATCTAAATTTGCTGAGAACATAGATGAAGTTCATTAAATGATATTTTTCTGTTAATTTTATGTTTTCTTGACAATTACTTTAAACAGCAGACAGAAGCAAGAGTAATAAATTTTCCATGCAATTGACAAATTTATTGTGCATTAATTAAAGCATAGCATTGCGACATGTTTATTATACGATTTACCTTCACAAAATAGCACCTTTTATTTTAAAGCAATTAGAAAGCGATACTCTTATACATAGTGTCGAAATTTAAGATAATTTTATTGCTTTTGCCCATCAATGGCCAACTGTGCATTGATCGTAAAACACGTCAAACGGCGCTATTAACGCACAATATTTCTAAATATTTAATGAATGTAATTTAGGTGAAGGTTTTCTACTAACAAAACTTATTTTGTTAAGCCTTTTCCCTTGAATTGGTAACACATTTACCGGATTTTATGACTCTTTAGGGACGAAACGAAGGCTTCCATTCTTTTCATTGGCCGTCACCTTTTTGTAATTGGGATGCCATAATTATTGAACATACACATTTGCCTACGGCTCTAATCGTCCACGCAAGCAACGTAATATTATTGCAATTTACAACCTCCAGTATCAGACACCCAAAGATTTATTGCTTCATAAATTTTACCTAATAACCTGTATGCAATATACTAAAACCACGTGGATGATTAATTTGTATGTATTATCTACTAAATGTAAAAAAGGCATAAAAATTAAGATTTAGGACGTTATTGGTTTATTTTTATTTAATGTTAATTAGTTAATATTATTGTTGTTGTATTTTTTTAGATGTATGTAAAAGAAGTTATTGTTATTTTGCTGTCATTTATTTTGATAGTAGTAGATTACAGGGTCAACATGTATGTCAGTTTACAATAACCTGTAACAGGTTTGATTAAATCAGCAATTTAGAAATCTCATATATATAAGTGTGTTTAAAACATTTCAAAGAGTCGACAAATAGTGAACTATAATTAATAAAACAACAGTTATCTTCCAATATTTTAGTCAACGATAAAATTATAATTAAATCGATTGAAAATCTTGAAAACATGAAATCAACAAAAGTCGAAAAGCAAACATAGTTTTTATTTTGGCGGTCGCTTTCGATATTAGGCAACGCGTTGCACGTTGGGCTAGATAGACTACAACTAAAAATGGTTGCGCACACCTAATCTGATGTTAATATCTTCTCTAACTCCATAATTACAGCATACAAAATACTATATTGCTATTTATTTTAATACCGTGACAAATGTAATAGAATTTTATATCTGATAATAATTTCCTCTTTAATTATTTAAAATGTATTTCCGGGAATTCTGAAATTGCTTAACACGTGTATTTTATTGTAACAAAAGTGTTGAAAAGGCATTTAAAATTTGTCTTAAATTGTGAGCTACTTTAGCTAAACTTTATTGAATAATTTCTTATATTACTCTTTGTTATTGATAGGTAGAACTTGTTAGAAATACGCCTATTATTTGACTGAAGAGCAACCGATAAGACAATGAACTAACTACATCAAAATTGTGAGGAAGCTAGGCACAATAATGCAGTGATAAATATGTAGAGAATAATGTGATTGTTCACATTTAAATGGATGTCAACGGAGTTCATAGCAACAATGAGACGCCCGCCCTTGATCTTGCCCCTACGTCGCACATTCTCCGTGCAAACTCATGCCAAAACAATGGCACACACTGTAATAATATCACCTGACCCCAATGCATTTGAACTTTTAAATTTATTATTGCTTTTTGCAAGCTTACTTTGTCTTTCATATATCAGTTGCAATGGCAACAAGTCTCCGGAATAATTTGTGACCCACGTCATAGGCCGCGTCTGCAACAATCGCAATACGCATAAGTGTCATCTATTTACATAACAACGGTTGCATTATAACGATTTGTTTCTTAAGATTTAGGCAAACAACTGTTTGATAACTGCACAATAATAACATTGTGTCTCAACGGACATCACCATTTTGTGTGGAGAACAATCAAGTAGTGTTTCATTATGGCATTTGCCATTTGGGCATTCATAACATTTTTTTAGTATATTAATAGTAGTTTTTGCTTGAAATACTATTTATGTTATTTCATTAACTACATCATTAAAACTATAAAATATCAAAATGATAACATATCATAGGAATAATTTCGATCAGGCGTTGTTTACTGGCCTAGCACGTACCGAATAATATTAATATCTTTTAGTGTAAAGCTGTATGTCAAATCAGAGTCGTCCTTGGAACAGCTGTATTATAAAAGACACGTGCACTGCATTTTGTTGCAGCTAATAGATTTTGTGTCAGCATTGTACTAGAGCTGCGAAACCTATTCAACATTTCTTCAATTAATATTTCAATAGACACAATAGTGTGACAACGCGACCTCACTGATAAAGTCTAGACAAAATAAGCCAAATAAAATGAAGCAAGCACTCGGAAAGTATTCAAGTGTGATGCAACAGTTCCTCAAATTTTGACTTGAGCACTTGTTTGATGTTAGGTAATAGGTCCAATATTATCTAATACTAAACTATCTCTATATAATATTAAGAACGTAAAACATTCAAGAACTCGGCGATAATAAACTAGGGTTTCCTTACTTGACAGTGTACGACATCAATTATGTTAAGCGAATGTTAAACACGAGCACTCTACTTTATTCTTATCTATCATTATATTATTTTTGCATTTTCTATTTTCATTCTATTGCATACAATGGTAGAATTTAATATGTAACATATATATTACAACAATATTATTGAGAAAATAGTTTACATCCATATCATTGGATTAGTTTGGATCTCAGTTACTTTTTTCTGTCAAATCCGAAATGAACTACTGCGATAGCGGTGTGTTTTTTGTAATTTACATAATAACACTGAAGAAAATAACGTCAGGTTTTCTATTCTTTGGAAACCAACCATGCTTGTTTTGAGTCCTTCCCTTTAAGGAAAAGGACATGCCTTGTAAAGGTTATTAATCTCTTGATTGAATTGCTATATATATGTAATGAATAGTGGAGGAAGCTCTGAAAGTGTTACGGTGACATAATGTGGCCGTTGCCGGCGTCACTGGGGTACGCCCCCTTATGCAACCGGTTACCTAAGCGGCACCTTATCACTAACTAATCGACGCACACTGGGCCCGATCGATGGCCTCCACCGCGCCTCGCACAACTTTATCGGAAACAACCAATGCAAAATATTTTGTATATTGAACCCACTATCATCATGTGGCAGGGTGTTTTATGGCCGCCAGAGAAGGTTTTTTACTCAAATTTGTTATGTATAAATATTATTATATATGCGAGAAATATTTTTCTTAAATACTTACTATAAATTTTTTTAATGCAAATAAATCCATAGCATGGATTTGCACACTAGATCAAATAGTTTTAAACAACTACGGGGCTCAAGGCGTTGCAAAATAGAATTAAAAATTTTGGGATTTTCTTTCTGTTTTGAAATTCCTCAGTTAAAAGAGGTTTCCTCGTCCTAAGCGGCCATAGTTGGTCAAACATTGTCCCCTTTTGATATGTTACAATTCAATGCGGAAAACGTGAAACATCCCAGTTTACAAAAGCATTGCTTAACAGAATAAGATGGATAAAATCGTTTATAAATACAGTATTATCTCAAACAATAGAACAGCCAATTTTATAATTGCCCAATTTATTTTTATGTATGTAATGTAACTATTTATTACAAAAGTATTCGCAATTTATGTGGGAATCTACGCGTTATTATATAATTGTTGATATAATGTACTGATAACGTTTAATTGCTTATTTAATATTAAACATGGAATTTATCCTTATTACATTTGTAAAATAATAATGAATGATGAATAACAGAAGTTTAGAATTTAGCTTCAAGTTTTGGAGCTCATTGTTTGTGTTAATCGTGTGAAGTTCATTAAATAATATATGACAAGGTGACTCTTTGGTTAGGGTGACGGTCGCCGATTCTTCCATTGACTCTGGTGTGACAGTTCTCCAAAAACGTCTAGCAGGTGGGACGAAAGGACTTATTCTGAAAATAGTTGCCACATCTATCCTTTTACATTACAAAATGAGCAATAAGACGAGGTCAAAGTTCTCGCCTAAAATGGCGAACGGAATTGTGGAAATATTTCCAAGTTGTCGATTAAGAAATATAACGGCGAATTAATTTCACTATGCTTGATTGTCACGATGAATGGAAAAATAGTGATCCTTCAAACAAATGCATTTAACGTGATTAGTGAAAGTTACATCAATATTTGTAAATAACCTAATATCTGCCTGCGTCTTCGAGTGCGCAAATATTTGATCTGACCCACACGACGGATAAGGAAACCTTTTTGATGAATACAAATAGTATTATAAAAATTTGAAACTTTAATATTAAAAATTTTACAATAATTGTGATAATTATTATTATTTGAAGGATTTTTTGTTTTGAATGAAGGGACTCGTATAGCATGCACCGGCATCCATAATTTGATTTGTTTAACATTCAAAATATTTATTGTTGAAGTCAAAGTCAACATTTTTTATTTCAAATAGGCCTGAGTAACAAGCACCTTTAAAACGTCAAAAGCTAGGTGTCAGTTCCAAAAGAGAATCCTATGGAGAAGAACAGACATTAAACTTTGTTCCCAGTATTAGTTGTTGATAATTCTATCAAATGACAAACAAATATTGCAGCACTCATTTTATATAAATATATAAAAACTGTACTAGTATTAGTGTCTGTGAGTCCGACTAGTCGAGGTGGAAAACTCGCTCTCACAATAATTGACTTGATATAGCCTTGAGTAAATCGAGTTTCGCAAAGTAATCAAAATGTCTCTATTCCGGTCCTCAGTGACCTGAAATGACCCCCCCCCTCCCCACCTTATTTGCCAGTACGAACCACTGTGGCTTATCGGGTCGGATATGTGTTTTAAGAACTTAAGAAGTAATACACAAAACACTAATGTGATCTATCGCATGTGTTTTCAGAGGAGCAACAACCACCGCTGGTGTTTTGTTACATATATGCAAATAAATATATAACAAGATGAGCTTATAATTCATAACATTCCCGTGAATGCGCTTGTTTTCATAAATTGCCTTTCGAATAAAATGTTAAAGAAGCCGTGTTTGGTAGCTTAGTGTAATGATATTATGTTAAGTCATAATGATTTATGCAAACGCTAACTACAAGTACGTAAAAGATTCGCATGAATGACGTTCATGATACAATAATTCCAAAATTAAACATTACGTGTGGAGCCAATTTTATGTAATAAGTTTCGATCTGGCAAACATTTCCGAACGGAAAAGTATTTTTATGTTAAAATTTATATAATCGGTCATCACGTATAGACAATGAATCCAAAAGACTGTTAGACAGGTCGCAACACCCATTTATCATTAAATATTTATTGTAAGCAATATTTCCGGCGATAATGAAGCAAATTAACCAATTAATCATAAAATATGATTGTTATCGCGAAACATTAGTATATTTTCCATTCTTCAAATTAAATAAATGTTAGTGCGTGGCGCGGCCTATAGGTCGCGTGGTCCCGTGGTCCCGTGGTCCCGTGGTCCCGTGGTCCCGTGGTCCCGTGTCGTGGTGGTGCTTATACATAAAAATATACCTGTATCTTTCATGAGACATTATAAACGGGGGTATCTCTCCTCGTATATGCCAATCTTTTATTAAACAAGCATCTTTTTACGTATTGCTTAAAAGCTTTTTGAAGTAGTCGCTTAAAGATGATATTCTGCTTAAATAATGTGTAAAACTAACGCTCAAAGCGTTGTGAGTTCGCGATTTAAAAACTGAACTACTGTTAATCAGTTTGTTTTGTTTATTTGAAGAGGTTAACAGAATATATTTAATACCTTTTGTCAAATTAATTTTTTTTGTACACAAAATCCTAGTATTTTCAATAACGAGGGGTAGCACTCGCCTTGTAGTTTGACCCTCGTTGTAAACAACCTCGTTTTGAGAGCAGATTAAACATTTTAACTATGCTATCGTTAATAGTATGCAGTTCAAAGTTATGATATTAAACAATTAAAGATCGGCTTAGAAGCACGACTGCAATTTCTAAACTATAATATATTCATTTGAAAGGTACCTTGTATTATCATCTTATAATAACTGACTTGAATATAAAATGTATGTTTATGGTAGTGCATGCTAATCGAGTTAATGTTGATTTTTATGTACATTGTGCGAATGAAATAAATTAATGAATAATTAACGTTAATTAAATGATTATTTCAATATTATCTATGTAACAAATTCCTGATTACACTCGTATTTCTAAATTTAAAAAAAATAACGTAGTGATTGATTAACTGATGAAGTTCTGTGTATTCTGTTTCTGTCTTCCTCCTTAGTTCCCAACGTAAACTATACTTTGGTTGTGGCTAATAAGCATTAGCAATAAATATTATATAATAACAGCTCGTAATGGCTCACTATTATGCTCGTATCTTCCCCTAGAGAGATCGGGGAACCTGAACAGTCTCACCTCTTTCCTGTCCTTGTCAAACCTCTAATATTTAAAAACACGACACGTTGCCTATTGGCAACGTGTCGTGTTGCTATTGCTATTGAAGCTTTCAGATCTGAGGTATCCATACCTTGATAGACTCTGCTTTTTATGCATATTAAATCTTGGGTGACTAGAGATTTCAATATATTTTTAAATCAGTCATTTGTCATTGTGAAATACGAATTCCCACACCAATAAATATATATATCTATATATATATATATATATATATATATATATATATATATATATATATATATATATATATATATATATATATATATATATATATATATATATATATATATATATATATACACATATATTATATATATATACACATATATTATACCAGCGCTAATGACCATTCCGAATCCCAAAGTGTAACGCAATGTAAGCCTTTCGTTGAACTTTGAACTCTTACGTAATGCCACTTACATCATAGGCTTATTTATACATTAGGCTTTAAGAACATGTGCTAATATATTATTCAATATTACCTATACGTTATTGTTTTGAGTTGTAATAATAAAGTTTTACACAGAATTATTAATCGCCATTTTAAATAACTATATTTATAAACTTCATAAATGCTTAAATGTCTTACTTAAATTACTATTATAAAAATCCTAATCTAGCTTACTACTATCTCGCCCTATTCAATTTGCTTATAAATACGTTCTATTATATCAAGGTTTAGTCAAGGTATTACTTAAAATGTATGTCAGAATCAAATTATGTTATAATTAGCACTTAAGTTTTAGGGGCAAAGTGCGAGTGACAGGTTATCCGTCTGCACGACGAGGTCGAGTACCGATATTACTTATCATTCACATTCCTCACGAGCGTCTTCATGATCACTTCACATCATTAAACATTAACTTTTGGATTCTTAAAATATTCAATGAAGAAATGAATAAAAATTATTAGCTTTAACATAATTTGAAAAATTCTAAATAATATCTAGTTAGGTTTCAAACAAAATATTGTACATTGCTACTTAAAACCTGTGATGTAATCACTTAGATGAATAAAATTAGCGTTATTGAATATAATTATAAAAGACTTCAAAAGTACACTAAATATTATGACAAAGTTTATGACATATGTTTGAGGAATGCTTAGCATTGTGGGATTTGGTGAGACGTCACAAGCGCCAACGAGATGAGCACACAACTTACATTACACGCGTTAACAACCTTTAAATTAAGCTTTTAAATTGTTTACTTGTTCTTCTCAAATACTGACTAAACTACTGTATACAAATTTATTATTTTGCTTTCAACCTCATCTTAGCGTTAAATCCCGGTTACAACTTAGACAATTAGAAAATTAATATTAATTTTTAATATTTAAATATATTTAGAGTAAATTTGATGTCAACATATCTTTTTGTCGTCAGTCAATCGTTGTTCCCTGCTGAACTTAGGCTCCCTCAAGTTTACGTCATAATTGTGGGATACAACCTTTCGCAGGCCATAGATCCATCGTTTACCGTTAGGCACTACATTTACCGAGATGTAGTTTCGACTCCAAAGTTCGTTAGCTCCATCGCCCATTGGTCCAGTAACAGGCTTAACCGGCCCACTGCCACTTAGGTTTGCATAATCTTTAACTAAAGTTAACGGGTTCCTTTACGGAAAAAAGAATAGGACTAACCTACCTTTTCTCTTGTGAGTCATCAAAAGAGACCATTGAATAACGGAGTCCAACGTGCACCATTACAGATCATCTTTGGAGGTTCGGCTTTTGGAGGTTCAAACCAAAGTAATCCCGTAAATTCCAAATTTAGTGACATCTATTCAACCTTCTTTCTTTGAGAAACACCGCGGTAAAACCAAATTTTACGCAGTAATAATATTTATAACTCTCTCAAAAACTAAGTGTCTAATATAAATAATAAAATTAATCAAAATCTTATTTTGAATTCAATTTCTGTAGTTTTGGTGATTTAACAATTTAACAGGAAATATGATAAATATGAAAATGTATTCAGAAGATATACTGTTCAGTAGACTAGCTACTCTTAATTACTAGTCTGAATGTACTTGTATATCAACATCGGAAACAATCAACAATTTCTATTTTCGGTTATTGGTAGAAAAACTTTGATTTTCCACTAATATTTCAGTGCAACTATCAAAAAAACAATAATAATACGATGCTGTATCATCAAAAATACACTAGTTTCAATTCATTAATATTAATATCATTCACTTTAATTAATCAGTTTTTTAAATCATATGACGGCATAAAAAGTATGTCGACCAGACAGGTTTACCATAGGCCAAAGACATGAGTGTTGTGACATAAGTTTTAAACCGACCGCTCAGCACAAATAAGTTTGCCCACAACAGGCTCGTTACATGACGAACATTTGGCAATATTTTAGATAACCATAGAATTAGTTACGTTTAATTTAACTTTTTGGTAAAGTACTCCTTTGCAGAATCGCCGATTCAAGGGCTTAAAGGGGCTATTTAAAAACAAATAAGTCTTTGAAACTGATTAATTGCATTCCAAACGGAAAAACAATCCATTTTTGTTGAGAATAGAGTACAGAGTATGTAAACATCAAATATATCACAACTTCATTCGGTTCAAACCGTTTCACATGATTGTTGCTCAAAGAATGCTCTCTAGAAAGTAAACGTCATACAGTTGTATAGCAGTGTGTCGTATATGACTGCATCTTCAGTGGATTAACACGATACGTAGCACTTTCCTTTGGAAGGAGGTCATCGAGAGGGAAAGGGGGAACGCACACATGGCCGCGGCACGTTATGATGGAGTTGTGCAAGAGCGCGCGCCCGAGCGGAGGCGGCACTCAGGGTTATTGTATCGATACACTTTTACGACATTCGAGTGGTTTTACGTTTTATTTGCAACACTATTCGTACACGTTTCCAATAAATCCTTATAATTAATAACTACTAGTTATATCTTGAAGACTTTGCGTTTTGTTTTTACCTCAGTAGTAAACTCAGTTTAGCATTATCCTATAATTCTGATTAATCTAATCTGTGTGTCTTTTTGAACCTTTAAGTTCATTTGCTACTCGATATATAATATATACTTTATCGCTGCTATATGCTACTTAGTGTTTCCCACGGAACTCATTCTAAATTTTACTGTTGGTAATGTGCCACTGAAAAATATATATCATATTTTTTGCATCATCTAGGGTAAAAACAAATAAAACTAAATGTAGATTTTCTGTTTTTATGTTGGATGACGCGGTAATGTTGAAAACATTATGATCTAACATTGTTTACGCATTATATAGTTGCACGATCAGTGTAAAAGTAGCGTTATGACACTGCCAGGAATGCGAAAAATGAGGTGAAAGGTTTGGAGTAGTGTCACAAACATAGTGACATTAAAGTATCTTAAATTTTTCTTCCATGATACTCATAAAATCAAATACAGCACTCATATCTTCTTTTCCCGTTTTTTTATTATCCCAAATTGCTTTGATACTTTTTCCGTATTTGCTTGGTCTTGAGTGTGACTGGCTTCAGGGTTTCCCATATGGGAATATATAAACATAAAAATATATTTAACTCGCCAGCCATTTTAAGTTCTCTGTCGTTTCATTACGTAATTGCCAATCACTTATATTTAATTTCGATTTTGCATTTCAATTTAAAAGACCGGATGTTGTTTGATTACTAAATTCAAGTCAAATTTTGTCAGTCGTTAATATGGTTTGTCATGTTTGAGGACGGTCCAAATATACAAAAAAGGTCAAACGTCATTGAGAAAAGCTTAATCGCGAACCTAAAACAATTGCCGCAAATCCCTTTTATAGTAAAAACAAGTATGCCTTATGTAATTTCCGCAATAATTGTTATGTATAGTCGTAACATTCTATTCAAGTTAAAGTGATACATATTCTATTGATAAAACCTTAACTTAAATACAAGTGCATTGATCTAATTTGGTTGATATATCAAATATTCGTATTTTAAGGTTGAGTTGTTGCATCAAAATAATTAATTGTTATTTTATAATATCATTCATTAATATTTTATTAGGACTGTCAACAATAAACAATAAATAATACTGTACAATAAACAATAAAGTAAATAAATAATAAATTTATATGAATTTGCCAGTGTTCAAATTTATTGTAATTTTTGTGTAATTTAATAACTTCAATTAGTTTTAGAAACGTGTTTGTCGTAATAAATTAAAAAGTAAACTCAATAAGCATGAATTCGATGTAATATAATGAATTCATTTATTTTTGCATAGATTATTATAGCTTCGAGTACATTTAGGTTAAGGTTACGACCTCGGCCCAAAACTGGTCACCCGCTTGCCACCGTAATGAAATATTACTAATTATTAATTATTGTTATTTAGCAATTATTAAAGCCATATTTAAAAATATTGTAATTGAATAAATATTATATGTAAAGAGTGTCAATGTACACTATGAACTTGTTTTTGTTCGCATAAATTCGTAAATTCGGTTATCAAGATATGGGTTGCATGGACTTAAGGTCGAAGTGTACAGAGATTCTCACGAAATGTTCATATCTCCTAGCTTATTGTGACTCGTCACATTCTTGGCTAGTCTTCTATATATAAATATTGTATGTAGAGGAACTCACTTCCTTATATCCATTTTGAGATCTGCTTCGTTCTGAACATTTACGAATTCAGCTTGTACATTTTTTGAAATATTTCGAGTGCTCTGTTGTTCTTAAGTTTTATACAGATTTCGGATTTTATTCAATTAACCAGATTAATAGCATAGTAGCCGATTTCATATTTGCGAATTGTGTGGCGGTAGTTTTTCATTGCGTTGGAACAGCAGACAGGTTGACGGTCCACTTAAAAGTGAGCCTATAGATGTTTGCAACACCACGTTACTACTAACATGCTGCCATCCGTGTAGGGAAACTGGAGTACTTATGCCGAAACACAACACAAGACTATTATAGTGACATGTTTAGAGGCCAGAGGTGGTTGCCATTCAGGCAAGCTTCAATCCCTACCACTGATCAGCATCTGATAGAGTCAGTATTTTCTGACTCCGCTCCTGCACGGAGAGAACATTTCTAGATAATACATTATTTATTCTTTAAATTGTGTTAAATTCAAATAACTTATTTGATTGATCTGTATCTTTAGTCTGATTTGCTGGAGTGCAGACAATTTTCCAGACGACTGCTCCTCCTATATTTTTCCACTTATTATTTTTTTAATTTAAATAACTAAACGACAATGTCTTTGAGCTTATATTAAGTTAACCTTTTAGAGAATAAAACGTTGTAAATACGTGGGTTCAAAGTTAACTATTGTCATTTAACTTCTGTCAAGGAAATCCCTTGACTTTATACACCAAATTATGATAATATAAATTTTTTTTTGTTTTATTTATATTTACAGTTTTATCATTGTCACGTAATATGGAGTTATATAACCTCTAGATATTTTAGTATTTTTATACAAGTATTCTTTATATTCGTATTTGCAACTTCAAAATATATATAATATTTTTATTTGAGGTAACAAAGCTTTCTATTATCATTACAAAGTGAAGTCCTCAGAGCTGAAGTTAAAGATGCTATTTCCAAAGAAAGAAGAAATAATTAACGGCTTTGAAATATTACGTAATAATAAAATCTGTTAATTAAAAGACTAGTCAAAATCGTCCTAAGTCTAACAGTCGTTATGACACAGGACCTACCGGGTAACGAACTAACGACTGCCTGCAAAACGTGTAAAAATTAAAGAAAACCCTAGTTATTAAAATACTATTCCAGTTTATTGCGTTAGTTTTACATAAAAAGGAAAAATAATAAGTTAATGAAATAACTTTGAAACTATTTGCATTTAAAATTCAGTATTAAATTAGAGAAATGAAATATCCAGTGGAAAAGACACCAACGCACACCCAGCTGTAGCAACTTCCGCTAATAATTTTATAACGTACTGAGGCTATACTTGTAATAATAAATATGTAATATGAGGATATTTATTATGTAACGTAAGGATTCAGCCACATTTATTATAGTTTAGTATGTATGAGGTGAATGTATTTAGACTAGGTTAATATTATACAGCTTTGTTGTATTAATTGACATATTTATAACAGGTCGTTAGTATGACGAGTCTTTTATAACACATACTCGTATACAATTTTACGAGTATAATTAGTTATGAAACAGTCACGTTATAAAGCTCATTAATATGAATACTTTTACATTTTTTTTTTATTATATATAAACAGAAAAGTGTCAAAAACCCGCCAATATTTCCTTATCGCTTTTATAGGAAATGTCTTTTACTTCCTTATTATTTTTAAAATACATATACTAATAAAAGTACATTGCATATGAAGGATCATAATAAAATATTCATTAAAATCAAGAAAGTATATTTATAACTTGAGCTTTATTTAGACTTAAGTTTTAAAAAACCTGTTACAATACGTAATAGTCAACCAGATTTTTAAGCAAAAGCTTGGGATGAAGCCAATATGATATAAAAAGAAAAAGCTACACGCAATCTTTGAAATAAAAGCATTTTATTACGAGATTATATCTATTGTTGTAAGATGTGACATGTTAAAATAAAACTTCTTCTTATTTCTTAAATTTATCCCTGCTTAAACTAACAGTCTAATTATAATATAACATATATGCCATTATTTCATCGCATTGTTACGTCCTCCTTAGTTAACTATAGATTCGAAATAAGTATAGTAATAAGTATAGAAAGAGAGATATATAAACTTACATTTCATCGCCGTAAGATTTAAATGCCAATTACATAATTCCTGTGCTTCAGCGGTTCCCGCTCCATCTGTTAACTACTTTCTAAAACATTTGCGCCAACAGGCATAGAGTATGCTTTAAAATTATTACATGTTTCATGAATGTAAGGAGTGTAAGAAGAAAAACAATATATTAATACTTTGAGACCAGAAGTATTTTGAAATGTTTTCTGAAACATTCTTCCTAGACGGCCGCATATCTTTTTCAAGAACTTTTTATAGAAAAACTTCAAAAGCACCATATAAAACTATTTTATCAAACAAGACTTATTATTTATTTTCCTTGTGCTATTTATTCTTGCTACTTGACAATGTTTGTCAAATAAAATAACAACTTAGATGCATCGTTCATGAAATCCTACGAAGTGAGTGGTCTCCATTATAGCGACTTTTACGGACACAAGCCAATATAACTCGACCACGATTATGAATGATCATATTCATGGTCATACTTCCAATTATAATTGACGAAACATTTAGTGATCTAGAATAACCGCAGAGTCACGCGTTCACGCCTTTCGCATATGTGCAATATTGCTAAAAGTACCTCATACGAAAACAAATATTTTCAAGTGATACCGGCTATAGGTTTTCCTCAGCATTGCGATACGTTTTAAAGGGTCTTTGTACTGTCATTAGATTTTATTTTTATTTTCAAGTATCCTACTGTTGTAAATATCTATTGATGACTTATGGTAGCTACTATTTATTACAATATTATCCGAAGTATCTAGATTTAGCAGATGGTTAATAACGTCTGCTATAAATTATGGTTAAAAGCTAAAATTTAGAGCCTCAGTGCCTTATATAACTTCTGTGTACTTTATTTGTTGAGCCTTTTTGTTCCTTAGTATTTCTATAGTGGTCGTATTAAAGTTTTATCCTTAGATAGCAAAAGTTCAGGCATAAATCAAATATTAGACCAATGTTTATGTATTAAGATGATCAAATGAATAAATCATTAATCAGAAACACACCTAGACCTCAAGGCCTATAATATATAATGTTAGTTTTCTTGTATATCATAATGTTGTTTAAAAAGTTGAACAAATCGACAATGATTCATAATCTCGAAATGCAAAGGTCTGTAACTAGACCGCTAGTTGTTCAATAACACGGCTGTTAATTGCGTCGGATATGAATATATCATTTATGCCAGTATTGGCGTATTGTTGATACTCGAATGCCTTGACTCTTGAAAGGACATTGACCCCACTGTTCCTACACATTGTATGATAATATAAGGAGAATATTTTCTCATAGTTATGAATATGCATTTTCTTACTTTTTAAGCTCATCGGATTTCTTGTGAATAAAGATATTAGTCCTTTAAACTCATCGGGGAAGCCCCGTACATTCTATTATGCTAATGATATATGTAGTAATCTCTGCCAACGTATATTGATGTGAATTTAATAACTACATTTAAGCAACAAAGCACTCATTTAAGCTTAGCTATGACCAAAAGCAACCAAAAGGTATTACAAGATTGGGCATTTCCCTAAAGTGGCGTCCACGTCATGTTATGATCGTTCGCTTGCGACAGTGTCGCAACGAGCGCGCATTGTTTGCGAAACTGATACGGGCGCGCGTGTTCTCGTTGCCACAACATTATGAGCCATTAGGATCACACGCAAATCTAATACTTGTTATATTTTTATAAAAGGCTATGAAAAACTGAATTTCGTCTTGTCTCTTTAAAAATGTTTTCTATATAGATGTTCACATTTTCTAGTATTTTTCATTTATTTTTTTATATTATTATATTTTACATTACATTATTTATTTACTTTAATGTAAAAAAAAAACTTTTCCAAGTTTTTGAGAGAAATATTTACAGGTAAAATACATGAAGTGGTTTATTGTTACTTTATGATACGTTAATAGCAAATGTCCTTTTAGGCACCTTCATACTCTATCTCGTCTCGATTTCATATAACTTTCTATTACTCCCTAAGTATTGTAGAAGTATCGTTAATTTGATACGCGCTGAATATTTTTCAGGTCCATTAAATTCAGGTATGATAGCGAAGCTCCCTAGTATTCTTGTGTACTCGTATCTTTATCTGATGCAGTGGTAGAAACAGGTATTGTTTGCGGAAATTATCCAACCATCAGTGTAGGGTGGACCACTTCCTCGTATAATGACACGAGGCGGTGGCATAATGGCGTGTGGCGAATTAAGACAGGTGCCAGCGCAAGACTAATTACACACGTGACGCTACTCAATTACCTTAAACGTGTATCAACAACTCGCTTATATATGAATAGAACTGATAAGCCTTAAAAGACTATTATTAGAATACTGCTGTAAAAGTAATATAGATCAATAATAAATTATAATAGGAATATCACCTGTGAAATTATACGGCTTTCTATCGGATCCAATATAAAATTGGGGAAAGTTGAATATGTATAAGAATTGCTCCACATATGAGTTTAGTGATGACATACGGAACGCAGACGTGGTCGCTAACTATGGGCCTTATGAGAAAGCTCATGGTCGCTCAGAGAGCAATGGAGAGGGCTATGCTCGGAGTTTCCCTGCGAGATCGAATCAGAAATGAGGAGATTCGCAGGAGAACCAAAGTAACCGACATAGCCCGGATGATTGCAAAACTGAAGTGGCAGTGGGCTGGGCACATAGCTCGAAGGACTGATGACCGTTGGGGCAGAAAAGTCCTCGAATGGCGACCGCGTACCGGAAGACGCAGTGTTGGTAGGCCCCCCACAAGATGGACCGATGATCTGGTCAAGATCGCCGGGATAGGTTGGATGAGGGCAGCGCAGGACCGATCATCGTGGAGATCTTTGGGGGAGGCCTTTGTCCAGCAGTGGGCGTCTTCCGGCTGAAATGATGATGATGATGATGAGTTTAGGGACTGTGGAACAGCAGGCAGTGAAATAAAATAAAGTGAGGTACTATGTTGTCTGTGTGTCAATGACCATATTGTCAAATGCTGAAAATATGTATGCAATGAGATTTCATGGCCAAAATGGTGATGAAATGTCATTGCAGCATTGTATAAAGTGCTGCTCCTACAACACAACTGGGATTAAAATAACCAGAGATTCTTATCAAGTACATATTTTGCCCACTAGGAAATGTCACTGTTAAAGGAAATAAGAAAATAGTAGAGTATTTATTTAAACCACGGTTACGTGACGACAGTTGCTCAACACAATCGTCGGTCTAATTAGAAAGGCACACGGTTCAATACCAGATTGGTGATACCTGAACTCAAGCGATGTCAGAACTTATATCCAATTCACAATCATATTTTATTACTTATAATTTAAGTACTGATTTTATTACTAAATAAAATAATAGAATTTTAATATCAAAAATTAAGTGACGGATATGAAATGCTTTGAGCAGCGTTTTATGCAACAAAACGGCCATTTGTGTTGCGCCATATCAAGAAGTCTGAAGCAAATTAACAAACACTGTGATAGCCGGTTCTGTGTTATGCGACGACAGTTAAAAGGAAAATGAAAATATCACAAATATGCCAAACATTCAATTAGCGCGCTAAACTGCGTATTTATTTCTTGCTGTGGGACAGTAGACTGGCTGACGGCCCGCTTACAATTTAGCACTTACCGTTGCCTATGGGTGTTTGCAGCGCCAGTGGCATCGCGAACACGCTGCTGTCCTATAAGGGTACAGGAACTTGGGTCACTAATGCCGGAACACAACACAGTTATTATAGCGGCATACTTAAGATCAAAGATGGTCGCCATCCAGACGGGTTTGGGGCCCTACCGTGAAGGGTGGGTTGTTTTGTTGTCTTTTACGACAGGCCGACCCCGGCCGCAGAGGTCAGTATTCTTTCTCCGCCCCTGCACGGATAGAAATTATTATCAAAAAGAAAAATTATTTGAACTTGGTAATCAATTTAAGATCTAAATTAAACTTAAAACGAATAGTTCGTGAACTTTACTAAAATAATACACATATACATATATAATTAATTATCTTAATGAATTTGGAAACTTAAGTTCCGTTTATATAAAAAATATTGCGAATTCTTATGACCTCTTATCTCAGTTTTGTAAAAATAATTAATTAATTTTTTGTTGAACATTGAGATAAATATGTCTTCCATGTGTTATACGATATTTCATTAACTATATTTTAACTGAGCAATTGAGTGATTGAGAAATTGACCTGAACTGCGCAGTTACTGTTTTTTATAAAATATATATTTAATAAACTGTGTTTATTCATTATATATTTTATAACCATATAAAATTGTAAACAATCGATTGTGTCTATACTGGAAGGAAATAATATGTGTATTATAATAATATATATTACTATTATTACCGATAAAATATACCAAAAATGATTCAAAAGAAAAATAATGTATTTAAAATGTGTTAAATATAGTATAAGCAATACAATAGAATGACAAAAACTCAATAACTGTTACAAAATCTATTTTGTTTATTATTATAGTAACGACTATAATAACGATAATTGTTTTACAAGAATGGGATATACGGTTGGTTAGTTTCCTACAGAATTAGAGCAGAAGTAACGAAATCATTTTCCGATTTCTATATGTACACCAAATTAAGCTAATAACCTTAGTTAATTAACGACGTTTCTTGATTTTTTTTATGAAAAACACTTTTTTCAGCAATTGTGAAATTGATCTTAGGACCTTGATTATTCATAGGGTATCATTGATGTGTTATTTATTGAATTTTTTTTTCAAAATATAGTATTTTATTGGAATATAGATACTATATAAAAATTGGACAATTATGTATTAGCTTGAAAAAATACAATTAAGCTTGTATTAAAAAGCAAACAAATGCATCCACTTAACACACAATTATTATAATGTCAATCATAACATTAATAACCCTGTAATTATGAAAAACGTGATCCAATTTGTACATGAACAAACATAGCGTGATTGCGACGCGTGTTTTCATCTTAAAGGAAAAACGTCTCATGTAAAAAACTTTGCATATATAATAATAATTAGATATTTTACTTCTTTAGCCTCTTTCGGTGACCTAATTTTTTCTGATTTATCGTGATAATGATTTAGTTTCCCTTTGAAGATTTGACGGGTCAATGTATGGATCCGACAACATTATATTCTTGTACAAAACGTTTTAGATTACGTACAAATAAATACCAATTACTTATTCTACTGCGTACGAATAAAATATGAAATCATTGTCGTACAAAATATTCATATTGGTCGTTTATACCGCTTCACGGGTCTGACTCTTGTCATTTATGAACGTTTCTAACCCCCGGGTTATTACAGCCATATAAAGGATTTTTCCTTTGGCTTACGTTTTAAGAAACTACTAAATTTTAAAATAACTTCAAATTCATATTTATTTCTCTCAACGCTTTGCCCATAACTGTTATACTACTTGACGGTAAAGCTACATTGTCTTATTCGAGTCGTATAATATTACACGGTGCGTTTTTGCTGTATTTAAATACTAGCAAATTAACCTTACTTATTAAAATTAAAGAATGTCTACATTTATCTGGACGAAAATATTGCATGTTGTATATTGAATTTGTGTTATTAATGTTGAAACCCTAGTAAAAAAAATCAGCACGTAACACCTCAGTAAGCGGACCTCACATCTGCACCTCCTGGGAATGTTCTTTGCCACCCAGGACAAGGCGAACATACATACACCATGTTTTTCTTCAATATCACAATTACCACGTACTTGGCAATCATGCTATAACTAGCTGTTTATTGTAATTTGTTATCTTTCAGTTGATTTTCCATGATTAAATCATCATCTAGTACACAAATAAAATATATATAGGTGTAAGTATAGCAGATAAACATTTGAACTTATTCGTTATAGATTATGGGTATAGCTGTTAGTACATACGTCCATTAGTCACTAAGTGACGATAAAACATGTAGTTACATTTTGCACTTTGTAGCTCAGTACACTTAGTTTTCTTGTATAAACCAGTACAAAAATAAGTGGAATAAAAGTAGCTAAATTATATCCATATTTGGAGCGACTACCATTTTACCCCTACTACCACCCTGAAAGTGGAAACTGAATAGTGCAGCAAAGGTTTTATTTCAGCAGAGTAATCAATATGTATAGTTTTATTTATTTACTCAGATCCCTGTGACTATAAATGCGGCTGTGTGGGTGTGGCTGGAATACTTTCCATGCTCGAAATGGAATCAAATATACTGTATAAGGAATGATTTTTTTGATTAACTATTTATTTTAATTTATTTGACACACATTTCTGATCCTTTATGTCTTGCTATTGAAGGTTGAAATTATGCAATCTTTTTTCTTATTTAAGTAAGTCAGGGCTAATAAGACTTAAGAAAACTACTTGACTGGAACCTCGCTCTACATACAAAGCTTGTATTTCGCCGCTTAAACTGCTGCGCCAAACAACATTACTGAACCATATTCACAGAGGCACGGAAATATGTGTTTACTCTTTAATGAAAAGGTGTTTAACAAGCGGTTGAAATGTATTTTAAGTTGCAATATTGCAAACATTTGCTTCACTTGAAACTTAATTTAAACATTGTATAAAACTGTATTGCAGTCAGTTGCATAATGCTGCCAGTCCATTTAAGTTGGAGGACGACGAGAGTGACTAGTGAAGTGTCTGCTAATAGATCATAATGATAATCAACGTAATTCGAAGTATTTGGCAAGATCCATTAAACTAAGAGCATCTTGTATGAAATGAAATTGACATAATTATATTCTTCCAGTTCGTTCTGTTAGCGCCTCTTTACATTAACGTCTTTCTAGATGTATCGTCTTTCACAATCCTTCTGCCATCTACTACATAAATATTAAAGTTTTTTATATAATAGTTTTAGATAAAATTAAAGTTTTTGATAAATACTCGTATCTGATTAGATTATTATGACTCCACACAACAGTTCTTGTCAGTCTTCTGTCTCAGAACATTATCTAATTTCTTCCTAGCTTATCTGAAGCAAACCATATATTGAATATTATTCAAAACTTCTTCCTGTCTACTAGTAAATGACAGTGATGACGCCTCACTGCTAGGCTCAGGCCTGGCCTTGGATCCCTCCAACAGTATGCATACTCGAAGGCGGATTAGCGGGCTATTTCGGTATGCAGATTTCCTTTCCTCAAGACGCTTTCCTTCACTGTCGGTGCGTGCCATTATGAGATCTGAAGCCAGTACCGTTAGATTAAGCTCCGAGTGTAATACTTAGCTACCAGGTACCCAACAGTGATACTCAATTAATATATTAACTAATAATTGTTTAAATATTATAACAGATAGTTCGTATGATGTCATTAGCAAAAAATTTATTTGTATTATTTAATTGTAAGATAAAACAATGTGCTTTATTGTAACGTCAATTAAAATATATATAGTTTAAAGTTGTAACGATGTGTATTTATCTAATATATAAAATTCTCGTGTCACAGTTTTCGTTGCCATACTCCTCCGAAACGGCTTGACCGATTCTCATGAAATTTTGTGAGCATATTGAGTAGGTCTGAGAATCGGCCAACATCTATTTTTCATCCCCCTAAATGTTAGGGGTGACCCACCCCCAAAATTTTTTTTTAATTTTTTGACATTTTATTATTTATATGGCAGAACAACGTTTGCCGGGTCAGCTAGTAATGTATAAAGATCTCGCTATACGTATGTTATGCGTATTTAGATTTACGATTATAAAGCAATACGTGTGTGTTACGAAATACAGCCTGCACTAATTATGTAAACGCAAAGTATAACCTACATACCAAATGTAGCGAAAAGTTTACTTCGACTTGCTCTTTGTTAATATGAACGGATATATTTTACTGCGAAGGTCAGGTCAGAGTCACGTCAAGCACGACGCGTAGTACGCGTCCTGCTACTATACTACCACTCTGTGGAAACTATCCTGCTCCCAACCCGCATTAGGAAAGAGGAATGTTTCATCTAAGGATATTTCTGTACTGTCAATTGTAATCCTCAATCTATCTTCTATATAAATAAAATGATAGACACTGGATAGATTAAAACTACTGGTAGATTTCAATTAAATTTTCTAAGTTATATTACTTAAACACTAGGCCATTATCTAAAAAATGTTGCGATATCTTCATTTAATATAAAGTTATTAAAGTTTTAAGATACAACGATTTTTAAAAGCACTACGTGTTCAGTGATGTGTGTTTTGTTGCCGCGAAGAAGTGGGGCTAAGCGGTGTAGCACGCATGCGTACGAAAACTTCTCATATTTTTTCGATTTACTTTTTGATATTATTCGACCAGCGAAGCGGACGAGAACGGCCGGTATGTGTTAACAATGCAATCTTTTCGTTTCTATATGAAAAATAAACTGAACTTAATAATTACATTTAAAAGTTATGTAAAATAATCCACGATAAAATTTGAGAAAGAATAAGACTTGAGTTATTTAAGTACAAATATAAGTTTAAATTTCATTTGAGTTTGACACACATTAAATTAACGGCCTAATTACATTTCGAAGGCGGGAGGTGTGTAGTCGGCCTTAAGTCCTTCGCTGACAAATGTAACTACATAAGTTGTTAGCTCTTAATCCTGTTACGAGTAAACGTGCACTTTAACAGCCCATCGTCACGCACTGTTGCGCCGTCGAACTTGAATTAGTTGCTCCGTGTTTTCTCTGCCTAATTGGGCTGGTGATTTGACTTAAACTTTCCGTTTGTACGTGAATTGTTTGCCAAGAGCCTATTAAGACTATACATCACTTAAATACAACAGATTAACATTGGAAATAATTACGCTTAATCATATGATTGATGGACTGCATTTGGAAAAACTCTTTCTCAGAAACGATTTTGGCTTTCTTGTATTTGAAACTTTAACTTCAAAAGATATCATAAAGTTGCATACAGATTCAGTGAAAATTACTTATTAAGTATATTTAATGTTTGTACAAAGGATAACCAACGTATTTTATACAATACTTGCCCCCGTATCTTTAATGTTCAACTACTCTCTCATCCGCTTATAAATGTTTGAAAATCTTGTTTGTTGTTTACAACTAAGAAAATTCCAGTGAAATTAAATTGAATTCCATTCACTTCCCCCGACTGAACATGTTTCGTGGTTTTATCCATTTCGTGTGTGAAGGTCTCGCCCTTGCCTATGTCTCGTTCGTGGAATTGTTTCCTGCATATTTTGTTAAATTAAATTCGTACTCAGAAACACGTTTATCTAATTTTCGTAATTGAACAACAATATATGATATTTATAAAAAATTATAAGCGACTTTAACATGTAAGTTTTTTCGTAACAATGCTGCTACTTAATATATTGTATGAATAACTATGACAATTTTTTTCACAATTGGTAGTTAAAATAAACTCAATAATATATTTCTAATATATAAGATTTGCCTGATCTAGAACGAACGTTGTATTAGTGAGGCCGACCACGACCGGTTGAGCAACCAAACCGTGCCGAGAGCCCACACCGCCGTACGCATTCTAACTACCAACATTTGCATTTTATAATAACCTGTGAGAGATATCATATATTTTGAACACAGAATTATGTAATTCGATTGATAGTATTAAAAATATTAGTAAACTGTAATAATTCATTTAATTTCAGATTTATTAAAGACCTCGCAAAGCCTTATGAGATACAACTGAACAAAAACTTACATTATTTGATGCACTGGAAATGTTTTTTTTCGACGATAATTATGTTTTAATATTATCTAAATTGAACATGAGGTGAACACAGATGCCCATACTTGTACGAAACTATGAATAAATATGATACCCAAAGATTTCCGCAAAGGTTAAAAACGTATTCGTAAACGCATCATCTTCCCCTACACGTTAAATAAATAATATATTATATAAATTAATTGATATATGAACTAAATTCACCTAAAAGACACACATTACATACACAACACAAAATAGAGTGCGGTACCGGGCCAATCTTAATTATTATGATATAAAAAAGTAGTAACAAACATACAACAACTAAATATTTTCGTATTTAATCAATTTTATTTTACAGGCGCAAATAGTAACCTTTTGGATCAGGAGGACGAGACAACAAAAAAAAGACTCACGTGGATCACCAGAATGAACAAATCAACGTTTTTATTATTGGCGCTTGTGGGGGCGACGCTCGCAGCGCCGGCGCCCGAACCCGCGCCTCATCCCGAGCCAGTGCCAAACCCGGACCCCGCGGCTGATGACAGGCCTGAAATCATCGAGATCATCGCGCCAGCTGCCAGCGCACAAGTTCGTATATTTTTACACTCCTTACTATCAATACAAAACAGTATGTTATTGTTATGGCACAGCCGACAGTCTGACAGTCTTCTTAATTGTAATTTACTGTCGTCTATAGATGTTTACGACGCCAAAGACATCGCCGACATACAGCCAATCGCTTAAAAAATGTATAACACCCTTTTTACAAAACTTTTACCACTCTACCAGTGGAAAAACTTAGCTCTAAGCTTACTCCACATCATTACGCTGCACATAATAAGCGTTCTAACGCACATTCTTTATTTAATAGTAAAAAAACTTTGCAACCCATTTGCAACTTAGATCTATGAATAGTTAACAGTCAGTCAGTTAGTTTAACGTTAAGATCACAACAAATTTAAGTTACACAAACTCACTGACCAACAATGTGTGTCACAATGTCAGGCGAAGATAGCTAAATAATTCTGTGCCAAATGGGCTGCGAAGCGTGGACAAACAGGTGGCTGTACTCATCACATAAATAAGATGAGCCGCATTTGTGTAATTCTGATTCTGTTAGAAAGATGCGCAGATTGCGGCGGCTAACAAGAAAGAGTGGAAACGTAACGAGGAAGCTTCCTCGTTACGTTTCCACCACACCACATGGCATGGAACAAGTCAGATAATTTATTATCACGCTATACTTTCATTATCACTTCATAGAAAAACCTGACGTAAAATATTACAGGAATTTACTGAAATTATCAATTTCCTTACTTATTCTTTCTTTTATCGTGCGTTATTTGGTATCTGGTGGCAAAAAGTTTCGTTTATTTTTATAATATTGTTATTGAATGAATAAATCACTTCTAGGTTTATCTTTTGTAAATAGGTTTAACGTACATTCTTACAAGAACTTAATAAAACCATACAATCAGCGTGAAAATTCTCAATGCTTCAATAGTGAACTGAACCAACATATTTTACACCATAAACGGAAAGACAGTCATAGGACGTGTGACTGCGAACTTTGAGTAATACAGGCTGTTTGTAATACAAATATCAACATATGATATGTAGTATAGAAGCAAACTATTAAAATACATATAATATGTAGTTTTAAAAAAAATTAAAATAACATTGAAACAAGGAATGTATGCCGTAAAATTATAAAATTAAAAAAGCAAAAATTGGCCATTGCAAAAATAATCAATTTCGCGACTATCTATATAATAATTTTGATCAAGCGCATTTAAGCGTTGAGCAAGTATAGCTAAATCGTTGGCAAATGTACTTTTAATGGCACGATGATTGGCGTGAATTTGTGACACCTCCAAGGCCGTGTCACGAGACCATCGCGCATCGCATCGCACCGACGCGCGACGCGACAGCAGAAGACATCGCGTGCCGTTAATCATGAGCAGACAAATATTAAATAACGCCGTAATTGGAAAAATTCACTATGAGAATATTTGCTATTTTGCCGAGCAAAGTTGTCGAGGCTGTGACCCGCTGCTCACCCTTTTAAAGTAACATTGTAAACAACTTACTGTTAACTTACGAAACTTAAATATTTGTGAATACAATTAACTCTAGAATCACACTCAATTTAGCAAAAATTAGCATACTACAATACGGCACAAATTTAATTCTTTCAATGAATTTTGAACTTTGCATTAATTTTATATACTACTTAAAATACTACTTAAAAATAGATAATTCATAAGTACTGACATCAGCCATATCGTATTATATACAAATATATATAATAAATTATCATAAAATTCATATTAGAGCAGTTTTAAGCGATTTTCTTTTAAATTACGACTTTTTTGCAATAGTTTATATAAACGAAATAAGATTTAGTGCACATTAATACGAATTAATTTTCAGATTTTTTCAGTACTCGTTCACTATGATTTCTATTGAAGCTATAATGCTTATTTCAGGAGACCCTCACTACGCTGAACCTTGGCGCCCCTGGCTCCGAACTGAGCGAGCGAAACAAGCGGACCATCGGTATCCTTCGGCAACTATTCCCGTCACTCACACAGGTACAGTATCGCTTTCCATAATTGTAAATACATACGTCTTTCCCATAAAAATAAAAAAATCATTTATTCTTACATGTATCCTAGTGAGAACTTTCATAAAGGAACTAAAGACAGCATTCTGTGAACGCTCATTTGCCAATGAACGTTCCTCACTAAACAAAGTTGATTACTGCGTGTGTCTTCCACAGGCGGCGGTGACTAAGTTGGATAAACTAGGAAACTAAGGACGGTGTATGTTCTAGATAATTGATCAGAAAGTACAGCAGATAACCAGTTTTGTGCTGAGGACTTTTGGACCGGTGCTGTTGCGGACGTTCCTGAGCGGGAACAGAGGCGGCAACGCGGGCACCGGCGGCGGAACCATAGAGCTGGATGACGACGACGATGACGACGAGGACGAAGTGCTCTCGTCGAGCACTACCACCACTAGCACGAGTACCACGACGAGTAGCACGAGCGCTCCTACCACGACCGAGGAGAGCACCACAACGGAGGGCACGCGCCGCCGCCGGTCGCTCTACTATCTGCCGGTATGGCAATCGGCGCATGGCGCATATTCGAGCATCATCCAGCCTGCCAATGGACGGCAGTGCGCGCGCAGACCGCTCATTCATCGCCATCGCCATCGCCATCGCCACCATAGCACCGCCATGGTCATTCACCATCACCGACGACCCTCCGTTCACTATGTTCGAGCTCATTGGGCCATTATGAATGGAAGGTGCGGCCTTTGAGGTGATTTTATTCGTGCCAATACTATTTACAGAATGCGATCGCTGAGGAGAACCAGCTGCTATCTGGTGCTGAGTCGCAGCAGGCTGAGGTGCGCGTGGCGTTCGGAGAGGGCCAGCAGCCGGACCAGCAGGTGGCCGCCAGCGAGGACCAGCAAGTTGCCGCACAGAACAACGCCGCCTCCATTGACGAGATCACGCTCGATGATGCTGATAACAGCGAGGAAAACAGGAATAAGAGGTAATCATTTACGTCATTTACGTGCAGACGGACATGATTTCTCGTAAGAAAACACAACCTGTAACTATTTAGTGCTCTGCTAAGCGTGCTCTGGTCCGCATTGCGCCACGCGATATCCAGCGCCAATTATAACTCTGCGACCATATCGCAACACGATTTTTCGCACACAATTGATCGAATCTCGCCATTGTCGCTTTTTGCTTCGCATTTCGATTCGCACGTCTCGGTTCAGTTTCACGCGGCATTATATCATACTTTTGCATTCACATGTTGCTATAAGACATAAATGCGCGCCCAGAATTCGACCATTTTGCACCTCATTACAAACACCACAACATTCAAATATGATTTCAGTTCAGTTAATTCTGCAGCTACCAAAGTTTACCTAATCTCGCCAATTTTGACTGATTTATAATTGGCAGAAATTAATGCATAACTAAATTAATTGTTCCAAACTAGAAGCATCGTAATGAATTTTCCAGCTAATGAAGCAGAGTAACTTAACATGTCTTTTTCAATTACTATATCCAATGCTTTTTTCAGACTTCATCATGTAACTACACATCATCTCTCGGCTTTTAAGCTCATCACCACGTGAAATCACAATATCATGTCATCTCTTTCTCGCCTGTTTAGCATAGTTCACCGCTTGTAGAAGCAATTATTTTATCAATCCACCCAATTTCATAAACGGGTACACATTCTACATTCTACTGTATTTTATTTTGTGCCATACGCACTCATGCACAACACAAAGGGAACGCCTAACTGCAAACAGCAACGCGATATCCAGCTATGGCTCAATTATAGTATAGGTGGCGCTGTAAATAATATATGTATTTCGAATATATTTTATTTTCAGATTCTTGAACTTTGGCGGTTCCGCTGGTGCCTCAGGGGGCGGTTCCGGCAACTTCCTCTTTGACATCGTCAGGGTATGTCATTTAACATTTATTTATCACCTTATATATTTCCAAAAACGAAGCCTTCAGCTTTCCACACTGTGATTTTGATAATATATATATACACTAGAAAGAATTGAATGCATCATTTAGTCTTTTCAATGAGTTCTGCGTTCAATGCATCATCTCAAACACAGCAAACGTAGCAGCTCATTTCTTTAAGCTTATTTCTTACTTCTAAAGCCTTGTCATATGTGTCCTATGTTAAATTTATAATGCTAATAGTCATGCCAATGAAAGTGTTTCAAGTACGTTTCCCAGGATCCATGTTTGTGTATTATATGTAAACTTTAAAAGAAGCTTGCTTGATGAGTCCTAGGAGGTATGAAACGTAAGATGGTATTCAAAATGCGAGTGAGAATGTGGATACGAGATGGAAGGCATGTTACAGCGGCCGGCGGAGGCGATGGCCCGCGCGGCCGGCACCGCCTTTCGGCTGTTCGCCGGCACGGACTCCTTGAACGTGGGCCTCACGGCCTCCCACAGCGCCACCCTGGACCCGAACGACCCCCAAGTATACCGCCCGCCAAAACGTAGTTAGGGCTTGCTAAGCACCCGCCGTTGCAAGAAATAAACGCACTCTGGTGACTGGACATTGTTAAAGACAACGTGGCGCTTATATCTTAGCCAATCTATTTAGTATTGTTTATTATATATGTATAAAGCATTAATATAATATATATGAGAGGACTAGTTCAGCTCCTTATTTCTGGCTTGTTTTGTGGAGCAATTCGAATACAACAAAAATACCATTGAATTGTTATTTATGAACTAAGAATATAAAATGAATAAAGCGCACACTGTCCAGACCCCATTGTGCATATTGTTGTTGTTGTTGTTACTTTGGTCAGTTATTAGTTTGGCAGAATATTTAACCAATCCATCCTATCCCTCAATCCGACCTAACCTTGTAGACACGTACGAAATTTATTCAGTTGTTACGCCGTAAGTTAAGTAGTTACGCCGCACATCGTAGATTAAAAGTAGTGACGTAGCACGTAGCACGTAGCTCTTAGTAGATACATAATAATATGTCTTCTAACATTTTTTTTATTAAAAATAGAAATTAATTTCTTTGCTTTTCCTGTTTTGACTCTCTTTTTTTAATATTTACGGTGTTTTTCGTCTCCGAGATTCAATCAATAAATCAATGACTATCAATGATGAAGTAAAAGTAAGGTTTCTCTTACTATACCGTGTAACCGCCGCGACAAAGGCAAAGATCAGACTAAGACGAATGGCATACCATTAGGTAGCTTCCAGTATGATAATCTCGATGATTGTGTTGCAGCTGGTTGCTGGCTCGTCATCAGGGTCCGCAGGGGACGCAGGCGCAGGCGCGGAGGGCGACGACGCGGGGACGGGCAAGGGCGACAACCTGACCGAGGGTGTTCCCGGACCCATCACGCGGCTCTTCATCATCGCCAACCGTGGCATTGCCAACCTCATCCAGGACCTGATCCTGCGTATCGCGCAGACCTCCGAAAGGATAGTCAACTTCAAAGCGCGACTGATCACCTCCATCATTTAACGCGTTGCGTTTAGAATAATTTAGTTAAGGTAGCGTAGAGGGCCCCGCGCCAGTGGACCACCCGAGGAGGACTGGCCCCGCAGCCACCCCCTGAGCTGATTCGTCGACTCACTCTAACTATATCTCTAAGAGAGATGCTACGGAATCACCTTCATATTATTGTTTGGGGTAACCATTAAATGTATATATATCCGCCAGCACAGAACGCGTAGCATTCGCCTTGAGATGGCTACAGTGAGTCGATCTGAAGCACATTGACATTTGAGTATTCTATTTATTTATTATTATATATATACATTAACCTCGCTCCGAATGAGGCGGAGCTGCAAGTTAGGACCGCCTGCGCGCCCGGACTGGACCAATTAAGATATATTAACAAATACTATCATAAGGGTCTGAATTTAAAATTATTTACAAGAGGATGGTTGCCAACTGTCCACTTTTTGGGTAATTATCTAACATAGATGTAGTTATTATTTAAGGTTACGGATCGGCTGTGTGGGGCGGGCGCGCAGGCGGCTCTTGGACGCGGAGGCTTCTGTAGGGACCGATCCTATTGGGCGCGCTTCACAACCTCGATATTCATCGCCATATTTGGTTCAGATTCGCGAGAGTCCTAGCTACAAGTGTTGCCAAGTTCTCCCTATGGCTATTGTTACAATTAAAATTTTGTGATCAATGTCGAGCGTAGGGCACGCTCCTTCGGGTGGTCTGGTGGCGCGCGTTGCGAACTGAACGAGTGAGTACGACGCGTGTCGTCGACGGGGCGTCAGCGTGGCGACGGCGTGCCATTCGCGCCGAAGCTGTTCCTGCTCAAGCTTTTTTATACCGTGACATTTCTTTATTCGTTTTTATGTTTGTAAATATGTATTATAGCGGAATTTGTATTAAAAGAAATAGTTAAATTATAAAATGTGTTTGCTTTCATTAACTTCCATCATTTTTAGTTCATAACTAGCTTAAACCAAACCGCTGGTTGGACCTACGAAGACCCAAATCTTATCCGGCTAACCAAGAACGCTGAAAAAACATCAAATAGATAAGCTTGGCTAACTTATACATATATAAAACTCAAGGTCTTCTGATGTAGTAAAAAATTAAATTCGTTAGATTACGACTTATATAAAATACTAGCTGACCCGGCAAACGTTGTTCTGCCATATAAATAATAAAATGTCAAAAAATTAAAAAAAATTTTTTTGGGGGTGGGTCACCCCTAACATTTAGGGGGATGAAAAATAGATGTTGGCCGATTCTCATAGATACCGGATAAGCACAAAAAATCACTAACTCAATTTAGTTATCTGCCTACTGCCTACCCCCTAAGAACGATGGCGTGATTATTTATAGCCTATGACCATTTCTAGGTTATCATCTATCACCATACCAAATTTCATCAAAATCCGTTCAGCCGTTTAGGCGTGAAAGAGGAACAGACAGACAGACAGACAGAGTTACTTTCGCATTTATAATATTAGTATGGATTACTTGTTTTTGAGTCTATTTTCCAGCTACGTTTAGGTTAGTGGAAGCATCGCAAAGCAAGACCACGAGTCGATCCTGCGATATCCATATATGAAATTACATTGAAATTAATTGAACTGTATATGGGGCGCCAAAACACCGCGGTGGTGGTGGTTCACTCGATAGATAGATATAGGGAGTGCCGGCTTACCGCAGGTCACCAAGAAGTCGCTGTGCACTGAGTCATTGTAATAGAACAAAGAACGATGAGCTTGGCCCTGCAACTAAAGGGGAGGATTCGCTAGTAGTAGTATGTTTGCTGATATTAGCATACTGACAGCACATTAAAGAGTACGAGCATATAATTCATAGAATACACCACAGGCACCACCATCCCAACCCCTGATGGTGCTGACAGTTAACTTTCACTTATTAGGAAAGTCCTCACTTTGATGTTGGAAGTGATTGGACCTCACTGATGGTGCTGTTTGCTTTGGGTTAATACATAAAATCAAATCAAATCAAATGTATAAGTTTTTTTTGGACTTCAGTTTAATATATCCCAAAGGAGTAACTAAAACGCTTCAGCGTTAGCCAAATCTTCGGAAGAAAAACATCTTAATCCAACACATGTGCTATTTTGACATTATTATTTCCACCATACAATTTATATAAACAACATTCACGTATAATTAGTTAAAAAGGAGTCCAAGAACTTAGCAAAGCAGCCGACCAATGCCCGGCGTCGGGTCGAAGCGGTAGCGGCGCGCGGCAACCGCAACATTTTGCCCGGCGACGCACGACGAGCGTTGCGTGGCGGCAGCGTGGCGTGCCGAAGCATCGGCGTGTATGTAGTAGCGGGAAGCACGCGGTGCCGCGTTATGTTTGCGTGGTATCTCTTCACACAATGCAGCATAACATGCGGGAACTTCACACAATGCAACATTTGCATGGTTGAGTATTCAGGCCATTTCTGACTCGAAAAACATCTGAAACTGACTATTACATTCATTGTCTATCGGAACTTTCGAAAGTCAAGTCCTCAATTCTGTAATTCCAATCGCTGTTTTAATATACAAACGCGCATTGAGCTTACGAAAAGGAACTCAAAATTATCCTTACCATTTGACCCGATGCAGAGATTCAGTGTTTTTCGTAAAATAATCGCATTAAAATATGCAAACAGCTCTTGTTATTTTCAAATAATTTTAGACAATTTAGACATTTGATACCGAAGACTACCGCGGTCTTGACACGACAGAGGCAAGCGTCACTAATCTCCACAGAGTACAACATGTATACAATATAGACGGTAAGTCAAACTTGTACCGAATAAAGTGAAATGTCCTGACATATCACCCTGAAAACATTGGATCTTCTTCGTCGAAGTTTTTATCCTTATTCCGTTCGTTGTTTTCTGTGCTCGATTTTCTCATGGCATGATGTGAATGTGAATCACTGAATTACACGCGTATTGCTGCAGTAATTTCATTTCATACTTCAGAAAATTGTTTTACTAGTTATTATGATTTACTGCATGGCGGCACATATTACGATTTAGAAGTTTGTTCCCTTTCTTTGGCTTTGGTCTTGAACTATTTTGTATTGGAAAGAAGAGGCTTCAGGAAACGGGAAGGAACGCCAAGCCGATGGCGAGCAGTGCGGTGGTAGACAGACGACGCAGGCACCATTCTAAACAGCTCCTTAGAACATTCCCCGTTGCACAGACGGAAGAATATGCAGAGACGCAGTTCCTCCGAAGGTCAAGCATGTCTAGACTGTATGGGATCATCCCAAGAGGAACTGCCCGCCGTTGAGTGAAGTCTAGGGGATCAAGCTGACAGGCAGGTGCTTCACAGCACATAGATGTGAGCAATACTCCATGTGCCGCCTGACCTGTGCTTTATATAGCACATGCACAAGTCGTCGTAAAGTGAAATATCGCTTGGACCGGTTCGGCACAATCCGTTTTTTGCAGTTTTCGCCTTAGAAGTGAACCAAGTTTAGTGGACCACCAGTACAAGACCCAGAGTTTAGTGACCCAAGTTCCTGTAGCCTTATGGGACAGCAGCGTGTTCACGATGCCACTGGCATTGCAAACACCCATAGGCGATGGTGATGACTAAATTCTAAGCGGGCCGTCAACCTGTCTGCTGCCGTCCCCAAAACTTCACCATTCGTGATGTCGACACCAAGGATCTCAATACCTTTTATAATACTAAGGGTAGAGGGGCGGGGGAGGGAGAGGGAGAGGGGGAGGGGGGAGGGGAGAGTAAAGAGGAGGAGAGCGTCTTATATTGCTACGTAACTAACGCGTTTACAATAAAACACTTGATAATATTAATGAACTTTATTTCATTTGGTTATATAAATTTTTATAAACGTGTGATGTTGCATTTATTTTTAAAAGGTTTCAGGCATCATGTCACAGATGCAACACGATGATGAATCTCGTGAAATCCTCCTTGAAAGGCCCAAAGTGGTCAGTCGCAGTGGATTAAATGTCCAAGTTCTCCCTGTGGGGGTGGTGCGGGGGGGTGTTATCGAGCAGACATACCCAGTCGGGGAGGCGGCGCGCGCGCGAGTAGTGGTCGCGGGTGGTGGCGCGCGCCGCGCACCCCTCCCCCGCGCCGCACACCGCGCCCCCCACCCACGCGCAGCTGTTCTCCTGGCAGGGCGCGCGGTGGAACTTCAACTCCTTGATGTGCAGCCGAGACCTGCAACCATGAACCCTCAAATACGTTGCGTATTCTGAAACAGGCTTTTAAGGGTCACACCCAGTGTGATATTTCGACCTTCGGCCTTGTCTATCGGCTATCGCAACCCATTATAATATTTTTACGAAGAAGGGCTTCAGCAGCCCTGCAGGCGCAATATAAAGAAGATGAAGGTGGATTATATGGGCCTGGGACAGCAGATAGCTGTAAGTATTATTTTCATCCATCCATTTATAACAGTGAAAACGATCAGTTTATCTTTAAACGCGTTGTAATTCGAAGACAAAGCATCTGATCGCTTTGATTTTCTGAATTTCCGTTTATTTTGTATAATTATGTTCCTCTGTACTATGAACCTCCAGTTTTTCGATTGTATGAAAAATGTAAGAAAATTGGACATATTTTTTCAGTCTGCCATTTAGTTACATTTAAATTTTAATAACAATCGCGGGTCATTGTATAGGCAATACCTCACAAATGAATGATTAGTTTTATTTTTTTGCTTGTAGCCATGGTGAAGGCCGCGATCACTGCATCAATGGAAGACTTTTTTAGTAACTTGAGAAATAGCGAATAACACGTAAATTTTGATTTTGATATTTTTGTCTTGATTTGTGTATATTCATTAATTATGTATAAATATATCCTCCAAATTCTAAAATATTTCAAGCAGTAGTTTTCTTTAAAAAAAAACCAAGTGTGCCCCTTAATTGTACCTAGTCAGGTCATAAATTCTGTCACATGTTTAATGTAAAATAATTGTAACAAGTTTATTAATTATGTAACCATTCATATACCAAAATGAACTTAACAAAACATAGATTCTTATGACATTAAAGTTTATTCAAAATGACCTCCGTGATTTTGAATACAAGCCTTCAATCTGCGCGGCCAGTTGTCTATCGCAGCACGAACGAGGTCCATGTCAATATCGGCGGCTGCCTTAATCAAGGATGTCTTGAGTGACTCCAAATTGGGATGAGGCTTTGAGCACGCCTTTTCCTCCAAGTGTTGCCATATCTTGTAATCTAACGGATTCAAATCTGGACTGGAGGAGGGCCAGTCTTCGTGCCGGATGAAGTCGATTTCACGCGCCGCCAGCCAGTCTTGTGTGCTCTTCGCTCTATGAGCTGGCGCCGAATCTTGTTGGAATACCCAGTGCCTGTTATTGAACATGGTATGAGAAACAGGTTCCACAAGGTTCGTCAGGACTGTATTTTGATACACAACAGCATTCGTTTTTACACCTTTCTCACAAAAATGTACCTCTGTTAAGCCCCAATAAGAAACTCCCAACCATACCATGAGCGAGGATGGAAAATGACCTCGTTGGACACGCGGAATACGGTTGCTCGCTTCTTCACTACTGTGTGCGTACACCTTATCATTTTGTTTGTTGTAGCTCTCTTCTACGGTAAACATTTTTTCATCCGAAAAAAGAATTTCCCGATATTTTTTTCCCGCGTACCGCTTCAACAAAGCGCGGCATCTCTTCAGTCTCAGGTCCATTAGACGAGCATTCAAACGATGTCCTGTTTTTCTTCGATATGCCCGAAGCCCAAGTCTTCATTTAACACCCTTTTCACCGTGGTTCTGCTTAACCCCATCTGAAGGGCCAACAGTTTCTGCTTACGTTTGGGATTTCTTTGAATTCGTGCCTTCACAGCTTTTATCACTGCTGGAGTCCTAACAGACCGAGGGCGACCACTTCTTGACCTGTCATCTACACTAGAGTCTTCATTGTATCGTTTGATGGTACGATAAACGAATCTTTTGGTTATATTCAAAGTTTTTCAGTATGTTAAAAATTTGAATTGGCGCGTAACCGCAACGATGCAACGCAATAACTGCAACACGGTCTTCTTTAAGCGTCTACTCCATATTTAAAAATGAGTAAAATTCTAAAAGTATACATTTTTATTTTCATGAACAATTCGAAATTCGAATTCAATAAACTTTTTTGTGGCCAGCATTCTAAAAGAAAAGTTTTTACTGTGTGACAATACTTATGACCTGACTAGGTATATGATACATTTGTTATCTTGTAGAAATATAGATAGCAAAACAATACGAACTCGTAGGGCGGTTGGGTGATCAAGTATCGCAGCTCGTGCGCCAGTCTCGCCTTGAGCCCCGGCAGGTTCGCGGAGCCGCCGCTCACCAGGATGTTGGCTGCCAGCTCGCGGCGCGCGTCTATGGGACACTGCAACACGACACGCACCCACCTTATCATAATACGAACGACATTACAGAAATCATAACACCTAGACGTTTTCAACAAATATATTGTGACAAATATATTGAGTAAGTAAGCAAACAACGAGCACTTGTATTGTGACCACTAGATAACTGATATACTACTTACATACTTTTTCTTTCATAAATAAACACGTTATAGCCACAAATATACGTTCCGATGTGGGATAGCTGTTGTGCCGCTGAGGTCGTCAATAATCGTAATGATATTGTTAAAAACTAATAATAGGTCTTTACCTATGAAATTGCCGGTCTGCAGTACTGACCATTTCAAATCAAAATAATTTTTGTTTGGCTAAGAGTTCTAATTTAAAACTAAATTTATTTTAAAAACATGGAATTCTTTTTCCGAAAGTAGTCATTTGTTTATTGATTAGTGTTACATTTTCATCGCATTTCAATCTTTTTCGTCATCATGGATACGCTAAAAATTCGCGTAATTATGGAATATGAGTACCGTCGTGGCAGCAACGCGGCACAAGCGGCACGCAACATCAGCGACGTTTACGGAGCTAACACTACAAACCAACGCACCACCTGTTATTGGTTTGCTCGCTTCCGTTCTGGGAATTTCGACCTGAAAATGAACCTCGCGGTCGCTCGAAGACTTTGGTCGACAATGACGAATTAAAGGCGATTGTGGAAGCTGATGATACACAATCTACGGCTGAATTAGCAGCAGCTTTCGACGTTAGCGTCAAAACAATATTGGTCCATTTGCGTCAAATTGGCAAGGTAAAAAAGATTGACAAATGGGTGCCCCACGAACTCAATGATCGCCAGAGCGAAGTACGCGTCGAGACGTGCCTTGCACTGCTCAACAGACACACAAATGAAGGAATTTTGAACCGCATTGTTACCTACGATGGATGGAATGGATTCTGTTTGATAACCGCAAGCGCTCAGCAAGTTGGTTGGATCCTGGTTCAGCACTTAAACAATGCCCTAAACGAAAACTCAACCCTAGAAAAGTGATGGTCACTGTTTGGTGGTCTAGCGCCGGTGTGATTCATCACAGCTTCTTACCAAACGGGGTGAGCATTACTGCAGATGTGTACTGTGAAGAACTGAACACAATGATGGAGGAGCTGGCACATCTCCAACCAGCATTAGCCAATCGCTCATCTCCGCTGCTCCTGCACTACAACGCGCGACCTCATACTGCACAGCAGACGGTCTACAAGTTGCAAGAACTGGGGTTGGAAGTTCTCCGTCATCCGCCCTACTCACCAGATCTTGCGCCTGCAGACTACTACTTTTTCCAGAATTTGGATAACTTCTTGGCGGGAAAAAAATTCAATACCCGAGAGGCAGTACAAAATGCCTTTGAAGAATTTGTTGCCCCCCATCCAGCTGATTTCTTTAAGAAAGACATCAATAAACTGCCACTGCGTTGGCAAAGATGCATTGATTGGGTGATTACTTCGATTAATACAAGTAAAAAATACATGAAAAAAATTCGTTTAAATTGTTTCATACAAAACGGCAATTTCATTGGTAAGGACCTAATATAATTTATTTGGTCCACTGGCAAATGAGTCTGTGGCGCGCATCGGTTCACACCGCTCGCCATCACATTTGAGCGGGAAAATTAGGCGTTAGTAACCGTTAGGCGCGGACGCCGCCCTCTGCTGTCTGGGGGAACTCATTCGAAATCGCTCGCCACGCCCACGGCAGTTGTTAACTGAGTGCCAAGACGAAAGGCTACGTACCCGCCACATAACCGACAACCGCAAACGCCATTAGTTTTATCGTAGATCATATTGTGTTATTGTGACGTACGTTCTATTCTTTTGTTATTTTCAATTCTTGACAATAGATGACAAAAAATGTACTGCTTTTAGTAATTCCTTTGTTTAATTTCTGTTTTCTTTAGTTTTAATGTTTTATAATGTTGGGACTCATAAAACGCCCACAAGTCATAAGATACTTCAAAATACCCACCAATTCAAATGGGAGATTACCTGCATGATGCACTGAAGCACAATATCAGGCAGTGATGCAAGCTCATTATCCCTAGTAAATAGAACTTCAGCGGCCAATTCCCTGGTCCTCCCAGACACGGTGATAGCGCTCCTCTCTCCTACAGGGTACTGCACGTCGCGGGCCGGGGTGGGCTTGGTGTCTGAACCCCATTGCTCTGATCTCTCACGGGAAATCACAAAACATGTTTTCACTGGAAAGTTGATAATTAATAGATATTAAAGATAAGGATCCTGGTAGCTCAGTGGTGTTACACTCATACTCAGAGACTATTAGACCTAGAGGGCCCAGGTACAAATGGCACGGTGGCATGCACCGCTCAGCCAGTTCTTCTCGGAGACGGAGAAAGAAAACATCGCGAGGAAACTGCACACCGAGATCATTGGTATGTGTAACTTGCTGGGCTAGGGCCTCTAGCGGAGCAGTCGGATGATGTGAGCTATTTTTTTAATAAGGGCTTGTATACGATAAGGACGCACCAAATAGCATGTTGATCACCGCATGCTACCATAGCAGAGCTGGAGAAGAGAAGGAAAAACCCCGCGTTAATTCTCAATCCCAGTAAAAGGCACAATTCACCCTGAGTTCGAAACAACAAGCTAGTCCTTCAAGTGTTTAATGCAACAGACTATATCAAAAAGCTTATCAACAAATTTTTTATATAAATACAAAAATATACAATGACAATATATATAACACTATATAGTAACAAAATAAATAGCAGATCACTTGTGTCATGGAAACCACTAAGAAACTGGTAATAAAATTTCTTTCATAAATACACACAAAGCTTCCAGCATCATAACACCATAGGTGTTCTACATCAGATTCGAGATGCAAAGGTATCAAATATCTTATTTCAATATACATTTTCAAGATTACCTTTGATATCTTCAATAACATGTTCAGGTAAATTCAATTCAGTTGCATTGTCTTCATCCAAGAGCCTTGCCAACTCTGCGTGTATGGCTTGGGCAGCCAATGGCTGGCTCTGCATGGCTTGCAACACCACACAGGAGTGCACCACAGCCGCCACTTCTGCCTCCTTGTACCCAATAGACACAACGAGAGATACTGGAGTGCCCAATGTTAGGGCACACAGGCGAGGACTGTCCGCCCACACTACACCCGAAACCTACACAAATATATTTATTTACTGATTTGGTAGAATATTTTGTGGTCATTGTAGACCTCTCATTGATTCACCTAAAGTTACCAGTTATTATACAGTAGCAATATGTTTATATTTCTTTATTAATCAACTCAATGAATTTTGAGGTATTTCAGAATAAAGTTTTTTTCTCTTTATAATATTTAGTTTTAATGGTGAAAATAATTTATATTTATAAGAAGGTAGTTTAGTTAAGTAATTGTAGTGAAAATTATATGAAGTGAAGGTGGTTTACAGTTAAATAGTTTGTGCCTTGTCACAGATTTCTCATTCACTCACCTCATAATGTGTGAACAACACTTTTGCGAGTGTCTCTCTAAACAGAGTTGGTGTGAACAAGGATTCAACTACTACAACTTTTCGCTCTTTTGGATTCACTAAGACATACCTGAAAAGTAATATTACAAAATTTTATGTAGGATTCCCCCATAGCCACTGAACTTCACAAGGTTGGATAAAAAAGGCACAGGACCAGAATGTGTGGCAAACTTGAGGAGGCCAGCGACCACCAGTGGACAACAACTGGATGACAATAATAATTATAACACAGTGCTTTGAACACTAATTCCGGTGTGCCATATAGTGAATTTACATAACAAAATTTATATGTGAATAGTATTGTGTTAGAAATGACTAATAAAATGGTCACAATTGCCTTTAATTGCACCAATCACCGTTGACATTTAAAATCACAGGACATAGACATAGACAGTAGTACATAGACTATTGACCGTTTTGATGTTCTATAAAATACTGTTTTAATCCCATGTAATGTACATAGCACAAAATGTATAATGTACAGCACATTATTATACATTACAGTAGTTATATACTACAAAGTTTACCTAAAGTACAATAGATGCAGCATGTGAACCAAGTTATCATATAGCTCTTCTGGGGTCTTATAGTCATACACTTTTTTCAACCTTCTCTCAGTTGTGCACCAGAACTCTGACCTGATTATGCATCTTGGAGCAGCTTCGCCAGTGAAACCAAATCTACAATTAAATTTTATATTAGAAAACTATGCCAGAATAAACTCTGCATCAGTTTATTGGAGAGGAACAATCTGATACTTTTAAATGTCAAACTCAAAACATTTGAACTAAATTGACTTACAAAATTACTAACAGTTATTGTTGTTATTGAATACAAATTTTATTACAATAGTTGAATGTATTTATTCTGATACTATAACACACTGACTCAATAAGTCTCTGCATCACTGTTGTTGTAATAAATTGCTTTTGTCTTATTTTACAAGTACAGTCTAGTTTAACAATTACATTTAGACTTGACTGCATTTTGTAAGAGTCAAGTTCTCAATGCCTACATTAACATACTCCACATAAGCAGTTAATCTAACCTCAGTACAACATTTTATCCACGCAAGGGCAGAAAAAGAAACCTTTGTAGCCGCCAGGGTCAGCCTGTCGTAAAAGGCAACAAAACAACGCACCCTTGCTATGTGGTAGGGCCTTAAGCCCGTCTGGATGGCAACCACTCTTAAGTATGCCACCATGATAACTTTGTGTTGTATTCCGGCATTAGTGAGCCAAGTTCCTGGCTGGCACTGGCATTGCAAACACCCATCGGTGATGGTAACTGCTAAATTGTAAGTGGGCCGTCAGCCTGTCTGTCCTACAGCAAAAAAATACTACTGGTGAAAACCTGCACACAAAGGTATCTTGCGTTTCTTGGACGGTGTAGTAAGCTAGTAAGTACACTCTCTGTTCTCTTTAAGGCAGGCGCCTGTCCGGCAAGAGAAAAACATTACTTCTGAGCAGACTGAAGCTTCAGAGTAAGTTGTTATTCTGTGTGACCGGTTACCTACAACTAGACTATATTTGGCAACTATATCCTTTTTTTATAAAAACTCAATTTTGAAAATGCATTAGAGTTGTGAAAATGTGAAACTGAATTCCTATTAGATACAAATTGTTACCACATTATTCTTACTTTGTGTATTCTGTTCCGAGATCTAAAACCACGGCTTGCTTCTCCTGTATGAGAGCTATTCCCTCATAAAGAGTCATGTTAGACAATTAGATGGAACTAAGTCCAAGTATTTAAGTTTTAAGTATAAAATTTTCAAGTAATTTTAACAATGCAAATTGCAAAATAAACAATCATAAAATTTGACGTATTCACTGAAGTAAGATGAGGCCATGAGGCATGAGTGCAGTGTTGCTAGATGGCCATGTGAATTTCCCCCCAACTTTTTTCGAAATACCCCCGAAAATAAGCTTTTTGAAAAAAAAAATCCCAGAACAGTTTTTACTTATTTTAAAAGAGAAATAAAAAAGCAAAAGTAGCTAGATAGATAATTTTTTATTGTTTACCTCATTTTTAGAGTTAATTCAGATATAAAATAAAATAAATACATACATACATACATATAATCTCTGCCTACCCCTACGGGAAAGAGGCGTGATTATATGTATGTATGTAAAATAAAATGCCGCATAAGCTCAAGTGACAGATGTACAAAACAGCCACTAAACCTGCTCTGCTACTTTATCCTGCAGGGGGCGGCAGAGCAGAAAGCCAGACAGACAATGAAACGACTGATATGGCTCACCCAAACCCTAATTAGTTTTCTCGTCTTATTTAACCAACACCAATACTCAATTAGTTAGTGCATTCCAGTGAATTAAGATTGTACCACCACCCATCGGCCAACATCAATACCCATTCACACAATAATCAAATCACAAAAGAAAATAATGCAATGCAAACGTAGTTTTTAATTTACGTCCACCAACTTCATTTTCACTTACGTAACTTTTTGATAGGACATGGTATATCTTTATTTTATAAACATATGATGGACATCATCACGAACAGGACGATCTGTTTCATAAAAATAAAATGTTAATGTACTGAGTAAGGAGCTATATATAAATAATCGTAGTATGTCTAAACAGGGACACTATTATTTTTTGAAATATTCTGAAATCCAATAATTATGATATTAATGATTACTTATGTTTCATTCCGAGTAAAGTTTCTATAATAATAACCTGGTACTCAACAGAACATACCTCATCATCATTATCAGCCTATTGAAGTCCAATGCTGGACATAGGCCTCTCCCAAAGCATGCCACTGAGCCCGATCTTCGTCTCTTTCATCCACTTCTTGCCAGCTGCCTTTCGAAGAACATATGTACCTACTTATGGTAAAATACGATACTAATACCTACGATAATATGTAAAAACATTGTTTACTAACCTGAAAATACCGCTTCGTCTTCTCATTCTTTCCGGTATGTTCTGACATATGACTTGTTAGATTTTGACATTTTGCTTGCGTTTTAAACAATTCGTAAGAAGAAAACTTGGAAAATTAAATGAACGACAACGACACGACATCAAAATCAACTAACAACAAGAAACAGTAACAAACCAGTATCAACCCAACATGAACGAATTAACGAAACTCATAGGCACTCTCGGCTCTTGCTATCGCATCGGCAATCGTCAATCGGCAACATGAGTAAAAAGACAGAGGTGGCATATTAACGAACGAACGAATGAATTGAATTATTAATTAACGATTGAATTGAAGTTTATGTATAAATAAACATATAATTAATTATAAGATAAAAATATCGTAATATCGTATTATATAATAATTGTATTGATGGTAATTGCGTCTATGAATGAATTATTAAAAAATCTCCAAAATTTCTCCCAATTTAATTTTTCCCCCATAGGTCCCCCAAAGAATCTTTCCCCCCGAATTTCCCACCCAACGTCGAAAAAAGCCCCGAATTTGCAGGGAATCCCCCACATCTGGCAACGCTGCATGAGTGTGAGCTTAGACTATATACCTATAGACAGAACCATGTTTGTACTTATAAAGGTTAAAGCGAGACCGCAAGATATAATTTATGCATGAAGAAAAAGGACGAAGCAATTGTTTTTTTGTCTTTGTCAGCGTGGCCGGTTTTTGTTGTTTGTCAAGCTGTCAAAATACAATGTTTGGCAAAGTTGGTTCAGCGTTCGGATAGCATTTTCGTTTTTCGTGGGTGTTTTAAATATTCTTAGAGTGCTAGTATGTTTTGAGACAGAGACTCATTGAACTTAATGTATTTGCGATGTTGGGCTGTAGTTTATTAGGCTGCAAAAGCTGCAGTGAGCGAAAAATAACCGGGAGTAACCTTTCACTCGTAAGTAAAGAATATAATCAATTTGTAGTTAATTATGCAATTTTATGATAAACTATGGTGTTTTTATAGTGAGATAAATCCAAAGTACTGCTTTTTGCGTAAGAAATTCAGATAAATAGTTAATAATTTTACAAAATTTAAATAGGTTAGGTGTTGCTATGTTGTGAATTTTATTTATCTAGATTTCGGTGAGATGATATTATTATACTACTTTTAAACAATGGCGAACTGAATTCTAGTGTATAATATTAAACCTGGTCGGTTCGGGCACAGATTAAAATCAATGTATCGATGTTTCGATCAATTTGCCTTGACCCGTGGGCACGAAATACGTCGAGGTTAGTCTAAATGATATCTAGATATGTCTGTGCGCGAAAATACTAGTTTATTCATGTGAACATGCTTAATACTAATTCACGGTTTTTAACATTTTTTTCCCTTTTTAGGTTTCCCTCTGATCTTAACACAAGATTGAAATGGGTGGATACTACTGGAAAGTTAAATTGGCAACCAACAATTTATTCCAAAATGGATTTGGATGACATCACCGTATTAAAACAGCCTGTACCTCGGCCCGCATTGCCATCAACCCCCAAGAAGGAAAGGCAACTAAAGGAACTGTTGTACCGCGAGAAGATAAAATCTGCTATTCGACTCAAAAAAATTGCGAGGTGCGGGTGAATCCAAACGAAGATTATCTAAAAAGATAGGTCGTTTAGAAAACGTCATAGCAGAGCTAAAATGTAAAATGCTAATTAATTCAGAGGAGCTGGATCTATTGTCTAATATCGAAACTGAAAATGCTGATTTTCTTAGGCGATATCTGGATTAAAAAAACTGCCCGAGAAAATATTCAGCATCGTTAAGAAAATTGCATTATGTTTGCATTTTATAAGCCCGAAGGTGTATGCATTTGTCAGAAACCAATTTGATACAGGTTTGACAAATGAAGCTTTCGAGGCAATCAAGTTACTTGTAAGTAAACAACCAGAAAATATACTGTGCTCTGTCAGTCTCGATGAGATGTAAATTCGGCAACAATTACAGTGTAACGGCAAACAGACTGTTGGGTATGTGAATGTCGGTGATAATTTGGACAATAAACGGCAAGTGGAAAGTACCTGTCGGCTATTTCCTAACAAATGGCGTCAATGGAGAACAACGTAGCGCTCTATTACAGACATGTCTACATTTCTTGAGTGAATGTGGTATAAAAATAACATCCGTCACGTTTGATGTATGTCCTGCTTTTTTTTTTTTTTTTTTTTTTTGGTATCGGGTTGGAAAATCCTCATGGAGGCCCTCCGCCCTCGGGGAAGGGCGAAGGGGACTGTCAAACTCTTACTGACTAAAAACCAACCCGTGTTCCTCATGTACCCGTGTGTCGGAGGGGCGGGTATCGCCGAAGCATTCGTCGCCACCCCCCGACGGGTATTGGCCCGCCAGATGGTCAGGCGGGCCCCGTCACCCACTGCGGCCGTCACCCCGGCCGCAGGACTCCACTATGAGGCGCGCGCGGAACAAGACGCCGCCGCCTCGAGGCCTGCCGCTGATCGGACGACAAGACGCCCCGAGTCTGCCGTCCGCAGGCCGCGCCCTACGGTGGCCGGAAGTCGGCCACCCTACGGCGCCCAGTGCGTCTGCTGCGGGAGGGGAGAGAGGAGGCAGTCTCTCTCTCCCTTTCCGCCGCCTCCTTTGCGAGCATCACGGCCTCGCAGAAGGTGGCGACGGCACTCCACCCTGACTCGCTCCCGACCATAGTAGACACAACAGCCGGAAGCGAGAGGATTCCCGCAGCTCCTACGGCCGCGACCAAGTCTCGGCGCTGCTCGGCCCAAGCTGGGCACTCCGCCAACGTATGCAGCGCCGTATCGTCGCGGCAATCAACACAATGGTGGCACTGGGACGTCGGCTCCCGGCCTATGCGACACAGGTATTTCCCGAAACACCCGTGTCCGGTAAGCACCTGTGTCAGCCGGAAGCTGAGGGCGCCGTGGCTCCTATTGAGCCACTCCTCTAGAATGGGCCTTACCGCCGCTACAGCGGCGTGCCCCGCCGTGGGTTGCGCTAAGCGCGTCTGCCACTCCGCCACTAGGACCTGGCGGAGCTCTGCCCTGCGTGCCTCAATCTGTCGCGGCACCAGGCGCTCGCCCCGCTCGACCGCCTCCGCGCGCCACCAATAGAGTGACGCGAGGAGCCTTGCGTCGAGGTCCCAGGGCGGGGATCCGGCTAGGAGGCTCGCTGCCTCAAAGGAGATCGTACGGTATCCCCTTATGATCCTGACGGCCATCGCGCGCTGCGGCCTTCGCAGCGCGGCGACGTTGCGGGCCGTCAGGGCGTCCGCCCACACTGGCGCGGCGTATAGCGCCATCGACCGTACGACCCCCATGTAGAGCCTTCGGCAGGAGGAGTCGGGCCCTCCCAGGTTGGGCAGCAAGCGCGAGAGCGCAGAAGCGGCACCCAACAACCGGGGGGTGAGCCGTGTAAAGTGCGGCCCGAAGTTCCACCGACTGTCGAGGACGAGTCCAAGGTACTTCATCGTCGACTCGACAGCGATGGCAACCCCTCCTACTATGATGCTGGACCCCGGAGGCGGCTTCATCCTGGGCCCATGAAAACACAGGGCCTCAGACTTGTGCAATGCCACCTCTAAGCCCAGCCGCCGGATCCTACCCACGACGTGCGCGACACCAGCAGTCGCGCGTATGGCCGCCTGCCGGTACGACTTCCCACGCGCTGTAACTAGCGTATCGTCGGCGTAACAAATGACGCCGACGCCGTGGAGAAGCGCACCGCGCAGAGCCCAGTCGTACCCTACGTTCCACAGGAGCGGTCCCAACACCGAACCCTGAGGAACGCCGCACGACGTCTCTCGCCTACCCCATCCTTCTCGACCCGGGTACACCACCGATCTTTCCGACAAATAGGCCCCGACAATGCGTTGGAGGTAGCGCGGCACCCCGTGGTACCGGAGTGCCTCTCGGATAGTACTCCAGGGCAAGGTGTTGAAAGCGTTGGCGATGTCGAGCGACACCGCCAAGACCACCTCACCCCGGGCGACTGCCTCCTCCGCGAGGACCCTCACGCGCATGATCGCATCTACCGTGGAGCGCCCATGGCGGAAACCAAATTGGTTGTCCGCCAAATTGGGCCCCACCGCGGTCATGTGCTGGACGAGGCGACTGGCGATGATTCGCTCAAAGATCTTACACACCTCGTCCAGCAACACGATTGGCCTGTACGCAGATGGTGAGTCTGCGGGGCGCCCCTCCTTCTTGAGCAGGACCAGCTTTCCGGTCTTCCACCGGCTTGGAAACTGGCCCCGCTCCAAACATGCGCTTAAGAGCCCCGCTAGTCGGGGCCCGAGAGCCTTCATGGCCAGGACCCATGCACGGCCTGGAATGCCGTCGGGCCCTGGGGCGGTGTTCCTGATGCGAGCCACCGCCACTCTCAACTCTACCCGGGTCACTTCGGGCACGTCATCGTCAATGTCGTCTTCCGCGTCGGGCATATTGCGAGGCGGAACCATAGCCGGTGGTGTGTGCTCCGGTCTCGACGGAAACAACGCACACACCACCTCCTCCAGCAGCTGTGGCTGGAGACTCCGGGACAATGGGGGAGCCCATTGGCGCAACTTGCCCCGTACCATAAGGTAGGGGCGCCCCCACGGCTCTCGGTCCAGAGTCTCCAGCAGCTCTTCGTTGGCCTGGGCCTTTGCCCGGACAATGGCCAGCTGGAGGGCGCTCTTCGCCTCTCTATAGCGGTTGTATAGTTCCGCCTCTTCCTGTTCGGCTGCCGCTGTAAAGGGGCGGCGGCGTCTTCTTCTTCGGCACCTTGCGTACCGGCGTCGCACCCGCACACAAGCGATGCGCAACTGCGCAATCGATTGCGACCACCAGTACACTTGGCGCCTGGATGGTACCGGCCGGACTCGGGGCATGCCAGCGTCACAGATGTGCGACATGCTCTCCCGGAACCACTCCGCCTCTTCGTCAATGTTGGTTGGCCTGCCTGGAGAGTCCAGCCAGGCCTTGACGATAGAGGCCTCCAGGAGAGCCTCCCTGTCCAGCCGCTTCAGCGCCCAACGCGGGCCGTCTCCAACGCCCCCCGGGGCCGCTTGGACCGGCCCAACCGAGGTCTGGGCGGAGACGCTAAATCGAATATATCGATGATCGGACAGCGTCTCCACCTCCTCCAAGACGTGCCAGTCCTGGACAGTGCGCGCGAGAGCGGGGCTAGCGAACGACAGGTCCACTATAGACCCACCCCGCTGCCGCACGCAAGTCTGCACGGAACCCCGGTTCAGGAGAAGCAGGCCCTGCTCGACCGCCCACTCCTCCACTAACTCGCCCCGCGCATCCGTAGCCGGGGAACCCCAAGCCGTAGATTTGGCATTGAAGTCCCCTAGGACGATCACGGGACGAGGACGGCTACGACTGACGACCGTGCCCAACTCCAAGATAATATCCTCCATGTCGGCGAGAGAAAGGCTGGGGGCGAAATACACCCCCGCGACCATAACATCTCCCCAAATTGCCGCAACATAGCCCCGCCCTCGGGTGACGGCCTCGAAGGGAAGGGTGTCGGCGGCAGACCTCATAATCAGTGCTACCGAGCGGTTCGTGTCGCACACCCAGTCATCCCTGGGTGGCACAAAATACGGCTCGGCAACAACTGCCACGTCGATCGACCACTGCGCCATGCTCTGGAGCAAGAGATCCTGAGCCCTGGCACAGTGGTTTATGTTGGCTTGGAGGAGGCGACATAGGGCCATTATTGTGTGTCCATGGCCGTCTTCTCCTCCCCAGCCCTCGGCGGATGTTCTGCCGCAACCGGCGGGTGAACCGGCTGCGAGGAGCTGGTTGCCTTCGTTGACATTTGCATGATACTCGCCGGCGGATGAGCCGGCTGTCTCCTGGCATTGTTCTTCTTGGGCCTGGTGCAGGACTTTGACCCGATCTGATGGTCGGCTGGCTTGCCAGATGCCGCACAGATGACGCAGTGCGGTGTGGCAGTGCAAGTGCCAGCCTTGTGACCGGGCTGACCGCAGCGGAAGCACATTTGGCTGCGGTCTACCCCAGCGGTGCACCGTGCCCCCGCATGTCCTTCTTCTAAGCAGCGGTAGCACCGATAGGGCTTGGGCGCTAGGAGCGCGACCTGCGCCGAGACCCATCCAACCAAAAGCCGCTTATCTTTAATCTTTTTGGCCGCCGCTACGGGACAGCTGACAAGAATTGTCCCGAGACCGGAGACACCCCGGCGTATCGTGCCCGCCTTGACTTGATCCGGCGGGCATCCTCCTGCCTTGGAGATGGCAGCGGCGACCTCCTCCTGTGTGACGGAATCGTCCAGGCCTGAAATGCGCAGATCTGCGCACTTGGTTGGCCTGGACACTCTCACATCATCCAGGCCTAGAGACGCCCTGAGTCTATCGGCGAGGGCGTCTGCTTTGGGACCACTAGTAGTTCCCGATATCTCTAGTAGTCGACCGCCGGTAGCTGTTGTTTTGCACCGGAGGCCCGTTATGCCGAGATCACTCAGCGAAATCTCGGCTTTCGCCTTTGCCAGGATCCCGGCATATGTGAGGCCCCGCTCCTCCGCCCCTGGCTGCAGGGTGAGAACCACTGCTGTAGAGCGGGGTGTACTGAGCCTCGCGGTCTGACGCTTGGCCACCGCTTGCTCTTTCTGGGCTTGCTTCTTGGCCCGCTGGCGCGCCTTTTTGGATTTCTTGGCGGCGCCCGCAATCGTCCACTCCGCCTCAGGTCTAGTGGCGGGTTCGCGCGTTACTGGCCTAGTAGTTTGTGTAGGTGGAGCAGCCGTAGCACCTGTCTTTTTGGCCAGTTTCGCCTCTTTTTTTAACTTTCTATTGGATTTAGGCCCCGCAGTTTCCTTTTGCGAGGCGGCAGTTGGAACAGCAGCCGCTTGTGCCGGTTGGGCGGCACGGGGTGCTGCGGCTTGGGCTGCGTATGTCGGCGCCGGTGTGCTGCGTTGGTCTGCAGCTAGGGGAGGACGTAGAATCCTCCCCTCAAGCACCGAGAAGCGCGCGTTGAAACTCGCCATCTCCTGACGGATCAGGCGAGTCAACTCCGTCTCCTGGGTCGACTGCCGCTTTGACGCCTGTGACAGCAACTGCGGTTGCGGTTGCGGCGTTGCGTGCGGTAGGCCCACCTCCCGCCTGAGGTGTTCGCGGCGGAAGTTGGCTATCTCTGCCTTGAGCTCCTCGTGCTCCTTGCGGAGCTCCGCCATTTGCGCTGCGAGCTTTGCGTTCTGGGCCCGCAGCAGCGCCGTCTCGTCAGTTGTGGTGCGGGTCATAAGCACCTGAGCACTTTCCAGAATGGAGGCCGTGGCCTCTTTAAGTGCTTTCTGGCTGCAGCCGCTAAGGCCCTTCGAGACCTTGCTCACCCTTTTTATGACTGCAACCGCGTCGGCCATTCTCTGGTTTAGGTCGGAGGCAGGTAGCTCTTCTGCCTCGACTCCTATATCAGAGAAGGCAGACGACGACTCCGACAGGCGAGTGACTCTCCCTTCCGTCACCCTTTTCGTCAGAGCCGTAATCTGCCGCTCGTCCTCCTCAAGTTTTTCAGCGACTGCTGCGGCCTTCATTGCAGCCGCAGCCTCACGCCTGGATAGGCCGATACCGGCATATTTGCCGGTAGTAGCGGGCCTACCTCTCCCTCCTTTTTTGGCACCGACCTTGGGGGCCGGCACCGCTGTGTCGCTCAGGGCCGAGTTCGACCCTGAATCTGCACCCTCTCTCGGGCGTTTCCGTAAGCGTTTAGAATTTGCGCTCACCGCGCTCGCCACACTCATAAGGCTGGACGCGCTGTCGGAGTCCGACTGCATGCCCATCCGCTCAACTAGTACCAGAGGTACTCTCTCATCCACTACATCATTTTTATTTTGTGTTTTAGTTAATTGTTTCTCCATTTTAGTCCCACGAGTAAAAAGCTAATAAAGGTCAACCCCGGGCAGAGGCTTAAATACCCGGGTAAGCCTACATACTGCTGGGGGCGGCAGGTACCAGCAGGTGGGAGCGCTAACGACCGTACCCCCTACGGCCATTCATCCCCTCGCCGCGCTCCCGAAACTTGGGATTGGGTGGTTTTTTATCTTAGAGGTGTCCTTCCTCTGGGGCCGGGCGGTTAAGCCAAGCCCCCCGACGGCGGCATTGAAGCATGCCTCCGTCCGCTGTCCGGCCAACCCGACTCAGCGGACCCGCCGAAAGGTTTGCTCCTCAATGAATGAGGAGACAACGAACTCCGCTTAGCCCCCAAAGCTGGGGGATTCCGAACGGGACGGGGCTGGCATCCCCGCCGCGCGCCAGCCAGGCGTAGGCATGACTACCAGACGACACCCTAGAAAAACCAGGGAGTCGCCTAACGCCGTAGCCGGCCCAGCCAAACCGACGGATAGCGGAGATACCGTTCCCGCCCCAGGAACACTCTCTGTGCAGGCGCAGTCGAAATGGGCATGGTTTCGACTACCAAATCAAGGCCCGGGACAGAACCCGAAACCCCAGTCAGTACCCGCAACCATCCCACCGGGGACCGCGCCACGAACAGAGAGCGAATTTGGGAAAAGGATGATGGAGTTAGACGGGAAGAAAGGTAGGACTCCGTCGCCTCGGACGGGAAGAGGAGTGAGGCGACAGGTGCTCGGGCACCTCGGGTACGCACACCCGTGCACTCCTCGGACAGAGGAGCGCCCCTGAGGGGATGTATGTCCTGCTAACTTTACTGTACATATCCCCATTCTATGCCACGGTCGATATTCACTTTTACTGTAAATATTATTTTAGGAAATATATGTTTTTACTAAAATGGCTTACATTTTTTTATAACCCTTACTCATTACCAATTTATTATAACAGATGGGGACTGAGTCATGGGACTTAATATCTCAGTTCTTTGGGAAATATTTTATACATGGCAACATTATGAAAACTATTGCTGTCTCTTGTGCAGCCACGCAATAGCTCTGTCTATAGGTATATAGTCTAAGAGTGTGAGGCGTATTTACGCCAGTGTCGCCAATGCTTGAAATTTTATCCCCTTATGACTAAATTCAAAAACCCCTAAAACCCCCTAACTGACAATTTGAAAAATATAAAATGTTTAATTTTAAATTTTTTTTATTTTTTATTAATTACAAAGAGCATTAAAAACTTAAACAAGATTAAAAAACAAGATAAAAACTTTAGAAATTAAAAGATCTCATACAATTACTGTTATCATGCACAAAAAACGTCTTTTTGAAACAATAACGAAGAAAAACAGAAACTCAACACATACAAATCTGACACAAAAAAAAATCAGACACTATCTCAATCATAAGTGTGACTAAATTAACCCCTAAAAACCCGGTGCAATTTTTTAACCCCTAAATTTGGGGGTAAACCCCCTAAGTTGGCTACACTGATTTACGGTACCAGGTTTTCACTTCGAAGTACGGCGCCCTGGTACGAGCAAAAAATACTTGCAAGTATGAAAGTATATGTGCTGAAGTCGGATGCTCAAAATACTTGAACACTCACATGAAAATACTGCATAGAAAAATGATTCATATCTTATTAGGAATAAAAAACACAATCGGATTTGTGAATAAAAAAATACTTTGAACTTCAAAGTATTTTTTTTATTTATACGATTTGGCTCCTTATTCGTCATGGAATACGGGTTGAATTCATATGCAAGTATTTTCAAATTTGAACACCGCGGCGTCTCAAGCAGTACGTACGGCTCGGCGTGTTGAGTTTCAAGTATTTTTAAAACCTGGTTTTTGACCCTGGTATTTTTCCGTACTCGTACTTAGAAGCCCTGGTATTCAATTTTGCAAGTATGTCTCATCGCTATGAAGTAATAGATCCATGGACGTAATCTAGACATACTCTGTGCCTGTGCAACACTGCAATGCAACCCTAGATATTTTTAATGGTTTCAATAACATTGTCGCTGATTTGCCAAAGCTTTTATTTTCCAAATAATTTAATTTTCAGTTTTTGTTTTGTTTAAGGTGAATACGACTTATCGTAAATCGATATTTATCTATATCGGCGTATCGTCGATATATGTATATTATTAAAATTTTTGTTTTCCGAGTAATTTTTATATTTAAAATCGCTAAACGTTTGATATAAATAAATAACATTTCAGTAAGCTTTTAAAAATTGACGTAATATTGATAAACATCGATATATTGGCTTACTAAACTGATATATCCATATTGGTTTATAATTCTAGGATATATCACATCGACCTAGTTCGTTAAATATCGATATTAATATTTTTCAATCTGCATCCCTATCCCTATAGCAAGAGATGAGGAAAATGGGTAGAATTCTTAGACTATATATATATAGTATATGGTAGAATTGTAGTTCAGTTCAGTTCAGTTCTTATGGTTATGGCTCCAATGCCTCTAGCATTGATTTTGCCAGTATCGGAGTTACAAAAGTGACAAGTTGTGTAGAATTGTAGAAAATAGGACAAACGTTAATGACACATAACATTTTTCGAGTAGGGATTTGAAGGTGAAAAAAAATCGATATTTATTAAAATAATATCGACGTCGATATATCCAGGAAAAATATCAATGTATCGGCCACTATCAAAAGATTTTGTGTTTTTAAAATTCTAGTATTTAAATCAATATGTAATATCAATAGTAATTTCTATACAAAATTTACAAAAATCTCAATAAAAATTTAGGAGGTATTGTTATCAGTATTTCTTTTTAATAGGCAATAATTACAAAAATATCAAAAACTAACAAGCTATCTTCTGATTAATATTTTATTGTATTAGGCAAAGCAGTATTTGTCCGGTAGCGAAATAAAAAAAAACTGCTTTTTACATGCTCCGCTGTTAGCTGGCTCCTATTATCAGGAATCGACAAATTAACGCCAAACTTAATATAATAGTCATAGACCATAGACAATTGGGAACCAACACAGGAATGGCTTAGAAAAAACTGGCATAAAATAACTTACATTTCTATGTATGTACACATATGAGATAATCATTGTTTTCCAATTACGGCACTAGAACGCATTATGCGACATAATGCTCAACGTTGATGTTTCAACTACAGCAACGCTTCGCATAATCGAGCACTCTCAAAAGTGATGCGTGCAATCGAATACCAACTCAGTGACAGAAAATTAAGAAGTGTTTTTTCTTTAAGTTGGCATTGATCGAAATTTTATTTACATATTATCGGTTTGTAATATTGTTTATTGTTGAAAAAAATTTTTAAGCTTTCGTTTCATCGTAGTTTTTTGGAAATAATCAAACTTAATGCAAACTGTGTTAAAAAAACAAATATAAGTATGGATGGTGCACTCTGCTGGTTCATTTGAAAACTAATTCACGTTCTAATTAACCTTATGCATAATTCAGCATTGTGCGCCACTGAGTCGCATTAAGCTCTGTAATTGGAAAACAAGGTTAATTAGTGATCACAAATACTAATGCAAAAATAATAGATTTGTAAGCTATTAATAGCTAAAATTTCAACCACCAGATGTCATGACCCAATTGGTCAGTTCCTAATACAATTACTTTTTTCTGTTCGTTCCTATTCTTTACGGTTTTGGATTCTAGTGACTTTAGTTAGATAAAAAAATAAAGAAAATGTATCGTTTTTGATACAATTTTCGATATTGGATATTTTGTATCGATATATTGGATCAAAATATATCGATATATTGAATGAAAAATATCGATACTTTCTACAAGTCAATTTTCGAATTCCTATTCCAAGTCTGGTCTGTAATTATTATCATCGTAGGTACCTATCAGCTAAATTCTGTATTTTATATTTCTTATGTGAAATCGTGTTTTAACATTTTAATCTCGTCAATACATTAGTTATTATCATGGCGAACGAAGTAAAATTAGTAGCTGCCAGTATTGTCAATTTCTTGAAGCAACAACTGGAGGTGGACACGCTGAGTATGGAAGCACGCGAGAGCGTCGAAGTGGCCGCTCAGTGCATAGAAGTCGCTTTCGAAATAAACTCGGAAGACACTGCACGCGGAGTAGATTTGCTCCAATTGATCAGACAACAAGAGTGTGGAGCACCGGCTGCCGACAGGGCGGAGGCGGAGGCGGAGGCGGAGGCGGAGAGGCTCAAGAACGAAGGCAACGAACTGATGAAGGCCGACAAGCACCGCGACGCGCTAGCCAAATACACACGGGCCATTCAACTCGATCCACGTAATTCTATTTTCTTCTGCAACAGAGCTGCTGCGCATTTCAAACTCAACGAGCACGAGGCCGCAGTCGCCGATTGCATGGCAGCACTGGCCATCCAGCCCGACTACGGCAAGGCGCACGGACGTCTAGGTCTAGCGCTGGTGGCGTTGGACAGGCACCGAGAAGCGCGCGCAGCATTCGCGCGAGCCTCTCAACTTGAACCTGAAAATGAATCGTATAAGCAAAACCTTCGCCTCGCCGACGAGAAGCTTGCGCAGCGCGGCGAGAGGGGTGCCATGGATCTCACAGGCCTGCTACAGAATCCTGCCTTGCTGAATATGGCCACAGAGATGCTCTCCGACCCCAACATGCAAAACTTGATCTCAGGTTTAATGAGTAACACTGCATCAACCGGTGGGGCGGGGGCAGGTGGAGTGGGTGGTGCAGGGGGAATGACTGCTTTGCTGGAAGCAGGGCAGGCACTGGCGCAGCACATGCAGACTGCCAACCCTGACTTGGTAGAGCAACTCCGCAGACAGGTGCGCCCCCCGGGGCAAGGGGACAACCAGCCACCCTCCCAGTGAGATTGGCTTTTTGTCATATATCATTTTGGCACAATGCTGTTGACGCCCCGGCAGTAGCTGCCTTATTGATTTTTACATTTGTTTATAAGTTTTCCCTCAGGTTGAGGGTTTCTCAATAGCGTTTTGAACATTGACTTTCCACATTGTGCTGCTATACTTTCCCATTTTTGTTTGAATTAAAATGTACTTTGGGGCTTTCAAAAATTATTGTTCACATTATACAAGCTTAGACCAAATAATTTGTTATATTCTACAACAGCCATACGGGAAACTTGATTTCATCTAAGTTAGTGGTAGTTGCACACTTTATTTAAATAAAATTGTAAAAGTATATTATTCAGGGAGACAAAACAAACCAGTGTAGGGTATAACTCATTTATTATATCTACCCTTCATTGGTGGATATTAAGTAACTTACTGGGTATGTCAGTACATCTACAAAAATAACCTACATTGGTTTTATAGGATTCATAGCAACAGAAATAGAACGGTTTTAGATATTCATTGAAACAAGAAATTGTTCATTCAAATGGATAATCCTTAGACTTTGTATATCTGCACTGTGAGTGCTTAGGAGAGCTTGCAAAATTTAACAATCACTATTGACTGTTGCTTCTATTATTTAGTGTTTAAATTACTGTTCTGATATCTGTAACATTAGTTCTTAGAAAACTAGACTGTCAGTCATGTCAGTCTCGGTGCGTCTCAGTGCTGCATATACAAATTAACAACTTTGTGGTCTTGTTGCACTCTCAAATTTCATTCGCAGAATTTTGTCTACTCATTCCTTTTTTGAGGTTTAAGGTAGCAATATAATTCTATTAAATATTATACAAAATTAAGAAATTTAAGAACTGGAAAAGTACATAGATAGTAACTAGCTAAAACTTAAACTATTGACATTGTTATTAGAAATTTTTAATAAAAACATTTCATGTCCATCTTTCATTTTGAATATGAACAACGTACAAGCATCTGAATTGTCAGTGCCCAGGGTCTACTTTTCAGCGCTTTCCTGGTAGTCAGTCCATTAGTACATGACGTCAAACCAGCACTTTCTGGGCCGACCCCTGCTGGGGTCTGGTTGAAGCAGCATGGCTAGACATTGGTTCCCCCACGTATCTGGTTGCCACAAAACTTGGCCATACCAGTGAAAACGACACTCAATTTATCCACAATGTCACGGATATGCTGTCGCGAATGCGAGAGTTCCTAACACAGTCCTCTAGAAAAAGCATGTAGGAGAAAAATAGTATTGTTTGAAACCTATTATGTGGTGAGAGTGAACTCTGGTTTCTTATGTTATATGAATGCACAAATAACATTTAGCCACCCGGATAGATGAGGAATAAGCAAAAGAGGGTACATTTTAAAGACAAATAAAATACATGATGCTTTCTTAACTATTTATTACATATATGTATAAATTACGATAATATTCAATTTACATTACATCCTTATGTACACACAGTAGCAAAATATAGAAACACTTGTAGTTGCCCATTCTGTGGCAGACTTCATTAGAGTATATTTTATCTTATCAAAAATTTGATTAATTCTTGTCCATTGGGTGGTTTCGCTTTTAATTCTGTACCGATACACGACCATTTTGATAACAATAACATATTTTCCTAAAGCAGGCACTATCAAAAGATGTATGGGGTTAAACTCAACTTTTATATCTCCTTTGAATTGTGGAAATTGTATGCCATATACAATTTAGCCTTCACTTTTCGGTGGAATACCAGCACAATGGAGTACTGGTTCACAGAACAGTATGATAATGAGGCAAAATAACAAAGCCTTAAAATAAATAATAGTTTCTTTTTTTTATAATTCAGTGTTCAACAAACTTCAGAGAAAGTACTCCCACAGAACAGTGCTTCATTTTCAAAATATGTTATTAGTAGAAAAACGTTATTTATAACAAATTGTTAAGCAAAGATGGTTTGTGAATACATTTGTCTTTTCTGCGTGGAAACTTCCTAAAAGTGCCAAAACCATGTATCCTTATTTTTCTTATTTATAGCATTATTCAATTTTTTTTTATATTTCGCGTACTTTTGAATTTAGCTGTAATAAATATTTGGCTATATATAAAGCTTGCATTAAAGCAAAAGGCACCAGTCTGTTGAGTCTCCACAAAAATGCAGTAGATTTAGTAAAATATATCAAGACCAAAACTCAACTATTACAATAGACAATATAGATTTTTTCATGAATTAATGATTAAGAACAACAAAATATGCAAATGACATCATAGTTATTATGTTTAGTAAAACTGAATTTTTTGAATGGCGTGCATTCGCTTAAGGCTACGTGAATATTCAAAATAACATAATAATTTAAATAACATTTGTATTAGTAACATATTGTGTCCTTAATATTAAGAATATCTATAATTATTTCAAAATAACAAATAATTTAAACTCTGAGCGCCGCAACGACTTAACACATTCTAAAAGGTTTATTATGCAATATATTGAATAATTTAAACAAAACAATGTACTCAGGCATATGTGAAATGGCCAGAAGGTGCATAGAACCAGGCCACAATTTCCATGATTATGGCCAATCATAATTTAAACATCTAACAATATATACGAAACTCCTGAAATGCTTAAATCAAATTTTCCTCGAGTCTGTTATAAAAAAAAATATATTTACTGTAAGATTATTGAAAAAAGTAAAATGTTTATTAGTTCAAGTTGATGTCCATTACTACAGCAGAGGACATAGCGGCCTGCGGTCTAGATATCTTTGGGGCGTTGAAGCCCTTAGCCCCGCCTCGAAGGTCACGTGTGCGAATCAAGAGTCCCGCGCGCATTCACAACCATCAGACGTTGCGGGTTTCAGTCCTGGCTTGCAGACTCGTCTAATAAATTTCTCTCGACACGGTATAATTACAAACTATAAATTTAAAATTGTAAATATTGATACGTAATAACTGCCTGAAACCATAGTCTGATAAAATTAATTGAGTAATACGAATTTTCATTCTTTCATGTCCCATATGGATATTACTTGTTCAATTTCGTCAAAGTAAGAAAATAGAATGGTGAAACGATTGATATTGAAATGAGTTTAAATTTTAAGGTATGAACTGTTGGAGATGTCTCGGCCGTTGGCCCTCTTCCACACGAAATCCCCAAATTAAAATGGCCAACGCATAATCATTAAGCATTCACAGCCAACGGAACCAAATCTCTCCATTATACAACAACTATTGGCTTTTGGTGTTAACATTCAAAATGAGGATGCCATAAAACAATAAATCGTCTTTTAACAATATTAACATGTTCTTTGACAATTGTTGATTTTTTAATAAATAAAGTTACATTTGTATAATTTTTTGCTTTAATTTATAAAATAAAAAGTTTGATAATTAATTACATAAACTTACAGTCATGTTGAACACATGTTGAATTTATTTATATTTCATTTATAAAAGAGGCATTAAGAAAATAGATAGTTATAGATATTGTATCTTAGAATCGACAATAGTTCAAGCACCTATTTTCTACATAAAAACTGAGTTTGTTAGATTACTTTGGAAATCAATGAAACAGTGTAAATGTAAATATTTCCAAACGGCTAACTTTATAAGTAGCCGTTGAAATATTTCGCCTTGAAATTGCGCATTTACTTCGTTCAATGAAGTTTTAAGTGGGTTTCGGCACAACGTGTACGTTATACGTGTACTCATCAAAACCAACCATCAAACCCAATTCACCATAGCCCAGCCCAGCACTGCTCACTCACCTACGCACGCTTGAACAATTACATTTTTATAAATAATAATCACCACACTAGCAAACTTATCAAAAATATTATATATTAAAACACAAAACCTATACAGGTGTGACGTTTATTAGAAACTTCGGGTTTGATTTGAGTTTTCTAATGGAAATTTCAGTTAAAAACTCCAACTATCGGATATCGGTGTGTTAAATCAATGTATCTACTTGTACGGTGGCACAACAGCACACAAACAAGTAATCGTTCAAGCGCACGTTCAGGGTGGTTCCAATACAAAATCCGTGACAGACAAAATGGTGACAGCATTGTCATTCATTCAAGCTGCTCTCTTGTTGTTAATTACTCTATATACAGTGGCGATTTGAAAAGCACTGCAACAGCCAACATTTTCATATCAGGTTATTATTTTACATCGAACTGAACATGAGATCTTTCTTTGCCATCGTAGTTTGAAGGACAGCACTGTTGTTTTGAGTGTCACGGCTCATAGGATCGAAGCTTTTAAGAGGAGTGACGCGGAGACCCTCAATTGCGCTTCGATGGGGGGACGAGGTGGGAGGGCAGCTCCGAGGGAAGGTCGTGGCCGTCGATCTTCACCCTGATGAGGTGCATCGCGAGAGCAAACTCTTCATCGTCCAGAAAGCCATCTTTGTCGATATCCGACAGTTTCCATATTTTCCCCAAAACTGAATTGGGCAGTTTTGACTTCACCATCTCTGTCTTGGCGGCTGTCAACAAAATAACGCTTCAACTCTCGTGGCAATCAATGATCTATAGCTGTGACTATGTACATATGTTAAGTTTAGAACATGGAAGATTTTAAATGAACAACAATGTTAGTAAGACATTAAGTAGAGTAGCTGAAGTGTCCGATTATTTCTTTTTCTAGTATCTATTATTTTTATACATATGGTACGGGTAATTACACTAAACCTTTTTATTAGATCAAGTTAGAAGCATCTAAATCATTCTCATCAATCACTAATCATAATGCAGTGAAAATGAAATAACTACATTAGGATGTAACTGCAAAGAACCTTCAGAACCATGACGGTTAAATAACGCGTCAAAATGTGACGCTTTGATAATTTCGTGAATAGTTCCTACTTGTAATTTAAGATCTAAAAAGGTGCAAAACAAAGTACGAGATATACGTCTCGTACTTTACAATGAAACAAATATATAAATTGTTATACCTAGTCAGGTCATAAGTATTGTCACACAGTAAAAACTTTTCTTTTAGAATGCTGGCCACAAAAACGTTTATTGAATTAGAATTTCGAATTGTTCATGAAAATAAAAATGTATAACTTTTAGAATTTTACTCATTTTTAAATATGGAGTGGACGCTTAAAGAAGACCGTGTTGCAGTTATTGCGTTGCATCGTTGCGGTTACGCGCCAATTCAAATTTTTAACATTCTGAAAAATTTGAATATTACCAAAAGATTCGTTTTATCGTACCATCAAACGATACAATGAAGACTCTAGTGTAGATGATAGGTCAAGAAGTGGTCGCCCTCGGTCTGTTAGGACTCCAGCAGTGATAAAAGCTGTGAAGGCACGAATTCAAAGAAATCCCAAACGTAAGCAGAAACTGTTGGCCCTTCAGATGGGGTTAAGCAGAACCACGGTGAAAAGGGTGTTAAATGAAGACTTAAGGCTTCGGGCATATCGAAGAAAAACAGGACATCGTTTGAATGCTCGTCTAATGGACCTGAGACTGAAGAGATGCCGCGCTTTGTTGAAGCGGTACGCGGGAAAAAAATATCGGGAAATTCTTTTTTCGGATGAAAAAATTTTTACCGTAGAAGAGAGCTACAACAAACAAAATGATAAGGTGTACGCACACAGTAGTGAAGAAGCGAGCAACCGTATTCCGCGTGTCCAACGAGGTCATTTTCCATCCTCGCTCATGGTATGGTTGGGAGTTTCTTATTGGGGCTTAACAGAGGTACATTTTTGTGAGAAAGGTGTAAAAACGAATGCTGTTGTGTATCAAAATACAGTCCTGACGAACCTTGTGGAACCTGTTTCTCATACCATGTTCAATAACAGGCACTGTGTATTCCAACAAGATTCGGCGCCAGCTCATAGAGCGAAGAGCACACAAGACTGGCTGGCGGCGCGTGAAATCGACTTCATCCGGCACGAAGACTGGCCCTCCTCCAGTCCAGATTTGAATCCGTTAGATTACAAGATATGGCATCACTTGGAGGAAAAGGCGTGCTCAAAGCCTCATCCCAATTTGGAGTCACTCAAGACATCCTTGATTAAGGCAGCCGCCGATATTGACATGGACCTCGTTCGTGCTGCGATAGACAACTGGCCGCGCAGATTGAAGGCTTGTATTCAAAATCACGGAGGTCATTTTGAATAAACTTTAATGTCATAAGAATCTATGTTTTGTTAAGTTCATTTTGGTATATGAATGGTTACATAATTAATAAACTTGTTACAATTATTTTACATTAAACATGTGACAGAATTTATGACCTGACTAGGTATATATTCCATTTTAGATGATATTTTTAAGCTACGGAAATATAAAGCGGAAATATAGTAAAGCAACATTGATAAAATGTTAATATTTGTTAAAATTAGTACAAATCAGAATCACCCACATGACTAGATAAAAAGAAACCCTTTATAAGCAAATAGAAATATTTGTAAAGGCAAAAGATATAAGAGAAATGTAATGTTCTCTGCAATATTTAATATTGCAATAACAAGTTGGCTTAACCGAATGGTACAAATTAGTGACATATCCACATAAGTATGTACTAAAATGAAATATTTTATATTTATCATTTCATTCGCTTTTAGCAAACCAAATAATGACGTCAAATCTATTTGAATCGTTATGAAAAAAAAATCGAACAGATGACAATAAGAGCGTATATATAACTTAAGAATCTTCACTAAAACTCAAAAGACGAATGAAATATTTCATAATGGCAACAAGGTTATGTTTATAAAACATTTCAACTAGAGAACGTATACGTATGGTTTCGTTCTCCGGACCGAAAGCGGCCAATTTCGCTTTGTCGAACCAAGAAACCGGTGATTTGTCCACCGTGAACTCAATATATCTTTCGCCAAAAATACTGTATGTGATCGATAAGAACATAATCTCTAAAGTTGTTAGAAGTACTACTGTATTCAATGCTAGAAGGAAAATAAATTTGATCAAATCCGAAACAGATTTAAATAGACCAGAACTCTCTTCCAACTGCAAATTGTTTGTTGGATCTGAATTATCATCAGAACAATCAATATCATTATCTTGATTATTATTATTTGTGCTCATATCTTCTGATAAGCCTTCGATGAACTCACATGCTGAATCTGGTTTGGTATGATTACGCTCGGCGGAATTATCTAAACATTGTCTACTTGTGCTGGGTTCATCTATAGCCAAAGTTTCTAAACTATGTATGGAAATTGCAGGCGAAAGTCTGTCGTCTGAATCTACATTACGTAAATTGATCAAAAATTGTGTAATAAGTTTACAGTTTTCCGCTGAAATGGACAAAACATCAGCGATTTTATGGAAATTCTCTTTGTTTTCGTCGCTTTCTTCACTATTTTTTAATGTCACGCATAGTTCTGTCAGCTTTGAGCAATTTTGTGTGGAAGAGAGCAAAGCTTCCAACGCTTTGTCTACTATAAGAGTGCCGCGTAAGTGCGGGTGTGTTGTGAGTACACGAGTTAGTGTTTGCATGTGCTGTGTGAGGTTCATACCCGCGCCGGTCACTTTTCCATCGATGGGGTTCAACGTTCTGAATATTTCATCGTATCTTGGTTTCTCTCTGCTGCAGATCCATTCGGGGTCCCCGTGGCCGGCGTCCACGCCCTCGCCTCTGCCGTAACCGAAAGGTGATACTTGGTCTTCTACTCCCTCAAACGCACCTCCTGAAATTCACAATGAGCGAAGGTTAATTACATTTTACTATAAAGGACTAATCAAGAGGTTGTGGCTTGGAATCAGTATAAAGCTGTTTATGTGGTAAAACTAGTAGAAAGTAATAATTAGAATAATAATATTTAACCTCTTAACATTAAAAATGTATTAAAAAATTTATGTACTAAAAAGGAAATTAACCTGAAATACTAATACACATTAAATTAACCTGAATAACATTTGTGCCATACAAAATAGAATCACACAAGATCACTAATATAAATGTGAAAATGTGGATGAACACCTTCTCTCGCGAGGCTGAGAGGTGCACGTCCAACACAATACAAACAAATACATTATTTTGGAACCAATATAACCATTAAGTAAGCTGAAGCTAAGGCTGTTGTGGTCTCAGACGACTTAACAGCGAATTCGGGCGGAAAAGGCATTCCGACCCCGTGGGAGCGGGATCGATCAGCCGAGGCAGCGCGCTCGGAGACGCGTCTCCTGTGAGGTTTGTGGCTCGACCGTTGCATAGGGAACAGACGAGAACAGCGATGAATGGCAAGACATTTTTTTAGGTCACGTCGACTTCACCGGTGAAGTCGCTCCTATTCTAATCTACTACCGTTTCGGAATGTGTATAGCTGTGGGAGAAGAAACGGCGAAAGAAACTCTTCCGCAACACGCCTATTCCTGGTATCGTCCTATGTAATAACAGTCTAAAATTGATTGTTGCCTTCACCAAACAAACAGTACTTTTTTAGCGTTGTCATAGCGCATGCGCCTCTTGTTGTTGAAATCTCATGTACAACTGAAAATGTGTTCTCATGTATCGAAATGATATTCACTTTTTTTGTACCAGTAAATGTACGTCTACGATCTATATTCACAAGTTTACGGGACACTGTTCACACACTGGAAATTGCTATGTAACCGATTCATAAGTTCAACTTTGTACACGTGCTTAGTAGTCCTACGTACAATCAAAGCAAGCATAAGCATCCTGGCCATCTGTAAATGTAAACAAAGGATAAGAAGGCTTAATAGTTTTATGAATGAGGCTTTTGTGTCTTTGCCGACTTAGTCGCAATATGCGCATGGAATTCCTAGGAATCTGTTACAAATGGTTCATAACAACAAGTTGCTATAGCCGAATGAATTTCCTACGAAAGTATGCTTTCAAATTCAAGGGACGTAAGTCTGACGTCCCTATAATCGAAAAGTCGTTAACACCGAGGTCGTTATTAATGAAATCCTCAATCATCAATTTATATAAATATATAAATTTTCCACACACGCATTCTAAACATAATACAATACAATCCAACACACGTTTTGTTGTGAATGCGAGATTCGTCAGCAACGAACGTAAGCTAGTGCAAAGGTGAAAATACACTTCCGCTATGTTCTTTTGGACATCCGTTATTGAAAGGTGAAATTCTTGGATTGCAAAAATCCCTATTATAAGCGATTTTAATAAATCGTTATTAATTAAAGAGTAATTTAGATGTAGTATGTAAGGATCGTAGCAAGTGGAAAAAAGTGGTCTCTGCCTACCCCTATGGGAAAGAGGCGTGATTATATGTATGTATGTAATTTAGATTTATTTGTGACGTTCGCACCACTTCGTTGTATTTATTTTGGAGTGATAATTCTTTAGCACCGTTTTGAGTTGAAAATTCGGTAAAACGAAAAAGCATCACCAAAAAGGGACCATCATATTAATAATTACACACACACACACTTTTATTTTCATTCCTGTATAGTAATATGGGAGCAAAAACCTATCCTTATATCATGGCTTTCGTAATCATCTTCAACGTCTGGTTCTATCGCTCTTAGTTCTTGAATTTTAGAAGCAAGTCCCTTTACTGTAAATGCTTTGTCAGTAATATCAGCGCCACATTTAACTTTCATGACATCTACAGAAGCTGATTACATAGAATATATTAGTGGGCAGAAAGACCCAACAGATCTTTAAGAAAATAAATACTATTTGAAATGTTATTTTTGAGCTAAGCGAAGGGAAAGTGCGCACAAAAATTTCTATATGATATGAAAACGTGCCTCAATGAAAGAAAACCAGTATCACATTGCATCTCAATAATCCGCGAGTGACACGTCCAGCGACAAGGAATACGTGACCACGCGAGTCCGGCAGGGGGCGGTCGGATTTCAGCCACATCAGTTGGAAAGTTGCAAAATATTGTAATAATGATTGTTAAATGAGTCATTCGTTTAAAATGGTCGTGTGCTGAGACGGACTGCTGTTAATATAGATGTTCTTTACTTTCAATTGCTCGATTGAGGGGACGCCGGACGGTTAAAACGGAGCAGGCAACACCACTATTCGTTTCGTTTCTACTTGTTAATTTTAACTAATTTTATTGTTACGTAATTAAAAACAAATAAAAATAATCTTTGTCAATTTAGGAAATAAAAGTCGATTCACCCCATCGTGTTCGCCAAATAGATTGCTTATTGTGCTAGTTCACATGCAACTAAGAACCAAACAAGTAAGGTGGGAAAGTTATACGGTAGATGTCCAATTGTCCATGTAAAATCGAATATGCATTTCACATCACTTAAATGGTTTTTCTTTTTTAGTCAAGTCAAGAAAGAACACAAGAGCAATACTGGGAGTCCAAAGCTTCGGATATAACAGGGATTTAGATCGATGGTTAATAAAATTAACAACCAATAACGGTATTATGTTAGTTAGTTAGTACTTATGTTCTATTAAAATTGGAAATTAAATGCATCTTTATGGCAGAATAGTAATATATCAAAGAAAATTGAATATTATGATTATAGGAGAAATACTGAAATTAACTATTGATATGGTAGATTGAAAATATGTATATGTATATACATAATACTAATGCAAAAGGAAAATCTTCACTAGTTTAAGTAATGGTTGTTACTCGTGTATATGATTAAAGTTATAACGAGCATCCTCTTACATCATCAATGTTATTGGCTATATTATAGTTATTTACTTAATTAGCGCACTTGGTACGTAACCTGCACCTTGATACGGCAATAGTGATAAATAAATACGAGGACAGGCCCGCGCCGGGCTCTGTCATTATCCATTAAACAAACGTCAACAATCAACATTGCTTTAAATAGTGTACTACATTCAAATAGCTCTTGCACTGAAAGAAGAAATGTCGGCTATGAAAGAGTTTAATTAAAACGAAACTTTCAATATTAGCCACATAACAGTTTGTATTTATAATATTAGATATCATAAGTTAGATACAACCAATAAGTAAACATATTTAAAAACAAATTAAAAAGGATACGCAGCTAACTAAACGAAAATGGTTTAGCTGCGTATGAAATTAGGTCAGTCATTAGTGGTTGTTATAAATGAATTGTTGTTTTTACCATTATTTTTTACATGGGAACAATTGGAGCGTGGCGAAGACGGCCCGTTGCGGTGTCCGGCCGTCGGACACGGATACGGACACCACTTCTGGCGAAATGGCGTAATTGCCGGATAATGTACAAACGTTCGTCCAGACAACGTCTGTTTGATTTCACAAGATCATACATAATTTAACTAACATTGGCCCACGAAGAAGGGTCTGTGGGGATATTATATTGTTACTTTCAGTATAACGTAAATTGTTTTACGTTAAGTAGCTTTGTTTCATAGAATATTACGTTAGCTTATTAAAAACTGAGTCCAATTACAAAAGTAAGCTTCTTAGCTGAATTTATTTTTTAAAAAGGTAAAATATGAAACATAAATGTGCAACGTTTATAAGTTCTAAGACCACCTTTGATTGTGCATTTTTAGTGGCAGCAAAACGACTGGAGATGTCCTCTCGGCCATCGCGTGGGCTATAAATAGACATAATGGGAGTAATTTTACCCCACGTGGGTCAGAAACGATTCACTTTGACAGATTCTAATTTTCTTCAAATGCTTATCACAGTTTAACGAAGTAAACAAGTATGAACAGGATGTGACACTACGTTATCATAGGTACTCTTGTTAGTTCATGTGAACAGGGCTCGAGGAAAGCTTTTCCTTTTCGTGGAAAGTCAGTGGCAACCATAGTTGCCTTTTTAAACAATGTCATTTCACATAGTTTGCTCAAACTACTTTAAGATGACGATGATGATTGTAATACTGTGTTTACAGTAGTCATTACGCACGAGTACTAGTATCAAAAAGCTTTTTAATAAATAGCATTAGTTCAGTTTGTGGGCAGAACCAGAAACAAACAGTAATTAAACGTTCCAATGATTTTCAAATACCCACTACCTAAAGATTAGCTGTAAGCTAGTTAGCTGTAACACTGAATCATTCCGATTTATATATACTTAGTGAAAGTGCAGGAAGCTGCCGGATTTAGTGTGTCGATGATGCACACACAATTGTAAACGCACGCGAGAGAATTATTGCGTATGCACTTATTCGTTTTTCTGAAACTGTGTCACAAATTGGTAAATACTGGAATCATTGGGAAAAAAAGGTTGATGTAAATAGTAATAAATAAGTTATTTAATTTTATAGTAAAATTTTGCAAATATGATTATATAGTTAAACCTGGCATAATGCTAACTTTACAATGCTACAAATAACAGAGAAATATTAAAAAGTACTTCAATAAGCGTCAGCAATTGCCTCTATACGGACACAACACAGGCATAGTTCAATAACAATTGCATTGAGATTTAAATCAGACAAATAACACAGATAAATATGATTCAATTATTTGTAAGTGAAACACAAAAGAACCATTAAGTGCAGATAAAAATGGTCGTAAGAGCCGGTACCCTAGCCAAGGTTGGACGTCCATTCATGCGTTTGAACAAAATAATTGTTTAGGTCAAGGGCATCGCTGTTCGTACTAATCGATAACAATAAAGTCGATCTTGACAAAATAAATAAAACAAATCATTGCATATTGTGCAATGCACTTGAGGACTGTTAATTAAACCAGCTAGCGCTTTTTGCCGGCTTTGCTCGTGTTCAAGTTGTCGTCGAACATTACGAACTTTTCTGCTTCAAGTTCTGGGTTACATTTTCAAAAGGCGTCTTTAATATAGAGTCTATGTAAAATATTGAGCAAATTTTTAATATTTAATTTAATGTTTATATAGTTTACCATGTAGGCTACAGGCACTGTTAAGGTATGATTCCGAACTACGCTGTACGCAGCAGTGCTGCCGCGACACTACCGGTCCCCATACAATCTCTATAAGCTTATACGAGAGTACATTCCGAGCTAGGCAGCAGTGTCGCGGCAGCACTGCTGCGTGCAGCGTAGTTCGGAATCATACCTTTAGTCTGATGCGAAAGTAACTCTTCGCGTCAATTACAAAATGTCTTCTAAGACCACATTGGAATTGTAATGGTGAAGACGAACTTAGTCCTTTGGCATGACCTCATATTCACACGCTCTTTCTGCCTAACATGTGCCGTGCCTATTTTGAGCCGAGATAACATTATTTATATTTGAATATGTATTAGGTATACAGGATAAAAAGCAACGCGCACTATCATATTAGCTTGGCCTTGTCCCAATCATTTGGTGCCGGCACAATATGTCTTTTTCTTCCATTTCATTGTGTCCTGGCATTCTTCATCTGTCACTTCACAAAGCCTCATATCATGCATCACACGTTCTTTCCATCGTTTTTTAGGTTTACTTCTGCCCTGCCAATCTACTTTCTGGTTCAACATTCTTCTAGTAATGTGGTCAGCATCCCTTTTCATTACATGTCCGTACCATGCCAATATCCTTCCTCTCAATTTTTCATTTATTGGTGCAACTTTATCTATTCAGTTAACTCTTCTTAGTACTTATTCAAAATAATGGCTTTAAATTACATTTTGTTACAGTTGCATGTCATTTGATTCTGTCATCTATACAAATAAATAAAATTGGAGGGTCTGTTTGTATTATTAAAATAAACGCTTTTTACTAAGTGCATTCGGAAACATTAAAAAAAAAATAGATAAATATTTTAGAAAAAAAAATAGTTTTTTTTTTTAATTATAAGTTTCGGAAATTTAATACTCCAGTTTAAGTTGACCTCAGATTTATATCTTCAATCATATTATTTTATATGATCAGCTTAGGCTGGACTTTGTAGGTTCGAACGCAGTTTGTATATTTCATTTATTTATATTGTAGGGTTTATAGGGTTTGTAATCCAAAATAAACCATAAGATATATCCAAAAAATGATGCCCAGTCACTATTCCACGCGGATAGAGTCGCGGGCACAGCTAGTCCAAAATAAATCGATTGAATCTATTCATAAATTCGATAAATCTGTCAATCCTAAGGATAGGAAAGTCCCGTACCTTCCTCATTCCTTCCTTCACGTTTAAATTAGGACGTCGTTTTTTTTCAAGACCACATAGTCTCACATACATCTAAATTGAAGTTTTTAAAAGTAATCACTGTTTCAAAATTGGCGGATACGATTGCCGTATTAGCCTGGCGACGCAGCAAGGTCCACGGTATGCGCAGGATACCTGTATCCTCGTCGTAAAGAGGATGTGCATCCGTCGCGGCGGCCGCCCACGCCCCCACTTGTTCTTCCTAATGGAGATGGCCAAATGACCGACTGACCGACACTTACCAGCCTTCAAGTGCGTTCAAGGACAATGATGAGGAGGGGGAATTGCACAAAGAATACAGAAATTTAATTAAAAATTTACTATGTCCGTTGATATCGGTCACTAGACCTTTTCGAATAACAGTATTTGTTGCATTAGCAAGCAACTAGCACGGGCTGTTTGAACACGGCCTATCATGGAATATTACAGTATTAAGAAACAGCAGTCGGTCCTGTAAAAGTCATATTTAGCCACATTTGTGCCTTCTATTTTCTTCTGCGTCTTTAGTTAAGAGAATGTAGCGCAACGAAAGAGCATAGACTGTCAGGTGGGTGAAAAAAGTGGTTAAATGAAGTACAACATCGATCGGCCGGTATATTGCATCACACGTCTCGAGGCGAGCTGCGTAGTTCAAGGAAACCAGTCTGCAGCTGCAATTACTCTGAATTTTTAATTATGCAACTGCAAGATAACTTTAAAGTGATTAATTCTACGATTTACTTCCAGAATTACAACATAATAATAATACAAGTACGTGTTTTTTCGTTTTTTAAGAGATATACAATATTCGAAATCGATATCGAATTTAGAAATGAAGTGGTAACGTGGTTGAATCAAAAAGCCTGAATTGATGAATATTTTAAATCGCAGTTTACTGGAATATGACATTAATAATTTTGATCTATTATAACATGTTAAATTTAATTAAGAATATTTCAATGAAATAATAAAAATAATGGTATGTGTAATATGATAGTATGATATTATTATAATAGAATGTAAAATAAACAGTATGTATTAAAGTAATGGAATAATAAAAATAATATACGAGTGGATTACTACATCAGTTTAAATTAATTACTTAATCACAATGCTAAGACGCAAATTAATTTAATAAATTACGAGTACTTTAAATATCTCACATGCTTTTTTGACTTTTATGATACGTAGATCCATATTCGGGATTACCTATTTGTGTATAAACATGAGAGCATTTAAGGCGACGACAAGAGACTTTTAATGATTTTATTCTGAAGATCACATCTAAACGAGTAGTGTTAATGAACTGGAAAAAATATATGTTAAATTTGAGCATTTTCTCAATAACTTAATATGTGAATATTTTAGATTATGTTTATATTACATAGTGTAATTAATTTGTAAAGTTAGGTCTAACGCAGATAAAAATCTGAGAATCACGTAAAAACTATCAAGCGTATTTTTATGAAACCTTCGCCATCTTAAACACAATTTAATTACCCATCTTTTAATATACGACTTTTTATTTCAAAGTAAAAGGATAATATACAATTATGCTTTTTCGAATAATCTTTATGCTCGGGTTAGCAGGGGCCCTTGCGGGCGACGGGCGGCAGTGCATCGCTGACCACTGTCACGGGTAGACGTTGACGCTCGGAGCAATCACTAAAAGATTTAACTCTATTATAAGTTTCGCGCTAAAATGGCTGGTAAATCTAGATTACTAAAAAAGAAACGCTCGCAAAAAATAGATTACTAAGGTAAGTAACGTGTTCTCAGTCATAATTATCATTTGTGTATTTTAGCACATTGATGTAAATTGGACCAGATAAATTAATCATAACATTTAATTGTTACATATATTATTATTTTTTATTTTACTAAGTGACATTATTTTCTTTTTAGGAGATTACATAATAACAAAGATAATCGCGACGTAAATGAGGAGACAGAGACGAGGTGTGTATTGTAGTGTAGTATGACAATACTACATCGTAGTCGGGACAGTCCGGATTCGAGTTTTAAAAATACTTGAATGCTATTACTATTGTCACTGTATAACTAAATATAAATACATTTATATTGTAGGTCTGAATTTACGGAAACGCTTGGAGTGATTAAAGGATCTTCCCATATTGACAATGAAAATGAGAACAAGATTGTTGACAAGTAAATGCAAATCTAATTCAATATTCTGATTTTAGCATATTTGAAACCTAATTCTATTAACTTATATTAATTACTATAACTGTTACAGTTCTCAAGTAACCGAAACGATATTTGCTGAGCAGGAAGAAAGCTTTCAAATGGATATTGAAAACGAGAAGTCAAATTCGGTCAGGTAAACGTATTATTATTTCTATGATGTCAGGATAGTCTGTCAATATAAAGTTTTATATAGAAAAACTCTCGATAAATAAAATTAATAAAAAAGGGGAAAATTTTCAATATAATATTGCAGAACCCGTGAGAGATAGATAGCAAAGAATGTGAACAATAAAAGATATTACAAAACAAATGTTAAAGGCCTTATTCTGTTTAATATTGCAAAATTCTTATTATGTATATTTCCTTTTCAGAAATAATCAAGAAACAGTGAATGGAATGCGAATATTAAATATTAAACATTTTTTTAAAGAGCTTCAAGAAATATCTTCACATGGTAATATAGACTGTGGTTTGAAATCTGTAGAAATTATATCTGAACGAAAACTGGGCCTTGTTTCTAAACTAAAATTAAAATGCAACATGTGTAACGAAACTTTTGTCATTTGTTGCAATGATCCTGAAATTGACTTAAATATTAATACAGTTGCGGGTGCAGTGGCAATAGGTTGTGGCTATACACAGCTTAATGAATTATTGGCAGCAATGGACTTGCCTCATATATCCTATGAGTTATTTAATAAAAGAATGGGAACAATTAACAAAGTTTGGGAAAAAGAAGCTTTGAATTCTATGAATGAAGCCGCTAATGAAGAACGTCAAATAGCTTTGGAAGACGGTAGAGTTACTGAAAATGGCATTCCATATATTGACGTTATTGCAGATGGATGTTGGGGAAAAAGATCTTATAAAAAAAATTACTCATCCCTATCAGGCGCAGCTGCGATAATTGGGAAAAGAACTGGAAAAATTATTTATATGGCAGTGAAAAATAAATACTGCTGCATATGCGCCCAAGCTGCCAAGAAAAATGTCACACCTAAGGAGCATGCTTGCTATAAAAATTATTCTGGTAAATTCAGAATATTAAATATGTTGTAATAATAATAAAGAAACTAAAATTTTATGGTTGGAATAATTATTACTTTATTTTATGGAGATGGACGGGACATATGATAAGAGAAAAGGAAGAAAAGTGGACAAGAATTGTGACAGAATGGTACCCACGGGATGGAAAAGAAACAGAGGTAGACAGTTTAAACGTTGGGAAGATGATATGAAAAGGATGGCAGGGTCGGAATGGACACGCACTGCCAAAGACAGGACCAAATGGAAAGCTTTAGAGGAGGCCTTTGTCGAAGGACAAGCTGTAAAAGAAAAACCAGTGGCAGATGTTAGCTTAAGTTAGAATTAATTTTAAATTAGATTTATATTAATATTAATGTAGTTTTAAGCACGTCTAATTTTTACACATCTAAGTTTTGATATATTTAGGATTAGGATACAGCAATAAAGGCTTATTTTATTTTATTTATTTTATTTTTATTTATTAATAATAATAAAGAAACTAAAATTTTATGGTTGGAATAATTATTACTTTATTTTCAGGTCCTTCAACTGGAATGGAATCCACGATCTTGGTAGAAGGATTCAAGAACAGCATAGAAATGCATAATTTAATATATTCAAGGTTAATATCAGATGGTGATGCAAATACTTATGCAAAATTGTTACAGTCAAGACCATATGAAAATATAACAATTGAAAAAATCGAATGCCGCAACCACCTGTTAAGAAACCTTTGCAATAAGTTACAAGCTCTTATCACTGACACGAAATATTTAATTAAATACAGAAAATATATAACAAAACAAAGAATACTGTCAATAAGAAAGGTAATAGTAACCGCTGTAAGAAATTATAAAAATTCTGGCAATGTCACTAGTTTACATAATGATATCATGTTAGCCGCAGAACATGCATTTGGAGTTCATACTAATTGTAAGACATATTTTTGCTCGAAAATGGGAGAAGATGACAACATAGACAGATATATTTTCACCAACAGTTTGTGGCATAGAATAAAATTTGTATTGACACATATAGCTGCTCATGCAAGAAGCTTGATTGAAGACGTTGACAGCAACACTGTGGAGCGCTTCCATAGTATTGTTGCAAAATTTGTAGGGGGTAAGCGGGTAAATTTTTCCCAGAAGTACCAATACCATATGCGTTGTAATGCAGCTGCTTTATCATTTAATACCCATAAACCCTTATCGTTGTTGCAAAAATCAATCACGGGCAGGAGTCCAAATGGTGAATTAAAAAAGATGGAAATACGTAAACAAAAACGCCTACATTTAACAAAAAATTATCATAGAATAAAGAAGAGATTATATGAACACTACACAGAAAGTAATAAAAACTATGGTGAGCAATGTTCAAGACCGGATATGGATGATGATATATTAGAGGAATCAAAAAAAATATTTTTAGCAAATTTAGCGGAAACTGCCAAACAAAGAGAACAAATAGAAAGGAAGACTATATTACAAAGTGGTTCTAGTGAGTGGCTAGAACTACGAAGACGGATTTTGACCGCTTCCAACTTTGGACGTGTTATAAAAAGACGCAATGACATAAGTTGCTGCAATTTAGTTAAAGATCTTTTATATAAAGAGTCTATAGGACACATTAAGTCTATAAAACATGGACAAGACAACGAAAATTTTGCGAAAGAACAATTGTCGAAACAAGAAAATATTAAAATAGAACCGTGTGGACTTTTTCTTGATGAAGAAATACCCTTCCTCGGCGCATCACCAGACGGTATTATTAATAAAAACACCATTTTAGAAATAAAATGTCCACTCACAGCTTACAAACTAGGACTAGATAAAGCCATCCATGAAAAAAAAATTTGTTTTATAAAAAACTGGTAAACGGTAATTACATAATAAACAAAGAACATAATTGGTGGTATCAAATACAGGGACAGCTGCATATAACAGGAAAAGATAAATGTATGCTTGGTATTTGGTCTGGTGAAAACTTTCCTGTAAAAATGGAACTAATTTACAAGGATGACGCTTTTTGGGACACTAAAATGAAAAATAATTTAATTAAGTTTTATACAGATTGTATGCTTCCCGAACTGGTTGATCCTAGATATACGAGGAATATGGTAATTAGGGACCCCTCTTATATAGTTAGTGCCATACACGGACGCAAAAGGAAAAAGGAAGAGGAAAAAGAAAATAAAAACAAACTAATAAAAAAACGAGCAGTGACGGCTGAAAAAGAAGACAGTATAGTTGCTGTGAAAGTATTAAATTTCGAGGAGTTTTAAATAAAATCCTATAAATACCTAATTCACTTTTTTATTTATAGTTACAAAACCTGTAGACAGAAAACCTGTGTTCGTTTGATATAATTATATTTTCCGTTTATTGAAATACCTATATTATATTATATCCTACCACAGGGAATGATATAAGATACAGAACATGAAACAATAATCCTAACTAATATTAAATAAGCGGTTAAAAATTTCATGATTATTAGATAGTCTTCATAATCTGTAACGTATGGTTACCCAACGAACTTCTCTAAAATATACAATTACGTCGCCTGCGAATTTTCAATGCGGGTTGCGGGGGGGCCCCGCGCGTGCTACTCTCACTAGCTCAAACTCCTCCCACTCGCTCAAGGTCGCTAGCACTTAGTGTCGTCTTAAGCCAGGGGTTTCGGGACACGAAAGCCATCGCTACGGTTATCAAACGTAAGCGAGCTTCAACTCATGGAATTCAGAGCGCACGGTTATATACGCTTTGTGCGCAACAAGTCCCATTAAGTGTATATGGTGCATTACTGACATACATGTCAATTCAGATAAATTATACAGATTATACAGTTGTACTTACAATGTACGAATATTTACTTTATGTGACCTACATTATAAAATTGTATTAGTAGTAAGTAGGTACACGTACACTATGTCGGGGGTGAAAATTAAATTATTGTAAAAACAAACAACCTACTATGTAAGTCGGATTGGTCGGTTGCATAGTGACTTCGGTATGTGGGGTATCCTTGCGATGTTTTCCTTTAACGTCGCGCATCGGTAAGCGTCAATTACGTTATAATATGCATAGTATACGAATATAGCTGCCTAAGCGGCACAAGTCAAGATGGGCGTCGGACCACGGAGGAGGGTGATGCCACTCGACTACCACATTGCCCCCAGGCACGTCTTCTTCTTCCTGCCCTTGTCCAACTATGTGGGGTCACCACAACCTGTTCTCTCCGCCCACTCTCCTCTGTTAACTGTCATCTCAACATTCATACCCTTTTTTATCTTGAGTAGATCAACTCGCTCTCGTAATTAAATAATTAACTTGTACTGGAAATTCGAACTCTAAAATTTCGGGGATTTCGACCGTGTCGAGTCTCTCCCCCTGCTGCACGACTACTCGGGTTAAGGAACTTAGTGCCTCCCCCATGTAAACATATTTTTGAAACATTGAAGTGGAAGATTCTACCGACCTCATCGTCCTAGTCCTCAATCACTGATCCCTGACCTTTCCCGCTCCCATCTCTCGACTCGGTCGGTCACGTGACGCTGACGTCGGGCATTGTCATCGACGTAATCAGAGAGCCGTTAATACTAACTTTTTCGACCCCAAGTAGGTAGACCCCAAGTACAAATTGGTTAAGTGGCTTCGGTCCCTAGGTACTAGATTCGCCTGGATTCGAAACTTGGTCCGGCCGAAAACTTTTCTCCCTATTTTCGGAATAGCCAGTTTGATTCCAAACATTTAATTAAAATTAAATTAAAACCTGTTAGTCCAATTTGAAATTTAATATTTAAATGTTTATTTAAAATAAAATTTTAACATAAAACTTTCATATAGACGTCACAGTTTGCCTTCATATAATATATTGAAGAAAATCAACGGATAGAATTAAATGCTTGGACGATTCGGTCTCGCCGGATTTTGAATCCTGGCTCAAAAACTGTAAACATTTTTCTTTCTTTTACACTTTATATTAACTTGACCTGTACGTAACGGAATTTTCGGACTCGATTTTTACCCACACCCCACACCCACAGTCAAAAAAATTCAAAATTCTGCCGAAACGCCATCTGACGTTTAATTAATAACACTGCCAGAAGATGGCGTTAAATAATAATAACACTGCTGGAAGATGGTGTTAAATTAATAAAAACATTTACCGATTGGGAATTGACCACAAATAAATTATATATAATATAATTTAGTTAATCAGACTAAAAAGTTTAAAATAAATTATAGTTTAAAAAACTAAAACACATGCTTTTTATAGTTAATCACACTAATTCATTATTATTATCTTTTACGCAATCCATCCATCTTTTCTTTGGTCTACATATCCTCTTGTATCCATCGACTCTCATTTGTAGCATCCTCCTTGTTACATGACGCTCCTCTCTTCGCATCATATGGCCATACCAGGCTAACCTACTACTTTTCAGCTTCTCAATCACTGGCGCTACTTTCAAACTTCCCTAGTCATTTCTAATTTTATCCATTTTTGTAACTCCGCTCATCCATCTCATTCGCATCTCTGCTGCATACAATAACGTTTCATCTTTTCCCTTTGTGGTCCAGCATTCTGATCCATACAATATGACAGGTCTTATTACGGTTTTATAAATTTTACCTTTATGTCTAAACGGCACTTGTGGATCGCAAATTGTTCCTGAGACCTGTCGCCATTTCATCCATCCTGCATTCACTCCGTTTTTCACATCTCGGCCTATTTCATCGTATTCACAAAATACTTCTTAGAGCACTGTAATCAATTACTATCTCTATTATCTTGAGTTAAATGTTGGGGTAGTTAGTTGTCAATAATACTGCAGAACATCAGGCAAATGACAAGCAGGAACGGTAGACTCAAGACGCTATCGTAATTATGGATAGTAATGACAATGCAAGTCTAAATATAATAATCTAGTCTTACTTGAATAGAGAGACTATTAGTAGAATAACAACTCGGCGAAGTCACGGCGCGCGGCGGGTGGGCCCGTACGCCATTCCGGGCGCCTGACGGCAGGTACATGCGCGTGAGCATTGTCGCGTGTCGTCGATATTCAGCACGTGCCGTGGCCCACATCGCGCCGCAACGCCATTTCGTGTTTGTATATCATTGGTTACCACTCTGATGTTTTGTATATTATTCGTTGAGGACATTCGTGTTTGTAATTATTAGGAACTGTATACCGCATATTACTATGACAGACATATTAGAGCTGTTTTTTTTAAAACTATGCATCTAAGTTGTTCTGTTTAAACTATGGATCCGAGTGATAAAAACGGTGAAATAATGCCTGCTGTTAATACGTTGAATGCCAGACCAGAAATCATGACTAGCCCAAAAGGGCGGCGACGGGCATATTATTCCCGCGTTCACTTCCGAATCCTCTAGGCGGCCGAGAGAGTTTTCTATTGATTTTACTACAGCAAGGGACATTTGCTGGCAGGTAGGGAACAATTTAAAGATTTTTTGAGAGTACTTGATTATGGTACGAGAGGAAGTGTACTGTCAGACACACTGTCCGTCATGGCGTTTAACATGTTAACAAGCGGATGCTCAAAATGGATCGCAGATTATGAAATGTGATTTGACCAGTTTGTAGGACGAAATAACGAAAGCGAATTTAATTATTTACGTAGAATGTGAATGAATGGAAAGCCGCACGACTGATGGCAACGACGTACTCACATATGGCAATAAAATGAATCAGCTCGTATCGCTGGGTGGGACCGATAAGGTTACTACTTATTTTAACTCCACGTAGGAATGCGAGCGCAACGTTTAATTGTGCTCGGAGCATTGTTCCTGCATCCGCCGTGACATCACGGTGCGACTGACCATTCGGACACATCTGAGCGATCGTCATTGTTGCCACTTGCCGCTGCGCTGGCCAACGATCCACTGCCACTCAATGCCACCTTATTGTTGACGGGACCGGGGACACAATATTATACGCACGTTCGTCAGCTTACACGAGGTTTGATCAAACGCATAATTTATACATTATTTCTGAACTGTTGAAGACACGACACATCAAAATTTGGAACGAAATCCTTTTTTTTTGCCTGCGCCTTACAGTGTCGCGTTAGAACTCCGGTGGAAAGCCGACGCGGATATGTGGGGTGCTCCACCTTACTGCGACCACTCAATTGGCTAGCAAAGGGGTCCCAGTGGCATGTCGCAGGATCTTGACTTGTAGGGAATTCGAACGAACTCCTTCGGCAAATTGTATTTTACAAACGTATGCGTGCAAGCGAACCTTCAAATATTAAAAGCCAAAATGGATAAATTTAGGTTCCATCAAGTCTGATGTTTCATCGATCGCTTGTACTAAAGTGGAGCATGAGAGTTCATTAATCCTTTCGCATGTTAATTGACTACTCAATGTATGCTAAAATAATCTGACTCAGTTTCGTAAGAAATTTGGACAAGTAGGCATTTGGAATCAGCAAAAGAAAGAAAGTTGTGTGTTCTAATAGAACAAATAATTATTTTAATATTGATGATTGTATCTTTTTACGTAGAGGTTTATAATATAAACTATACCTATAGTTAGTTCTAGTGCTGGTTGCATACCAATACCAAAATGTCATCAACCGATGGCAGATTGTACAGGAGAAACAACACTGATGCAATTTTCTATCGAAAACCTATACCTTAAGAAAGCCTTTGTGAAATTTATTGGTATATAAACTAGTAAAATAGTAAAATTCTATAAGCCACTTAATATTATGGTAACATTCCCAAATTTAATAAACAATAATTGATGAATGATCATTAATTGTATATAGATTACTTTTTTTTTGCTTCTAACAAGAATAGCGTGTTAAATTGCACTACTAATTATGTTATTTTTATCATAGAATATATTTACGACACATCCTGCGATGCAATACCGACACGGGAATGGTCTGCTATTCGTCGATAATTCAAGAAAAAAACAATATCATCGATGTTTAGTGAAACACACGCGTCTATTGAATTGCACTTGTACTTAAATTATTCAATTCACTAGGCGCTATTTGCACATCAACGTGGTTAAATGTTAACATCAAAACTTAAATGCGAGACAATATATAATATCTAACAAGTTAACGCGCTAATTGGGTCAATAACTAGTAATATACATAGTGAGATATGGTACACATACTACAAAAAAGATCTTCACAAAGTCTGGGTCCCAAAACTTCAGATAAAGGCAGACAACTTTTTGACGTGAAAACAAATGATAGTATCGAACCCTAGAACATGAAGGCTCTGTACCCTCCAACTTCTGTAAAGAGTACTATCTCATTTGGGGCAGAAGTTGAAAAAGTGCCTAGCTGTACACTGTTAATTACAGTTCAAAAATCCGCCAGAATGGCGTTAGTGCAGCTATAGTGTATGATATTGAAGTAGCTCCTATAGACTATTTAATTTAATATCTTTGACGACTAGTTTGTGACAAAACGGTATAACCCCAAGTATTAGCGTAGTTCAAAATTATTTGGTAAATATAATCTAAAAATTATACAATGTTATTGAGGCGCCGCGCCACCTTCACTTAACGCATTTTCATGGACACTTTCAAAGACAGACACAGTTCGCCTTGGCTCTATCCTCCATACTCTAGACTCAAGATTTTTAAACAAGCCATCTATAGCTTGTTGTTGTTGTTGTTGCGCCTCTATAACCTCTGCGGCCGCAGTCGGCCAGTCGTAAAAACCGACAAAATATCCCTAGCTACGTGGTTGGGCCCCAAGCTCGTCTGGATGGCAATCATCTTGGTCTATAAGCATGCCGCTATAATAACCTTATGTTCTGACATTAGTGGCCCAGGTTCCTTGTACCGCTATGGGAGAATAGCGTGTTCGCGGCGCCCCTAGCATCGGGAACATCCATAGGCGACGCTAACTGCTTACTGTTAAGTGGGCAGCCAGCCTGTCTGCTGTTCTACAGTATACCTAATATAAGTCATTAAAAAAGTTAAGTATAGAGTTGTGTTATATCACTTTCGTAATTAGCATTAGAAATGTAAAGAAAAGAGAAGTAAAAAGGCGAACTCCATCCAAACTAGAAAGCTTAAGAAAAATCTGTAATAATGGAGATAGTTGATAAAAACTTAAGTTCCGCTTTGAAATTAAATCGTTTACTTAGATAATCTTTTGGGCTACCAATCAAGTGCAAGTGAAAGTAAAGCGGATGAATTAAATGTAATGCAAAATGCAAAATACCAATATAATACCTATCGTGACAGCATTTATGCTTATGTTGCGCACCAAAAAGCAATTCTTCGAATACGATTAGAACAATTCGATCATTCTAAACATTATAAACCACTGATGATTTAATAGAAAGCACCATCAACACCTTAGTTTAGTTACAAGAGCGACGAGGCAGAGGGAGAGAGATAAATTTAATTAAAGATTTAAATAAATTTAATTAACCTAACAAAAATAAAGGTATGCAAATATTTATTATACATATATAAACAAGAGGTTTCATATAAAACGAATGTGGTTTCAAGTAACGTAGTAGTAACTTGGCTAATGGAACATTGAACCAAGGGAGAGTTGAGAGTTGAACGACCTGTAATTAACAATACGCGTTAATTACATTATTCTGCAATGGACAGTGACACACTCATCCGCAACGCCAAACGGAAGCTGCTGGATCGGCATGTTCAAGATTGCCAGAGGACGTTGGACGGACAAAAAAGGTATGAATTGATAAAGGTTTGCTACGTTGGATGCAGTGTTCACTTGGAACTCCAAAAAACCTTGTCTGTATCTGTTATGTTTATGGTTTAAGGCGGTCTGCTGCCACTTCAGCTTGCTAATCTAGCGCAAGGCAAGTTGACTTTGGTTCTTTAGTGGATTAGGGAAGCCTTTACGGAAATCACAAGCGTTTGTTCAGGCACTAAAGTACCTGCCGTAAACTAGTAGCACAGGACACTGGAATCATAGTAGTTTTAAATAAGGAATAAACTACCCGGGTGTGGCGACCAGGCGAAAGTGGGCACCGGCTGGCGACCTTCGGTGAAAGTGCTGGTCGCGCTCCCATTGTTGCGGTCACGTGGCATTGTGTTACATGCCATATAAGAGTCGAATGTGTTCCTAATGGCGAAGTGAGTAATAGTGGTCGCGTTTTGATAGAATAAGACGATGAGTGTGGATGACACGAAACAAGTCATATTAAGTTTTCTATTTTGAAAAAAGAAAAGAAAGAATAATCAGTTATTCACAGGTTAGAACTATGACTTATACTAGAAAACTTATTCACTCAAGTGTTAATAAGGTGCTGCCTAAGATTTATTTAAGAAATGCATAAACGGTGTCCCTTTTCGATGCAAACAACTGTCATTTCTTAAGTGTATTTACAGGGATGAGTATATTAAAGGCATTTATTTCTCTTTAACGCCCAATTTCTATGAACCAAATTCAATCGATACCAATTTTATAGCATTGTTGAGTCACTTGAATCCAATCGAAAGTAATGCACAGATACTTGACTGAAGCATTTCACCGTTATTAAAGGATCCACATCGTACCTACTGTAATATGGCACACATGCGCGATAATATCATGCCTATGCGTTCATCGCTGATATGTTAAATGATAACGTGTACGTTTGCCTACTACGATAAGAAAAACAATTTGATAAAAATTACTATGTAATGACGTCAATGCTAAGTGCTTTTCAGGTACTACTGATGTAATATTAATTTTCAGTTACCATCGTTAAAAATAGTTTCTATCCGTGCAGGGGCGGAGAAAGAATAGTGATCTCCGTGGCCGGGGTCGGCCTGTCGTAAAAGGCGACAAAACAACCCACCCTAGCTACGTGGTACGGCCCCAAGCCCGTCTGGATGGCGACCACCTTTGTGTTGTGTTTCGGCATTAGTGACCCAAGTTCCTATACGTAGTAGTAAGAAATATTATTTCAAGAGAACAAAAATGTTATTATCATTTTCTACTACATTGTAGGATACATGGTCAAGTAATTAGAGCAACGCTCATTTTTGATTTTCGGTATAATTGAAAAGAGTTCATTTGGATATTTAAAAAGAAAACAATTGTCTACAATAGATGAAAACCTGTATCATAGGGTTTTTTTATAATCATTCAACTTAATAAAACAATCAATAATATTTTTTTAAATCCCTAGACGCCATTTATATATACGTAAATAAACACCTAAATACTTCTAGTCACTTGGCATAGGCTTTGGTCCATTGGCCGGAATTCGCTACTCGGCACGGAGCACGGCCGCCCCCAATTACGCTTCCTTATTAACACAACCAGCGATGGAGGTGGCCGGCGCGCGGCGGCGCGCTCTGCACAAGGAACCGTAACTAACTCAAATAGGTAAGTGCCCGCTAATTCGCAACTGGCCGTTGTCTACTAGATGTCTGCGGTAGCTTGTGATGTTCATTATTAAATGTTTTCATGATTTTAGAATTAGACAGACAAAATTTTAAAACATTAATTCAATTCGACTTCTTCTTTTTACCACGCTTTTAGTAACTTGACCTGTATGCATCCGTGTATCTATGTAACGGAATTTTCCGACTCGACTTTTACTCACATTCAAAATTATGCACACTTGTCCAAACCTGATGACAATACACCAATTTAATAATTTTGTCCCATAGTCCTTATCAGGATCATCAGGATTCACGCTTTCTTTTCTGCTATATAAATAATAAAATTGCCGGAAGATGACGTCAAATTAATAAAAACATTTACCGATTGGGAATTGACAACAAATAAATTATAGTTAAAAAAAAACTAAAAAACACGCTTTTATAGTTAAACTAAAAAGTAAACAACAGTAGCAATTGTTAACATAAGGATAAAATTACTGTATATTTGGACGATCGTGCCGTCGTCTATCCGGTCCAGGGTGGGCAAAGTCGGCGAGACGTCGTGTGCGGTGTCCCGCAGGGGTTGGTCTTGGGCCCTCTGCTGTGGAACATCGCATACGACTGGGTCCTGAGGGGGGTACTCCTCCCCGGCGTCGGCGTCATCTGCTACGCCGACGACACGCTTGTTACAGCGCGCGGGAGGAACCCTCGCCAGGCGTGCCTTCTGGGCACGGCTGGGGTGGCGCAAATGGTGGCTAGAATCCGGCGACTCGGTCTGGAGGTGGCCTTGAACAAGACGGAGGTCCTGATATTCTACGGGCCCCGCCAGAGGCCGCCACCGGGCCTGAGCATAACGGTGGGAGGCGTCCGCATCGCCGTCGGGCCGTCCTTGAATTACCTCGGACTGGTGCTCGACGGGCGATGGAACTTTGCGGCGCACTTCGAGCGCCTGGCGCCGAGGCTAGTTCGGGCGGCGGCGGGACTCTCCCGTTTGCTGCCGAACGTTGGCGGGCCGGGCGAAGTGTGCCGCAGGCTCTTCGAGGGAACCGTGCGGTCGATGGCCCTTTACGGGGTCCCAATCTGGGCGGATCGCCTGACGGCCAAAACGACGGCGCTGCTACGCAGGCCGCAGCGCGTCCTGGCCGTTAGGGCGATTAGGGGATACCGCACGGTGTCCTTCGAAGCGGCCTCCCTGCTGGCCGGATCCCCACCATGGGACCTCGAGGCACGGGTCCTGGCGCTATTATACCAGTGGCGCCGGGACACGGCCGAGCGTGGCTCTCGCCCCGCGCCTCGCGAAGTTGAGGTAAAGCGGGCGGAGTGGAGTGGAAGGAGCGCCTCGCGCACCCCAGCGCGGGCCTCGCCACCATCGAAGCGGTGAGGCCCGTCCTGGCCGAATGGCTGGAAAGGCGCCACGGCGCCCTGACCTTCCGCCTGACGCAGGTCCTCTCGGGGCACGGTTGCTTTGGGAGGTACCTGTGTCGCATAGGGCGGGAGATGACGTCGGGGTGCCACCACTGTGGCGCGGGCGACGAGGAGGACACGGTGAACCACACTGTCGCCGTGTGCCCTGCGTGGCGCGAGGAGCGCCGCGCCCTCGTCGCCCAAATCGGCGTGGACCTGTCGCTCCCGGCCCTGGTTCTGTCCATGGTCGGGAGCGATCCTGGATGGACGGCCGTCGCCTCCTTCTGCGAGGCAGTCATGTCCGCAAAGGAGGCGGCGGAGCGGGAGCGGGAGTCGACCACCACACTCACCTCCCGCCAACGCAGGCCACGTCGGCGGCGCCGGAGGTCAAATAACGACCTCCGGCCGCCGTAAAAAGCGGCCGTGGGCGGCCCCTCGGGGGAGGATCCACCGCCCGCACCATTGCCGCGAGGGTGAGGGCTGCGTGCTATTCCGCGACCCCCCTCAACTCCTAGAGTTGTTAGGAGAGCGCCGGGGGGACGAAATCCTGACCCCCTGGCGCCAACACTTTAGAAGGGGCCCGCCTCAAGACAAAGGGCGGGCCGGCGCCAGCCCGGGCCACGAGATCGGCTGGCCATATATCCGTGGGCCCGGGCGTAGGCGATAGGAGAACAGCGGGGTTTTTTAGTGGGTAGTCGGATGGCCAAACATCTTTCCCGGAGTCCCACATATCCCTCGGTCCCCCCGGGCCGGGGGAACCCGTCAAGAGAGGTTTTTCCCCGACACAAAAAAAAAAAAACAAAAAAAAAAAAGGATAAAATTACTGTCACTGTTCTAAAATCGTGGGATGCTTTGTGCGATATTTTTTAGTTTTTTACCTTGGAGCCCTATGAAACCCATATGATTATAACATAAAATATGTTTAACCCCTCTTTTGCTTCGATGCGCTCCCTTGGCACTTATTTTTTTAAGACGACACTAAGTGCTAGCGACCTTGAGCGAGTGGGAGGAGTTTGAGCTAGTGAGAGTAGCACGCGCGGGGCCCCCCCGCAACCCGCATTGAAAATTCGCAGGCGACGTAATTGTATATTTTAGAGAAGTTCGTTGGGTAACCATACGTTACAGATTATGAAGACTATCTAATAATCATGAAATTTTTAACCGCTTATTTAATATTAGTTAGGATTATTGTTTCATGTTCTGTATCTTATATCATTCCCTGTGGTAGGATATAATATAATATAGGTATTTCAATAAACGGAAAATATAATTATATCAAACGAACACAGGTTTTCTGTCTACAGGTTTTGTAACTATAAATAAAAAAGTGAATTAGGTATTTATAGGATTTTATTTAAAACTCCTCGAAATTTAATACTTTCACAGCAACTATACTGTCTTCTTTTTCAGCCGTCACTGCTCGTTTTTTTATTAGTTTGTTTTTATTTTCTTTTTCCTCTTCCTTTTTCCTTTTGCGTCCGTGTATGGCACTAACTATATAAGAGGGGTCCCTAATTACCATATTCCTCGTATATCTAGGATCAACCAGTTCGGGAAGCATACAATCTGTATAAAACTTAATTAAATTATTTTTCATTTTAGTGTCCCAAAAAGCGTCATCCTTGTAAATTAGTTCAATTTTTACAGGAAAGTTTTCACCAGACCAAATACCAAGCATACATTTATCTTTTCCTGTTATATGCAGCTGTCCCTGTATTTGATACCACCAATTATGTTCTTTGTTTATTATGTAATAACCGTTTACCAGTTTTTTATAAAACAATATTTTTTTTTCATGGATGGCTTTATCTAGTCCTAGTTTGTAAGCTGTGAGTGGACATTTTATTTCTAAAATGGTGTTTTTATTAATAATACCGTCTGGTGATGCGCCGAGGAAGGGTATTTCTTCATCAAGAAAAAGTCCACACGGTTCTATTTTAATATTTTCTTGTTTCGACAATTGTTCTTTCGCAAAATTTTCGTTGTCTTGTCCATGTTTTATAGACTTAATGTGTCCTATAGACTCTTTATATAAAAGATCTTTAACTAAATTGCAGCAACTTATGTCATTGCGTCTTTTTATAACACGTCCAAAGTTGGAAGCGGTCAAAATCCGTCTTCGTAGTTCTAGCCACTCACTAGAACCACTTTGTAATATAGTCTTCCTTTCTATTTGTTCTCTTTGTTTGGCAGTTTCGGCCAAATTTGCTAAAAATATTTTTTTTGATTCCTCTAATATATCATCATCCATATCCGGTCTTGAACATTGCTCACATAGTTTTTATTACTTTCTGTGTAGTGTTCATGTAATCTCTTCTTTATTCTATGATAATTTTTTGTTAAATGTAGGCGTTTTTGTTTACGTATTTCCATCTTTTTTAATTCACCATTTGGACTCCTGCCCGTGATTGATTTTTGCAACAACGATAAAGGTTTATGGGTATTAAATGATAAAGCAGCTGCATTACAACGCATATGGTATTGGTTCTTCTGGGAAAAATTTACCCGCTTACCCCCTACAAATTTTGCAACAATACTATGGAAGTGCTCCACAGTGTTGCTGTCAACGTCTTCAATCAAGCTTCTTGCATGAGCAGCTATATGTGTCAATACAAATTTTATTCTATGCCACAAACTGTTTGTGAAAATATCTCTGTCTATGTTGTCATCTTCTCCCATTTTCGAGCAAAAATATGTCTTACAATTAGTATGAACTCCAAATGCATGTTCTGCGGCTAACATGATATCATTATGTAAACTAGTGACATTGCCAGAATTTTTATAATTTCTTATAGCGGTTACTATTACCTTTCTTATTGACAGTATTCTTTGTTTTGTTATATATTTTCTGTATTTAATTAAATATTTCGTGTCAGTGATAAAAGCTTGTAACTTATTGCAAAGGTTTCTTAACAGGTGGTTGCGGCATTCGATTTTTTCAATTGTTATATTTTTATACGGTCTTGACTGTAACAATTTTGCATAAGTATTTGCATCACCATCTGATATTAACCTTGAATATATTAAATTATGCATTTCTATGCTGTTCTTGAATCCTTCTACCAAGATCGTGGATTCCATTCCAGTTGAAGGACCTGAAAATAAAGTAATAATTATTCCAACCATAAAATTTTAGTTTCTTTATTATTATTACAACATATTTAATATTATGAATTTACCAGAATAATTTTTATAGCAAGCATGCTCCTTAGGTGTGACATTTTTCTTGGCAGCTTGGGCGCATATGCAGCAGTATTTATTCTCGTTCTCAATATCTATTTGAAAGCTTTCTTCCTGCTCAGCAAATATCGTTTCGGTTACTTGAGAACTGTAACAGTTATAGTAATTAATATAAGTTAATAGAATTAGGTTTCAAATATGCTAAAATCAGAATATTGAATTAGATATGCATTTACTTGTCAACAATCTTGTTCTCATTTTCATTGTCAATATGGGAAGATCCTTTAATCACTCCAAGCGTTTCCGTAAATTCAGACCTACAATATAAATGTATTTATATTTAGTTATACAGTGACAATAGTAATAGCATTCAAGTATTTTTAAAACTCGAATCCGGACTGTCCCGACTACGATGTAGTATTGTCATACTACACTACAATACACACCTCGTCTCTGTCTCCTCATTTACGTCGCGATTATCTTTGTTATTATGTAATCTCCTAAAAAGAAAATAATGTCACTTAGTAAAATAAAAAATAATAATATATGTAACAATTAAATGTTATGATTAATTTATCTGGTCCAATTTACATCAATGTGCTAAAATACACAAATGATAATTATGATTGAGAACACGTTACTTACCTTAGTAATCTATTTTTTGCGAGCGTTTGGCGTTTCTTTTTTAGTAATCTAGATTTACCAGCCATTTTAGCGCGAAACTTATAATAGAGTTAAATCGTTTAGTGATTGCTCCGAGCGTCAACGTCTACCCGTGACAGTGGTCAGCGATGCACTGCCGCCCGTCGCCCGCAAGGGCCCCTGCTAACCCGAGCATAAAGATTATTCGAAAAAGCATAATTGTATATTACCCTTTTACTTTGAAATAAAAAGTCGTATATTAAAAGATGGGTAATTAAATTGTGTTTAAGATGGTGAAGGTTTCATAAAAATACGCTTGATAGTTTTTACGTGATTCTCAGATTTTTATCTGCGTTAGACCTAACTTTACAAATTAATTACACTATGTAATATAAACATAATCTAAAATATTCACATATTAAGTTATTGAGAAAATGCTCAAATTTAACATATATTTTTTCCAGTTCATTAACACCACTCGTTTAGATGTGATCTTCAGAATAAAATCATTAAAAGTCTCTTGTCGTCGCCTTAACGAGAAGACAAGCAAGAAAAGTGTGACTGAGTTTTGTATAGGAATAGACAGCGGTGGATTATCTATACACCTTAAGCATATATGTGTACACTTTAACAAATGTTTAAAAACTAAAACTTTTTGATAAACATATCAACGTTATACAAATTTATAGGAAAAGTTAAACACTAGATTGCAAACACTTGGCCGTATCATGAAATAAATACTGTCACGATGGAGGATATAGGTAAGTGCTTGTACATTACTAAGCAATGACTAATAGCCATGATGTAAAATACTCAGAATATGAGAAAAATGTTAGCTTATATCATTGAACCGATATTGCACCTGCCAATCTGACAGAAAGTAATATATCGTATTGTCATCATAACTTACCATTACTAATTTTTGTCAAATATAAAAGAGAAGAATCCTCTTTTCAGCAGATGCCCGGCCTAACCCCTGTGACCAGGGTCAGCCTGTCGTAAAAGGCGACAAAACAACTACGACAAAAAAGCTACGTGGTATAAAGATAGATACGTCTGAATAGCTACTACTCTTGGTTTTAAGTGTTCCGCTATAATAACTTTGTGTTCCTGCCCCCCTATGGGACAGCAGCGTATTCACGGTGTCTCTGGCCTCGCAAACATTCATAGGCAACGGTAACTGCTTACTGTTAAGTGGGTCGTCCATCAGCCTGTCTGCTGTTCCTCTTGAGAAACAGAAAAGACGAAGTAGGAAAACAGAGATGATGGAGAGCAGACAGGAGATGGAGAGTCCATTCAAAGCATTTGACATAAATCATAGAATTATATATTAGTTAGCGACGCGACGTAGCGATAACATTATGGAGTAAGTCTGATATTAGTATTATAAATAGATAATAATATGAGCATGAAGCGTCCCGAATATAAAATGTATAAATGGAGGAAGTGTTTCAGAATGTTATAATTGAATTTACAATTACCATAATAGAAGTAGGAAATTTTCGGCGCAACCATGAACTGTAGGATCATCGTTCGAGGAAAACAAATTGAATGTACAAATACACGTAATCGTTATCACATTGTCATAGGTGTAGTCAAGGTCTGTGAGCATTGTAGAATAACGCTACAGGTGCGTCCGTCTGTATTGTAGCTGTTTCTATATCACATTTTCAATACGTCTACCTAGTAACAAATCAAACGCAGTCCCACAAAAGCCTCTTCGCTTATTTTTTAAAAATTAATTGAAGACAATAAATTTTTACAATTAATGAATATTCTGATATCATCAATAAAACCCATTGCGTAAAAATTTATTAGATTATTAGAGCTGACCCGGCAAACGTTGTTCTGCCATATAAATAATAAAATGTCAAAAAATTAAAAAAAAATTTTGGGGGTGGGTCACCCCTAACATTTAGGGGGATGAAAAATAGATGTTGGCCGATTCTCAGACCTACTCAATATGCTCACAAAATTTCATGAGAATCGGTCAAGCCGTTTCGGAGGAGTATGGCAACGAAAACTGTGACACGAGAATTTTATATATTAGATTAATCTTACCCATTGTTAGGTACATTTAGCACAATCAATCAACCGCAAATATTTTTTTAATATCGAGTTCATCGTATTTAAGCAAATGCATCGCCACCCCTATTATACAACGGCGGCGCCCTCTCATGATTCTTTCATTCTAAACGTACGCTGCGAACGCGTCGTGTCGATTTCCGTTGTTCTATTCAAATATTTCAAGAAACTAACTAGCTCGATCGAAAGTAGTTTGTGACAGCCATAATCGAAGAGCTCCAGCACGAAGACGCTGGTTGTGAATTTGTACTATCCGAATTCCTTCGAGCCCGATATCGAATGGATTGATTGTGCTAGTATTATAAATTTTCAGTATTCATATTCATTCATGCATATTTTCATAATTATTAGCTAATTCATTTATTTCATATTGTACTAAAGAAAAATTCTTGTTAGTTCTCCTGTTTAGCTATTCTAATTATTTTTATATTCAGGATGGAGATGTTATAAGATCAAAACAATATGAGGATTTCAAATCGGATTTTATTTATAGATGACAACTAATCTAACTCAGTTTTAATAAAAAGATGTCTTCAACAATTTAAATCCTTACGCTGCGGTTCTTTAAAACTGGACCAAGTATTCAGGACATGGTTGTTTAATAAATAAAGATAATAACTAATTAGCTTGACCTTGCTCCAATGTGTGCAACTAAAAGGTCTAACATGAAGTTATCATGATTCACAACCTCAACAGAATTATCAGCACTAATATGCATGAGTACACAACATTAATTGCACATTACTTCATCGCACGGTCACATTGCGTTGGACCATGGTCCAACAATCATAGTACACTACTATTATTTTTATAAATGTCAAAGTAACTCTGTCTGTGTTACAATTTCATACCTAAACTGCTAAACCGATTTTGATGAATTCCGGTATAGATTGGGCCTTGGAGAAGGACATAAGCCACTTTCTCGCCAATGAAACTTGAATATGATGAAATATGGGTGAACGTAATTAAGTTCTATTTTTGAAGTGAAAACTTATTTAGCGGCGTTGTGCACTTATTTTGTGATGGGTAAAAATTTTAAACTCGCGTCAGGTCCCGTGTCCTGATCGTAAGAATTCGTAAGACGTAAAGAAGTGTTGGTGACTAATTTAAACTTTAATCCTTGATCATAAGCACTTCCTTTATAAACCGAAAATAATAATCTAATAGCTCGACGATACAATTCACTAGTTACTTAGTTTTCACTTCTATCGGCAGTCCCCAAAGACTCGCTCCAAAGTCCGCATGTTTTATTTATTTATTTATATGGCAGAACAACATTTTCCGGGTCAGCTAGTATTGTATAACATTGATTCTGATTACCTAAACACATTAAATTGATGTACCAGGAACCGTCACCAGTATCTTGGAATACGAACTTTTTTATATTCTCAAGATTTTATTTTTTCCCCTCATAGTCTTTTTTTTAACACATTTTTCTTTCCAGTGTCCCTAGACGGCACTGTTGTTTTTTATATCCTTGAAGTAGTACAAATATGAAAATAATTTAAATCCTGCAATTTTTACATAATAAGATTGCATTCATATATTAGTTGTTCGTTCATAACATAGTCTTATATGTATTAAGTTTTAACATAAAATTTTAACATAAAATTATGGAATCATTCACAAAGCATTATTATCTGTATGTTCATCAGAAGTACATTCAGTTATTTGTACACCACTATTCTAATTTTTTCAGACTTTTTCAATAAATCCAGTAAATACTGCATCTATAGTTGTTCCTGTTTTAGTTGTCGAACAGTTTGGTCATTATTCATCCTTAAATTAAATTTTTCTGAAAGGAAATCCACCAACGGCTTAGATTTTACATCTTTAAAATTGCAATTAAAATCTCCACCTAAAATAATAATTGGTATAGTATGTTCATTACTTCCCGTAAATGTTGCTCCATATTCTGAATAAATCATTAGTGATCTCGCAATGAAATTTATAACGTCTTTAACGCTATGTCCAGGATTAACTTCACAATAATTGTTGTGCTTCTATTTAATAGTATAGTAGTACAATTTCTCCTTTTAATCGGCACAGCTGTCCTGCTAAGATTCAATGCATCTCTATTTGCTGCACTTTTTAAACTTATTTTTTTTCCAACTTTATCTTCAACGAATTCTAATCAAACTCTATTAATTTCATTATTTTCATCGTATTCAATGTATACTAATTTACCCATAGAACCATTCGATAAACAGTCGTTAACGTTTATGTTTGTTGTAATCATGTAATACTTATTAATGACGAAAACAATTTTATGAGGTGAAGGCCACGCACACTGAGGTAGGGAGGCAGCTGCCGCGCGCGAGTCACAACTCGCGTAACAGTATTAAATCTGATGATTTTGGGTAACGATAAAATCTGACGCTTAGCACGGATAGATTGGCCGCGCGGCGAGCGCCTATATGCGAGCGGCCTGAACGTCCGTATAGAAGCTTCGCTTCAAAAACAACTAAATATGTTCAAGGTACTTGGTAGTTTAGTAGTATTGGAACTCAGAGACCAACCGACCCGAGAGTCCTTTTTGAACATAGCGTAGTAGAACATAAAGCAAACAATATATGTATATGCAATGGGTAAAGATCGCTAACTATAAGAAACGAGAATGATCCAAACACATTGGCAATTAAGAAGCAAATAAATCATGTGCATGACGCACATTGAATCATCAGGTAGGTATTCGATTTAATGACTCGTGGCACTATAATCAATGTTTCACGGCAATCCAATGTACTAAATAATTTCCATCGGCTTCTCATATCATTCTACTACTAGACTATAACTTTTAAAGTTTCGCTGCTTCAGTTTTGACTAAATATTTTCAGTTATAGTAAAAAATCTTGCAAATTACTTAAAATAAAAAAAACTATGACATTCTAATATCAAGAATTACTGACCCTAGTATTCTTCGTGTAGTGTCGATTGATCTGTTGATTTGTTACGTTAACAGCGCACGGCACGATGCGCCGTTTCAGTTGCGTCGGATATTCAGGGGCACCGTTAACAAAGGGGGTCAAATTTAGACGCAACGGAGAAATCTTTGCTACTTTTTCCATAATTTATATAGGTAAAGTAGCATAAATTTCACAAAAAATAAAGAAATGTAATTAGCCCTGTTTGTTATCGCTTTCTTGACGAGAGATATGATACTATAGTTTTTTAGGGACCTGCGCCATCGTAATTGGAAATTAGTTCGTAGCTATTATTACAGAATGCAAAACAGATCTAAGCAAAATTTTGCATGAATAATTAAAGAACAAATTTAACTTCTGCACAGATAGCTGTAGTATTAAATATTTATTGTACACATAAGGGACTAACATCAGAAGAATTTAAATATTAAATAATTATTGTTATAGATCAAAATTAATTGAAGGTATGGCCACATTTCACAGCAGCCGGTTAGTTGTGCGGGTAATAAATGTCTAGCCACGTCGCTTCTACTAAACCTTGGTAGAGAGGTGCTGACTAGATAGCGATTAGTGTCCATTGGAACATTACCCGTTATGAAAACCATGCGAAGTAAAGAAGAGTAGAGAAATAAAATAGTTCCCGAACACAAAAGCAAACCGTTGGTAATCAGGACTTACGCAAACTTACTGAGGATAGAGACACAATTAACTAATTAACTGTAGAGAATCCTGCGAATAAACATTACACAAGTGATAACGCGTTTTTTCGTTGAATTTGGCAAAATTGACAGTACGATAAAAAATATTGAAGTAATGCACCGCGTAACTTAACTGCTCCAACAAGTAACACATAAATAGTTTAAAAAAATTAAAGTACCTGTAGACTTAATCACGAAAGCCTTTAGCAATAATTTTAACAACCTCCCCCAGATGAGGTTTAAGATGGAAAAAACGTTGACAACATAAAAGATATGTCCCAACACGCGGGTAGAGTTTCTCAAACCAATTAGATGGATGCGGCATCCTTGTTCAAGGGCCGATCCACCTGATTGACGTCGCTACGGGCCGCGTGCGAGAACAGATCCAAAGCCTCCGTTTGCTAGTAGTGCAAGAGCGGATTTTGCGACACATAGTGACGAATGACATGTGTTAACACCATACGTACCACGTAACAAGAATTGGCGTGGTTCGTCGCCATTCGCCACGCCGTGTTTGCCTGCAATGGTAAATGTTTTATAGTGGCCTACACATTGTTACACATTCATCTTGTATTTTATATCTCATGAGCGTATTTGGAAGAACTAATGACTTGATGTTGGGTCCCACATTGTTTAACAAATTTAACACAAAATTAGGTTTTCCTGTAACATTTACGATTAGGAATTAAACAAGTTTTATGACAGATAGGTACAGTATAAGATACTAATGATGCCACTGTAAGCAAGTCTGTGCTTCGTGGCATCTGATTCGTTTACCGTAGATTTTGTATTTTTAATAACGCTTGGTGAAAAATTTGGTCACTTGTCACTGTATTTCATGGATTTCTGCAGCAATTTAATTGATAGTTCTATCGTCAATTCCTTATTTTGTGTGTAACTGCCCTACCGTCAACTTTGGAATATCATATTGTTGAATAAATAATTCCATAAGTTTTTCTTTGTGAAAAACCTTATTCTAGACTTAAACGAAAATATTTATATTGCATTCTTTGATACTGTGAACATGCTCATTAAAAGTTCAATTTTATCTGTCAGTATGTAATGAAACATTGTTACTATACTCGTATAGATACTGATTATTTTAATACAATTATAATTTATATATTAAGCAAAATATCAAGAGAAAAAGAATATGTTCATATACTAACAACGTATCGGAAGATATATCTAACACACTATTGGAGATGGCAAAGAGCCGATCTTTTCCACCGCCAAACCGACAGACAGACGCGGGAATTAATCAAAAACAAGCATGGATTTTGGTGGTAAAGGCGAAGTTCGAATGACTTGTGGTGATCATGCCTCCTACTTTAACGACAGCCTATAATTTGATGCATGATTTTAGTGTTGTAAACAATTTCAATACTAACATTTCCACGCCGAAACGTCATTTTGGAATGATAAAACTAATGATAGATTCCCCGTAGCGTATGAATCACTTCTTCAAGTAAATATCAACTTCATTATCACACGAAACATATTAAAATGTGTTTCTAAACTGGTGTATTTTATTCGGTGGGTGTATAAATTACGACTCGGACAACCTGTTTGATATCTTATCAATGCTGTTACGCCAATATTTTGACCACATTCCCGACATATTTGTGAAATGCGAAAATTTATTTTTATTAGGTACTTTTCTGTTCAAATTTTTCGGCAGCAACTTTCAGTGTTACTCTATTATGTCCGAAGTAACACTGATTTAGATCGTTGCTAGGCGCGGTGTCTATATCTGACCATAATTTTTTTCAAGACGATGTAATAGTTCGACAGTGATAGGCATGTCGGATTACAGGGGGCTTTGGATTAGACAGGGGCAAGATTACCGGGGCTCCATTGTAATTGATTGTTAAAAACATGCTCACAATTATGCTCTTTGAAGTTCTTTAATTTATTAAATTGAAACAATAACGTTTTTTCATGAAATGATTACAAACACGATAAATAGTATTCACATCATAATTATTTTAGACGAATGTAATATTATTTCTAGTTTCCAAAGTTTTACTATATAATTGAAAGTAACATATTATTATCTGTCAGACTATTAAAATAAAAGTGGCGATGCAAAAAGGTTTTTGTGCAAAATACTAAGTACTAGAACCACATTCTTTACAAAATAAATAGCAATTTTCCTACAGTAAACTATATAATTACGTGAGCTACTTGCAAATGTTTTTTAATGATGACTGAGTGATAATTTTATAAGGTGAAGGCATCGGACAAACAACGAAAGAACGAGTGGACGTCGCACATGTGCCGGGTGGCACCGCGAAAGTGCGGAATCGGCGTTTCTGCGCCGAACATACATTTGACACGTTCTGATTGCCTCACAAATAATAAATTTCTTTAAAACAATCGCTGCTTTATTGAAAGGAGACCTTGTTAGTTTTAATTCGAAACACGTATGAGTTTCTCTTTCTAAGACATTTCTTGCGTAATGTTAGAATTTCATCTCACGTGCATTCACACTGCTTATTGTTCAGTGAATTGGATCTATCGCGCAATTCGACATGTATATACTGAGACCACAATCAAATCTGGATACACTTCACATAGATAAGCGCGACGGGAGTGGAGCCTCCTATCTATGCCTTCACCTTTTCTCGTACTCAAATGGAGTTTTAAACAATTATTTCGTATGAAAATAGTTATAAAGTAGACCAAGCACGCAAACTAAGGCGATGTCAACCTATACCAATGAATTACAAATACGAACTATTTACAGGTATAACAAAGAATTAATAAACTAAAGACGAGAGAGGAATTCCAAAGTAGGTTCCAAATCATCATTCATGGGTACACCACAATATGATCTGGTCCAATAAATATGCATGAAAAAACCTATGTACAGCCAGCCAAAATTTTGGTAATGAAATAAGAAACCATAGTGTTGTTAAAGTCAAAATTAAATCATTACTTTTATTAAACATCAGCTTCAACTATTAACAAAAAAAAAATGTCACAAAAAGTGATGTTATAAAAGGGTAGTGATGCAAAAGTATCAGAGAATTTTTTTTAGGAAATCTGCAGTCAGGCAATTGGCCCATCCTATGGATATTTGCAATACTGGTGGCATTGCCAACATGCTGCCAGCCTCAAAGAAATGTTATAAGACCAATTATTAAAAAGGCCATTTTGTACTGTGAAGGGATAGAATAAACCTCAGCTGGAAGCTTATTCTAAATCTAAAGAATATACAACAAACATTCTAGAGAACTGTGATTACAATATTTTTTTTCAATTTATTATATAAGTACAATACTTATGGGGTATCTGCCCTAAAAATTAATATGCTGCTAAATTTTAACTTCAGACAAAGTTATAAGACAAAATCCATAAACAATTTCACATAGAGTAATGAATAGCAATGTCTAAAAAATGTTATCACAGAGATAAAAATGTTTATTCAGGTCAATATCTAGTGATAACACAGGCGTAAGAACGCCATTTTATAAGGGTATAATATGCCTTGTCAGGTTGCCATGTGATAATGACCGCTCCTTACATGCAGTTTATCATAATTTTTACATGGAATTTTACATTTCATGATATACTATTTCACAATTTCAAGATTAATAATTTACATTCAGTAATTAACACACTCTCATAAATATTTTTATTTTAAAAATTCAGTGGGCACACTTATTAAATATGTTAACTTGTATGTAAACCATTTGATATGTTTACAAAAATCATAAAAATATTTCTTTAACATTTTCAAAAGCATATAAAAGCTTATTTATGTGTGATGTGACTAATTTTTTTTAATCTTGTTTTATGGTAATATTTAAAGTTTTTTTATAAAATATATTTATAAAATAACTGGGTCTAAATTATAACTTAAAAATGAATACAGCATGATTTACTTCTCATTTTTGAACAACTGTTATTCATCACATAATCTACTTTTTGTATTTGTGGTCTCCAAGTACTCAATAAACATATGCCTACAAGAATTTCAGGCTGGTCAGGTCCAATACTTTCACTTCTGAACCTGAAGAGCACTTCATTGCATGCTGTCACACTTTTTGACCAAACAGGAAAATAGATGTGACTAATTTTATTTTATCTATTACTCATTCATTTTTTTCTGTACAAGAAGTTTTTTATTGATGAGGAACACCAGACAGGCTGATGGCAAACTTAATAGTAAGTAGTTACAGTAGCCTATGTATGTGATGCTAGTGATACCGCGAACATGCTGCTGTCCAATAGGGGTACAGGACCTGACTGACCTAACTAAAACTACTAAACTAAAAGGAACCTCTATGGAAAGTACACAGGAATCAGGTTTATAATAAGTTGTATTGTACCAAATTGTTTAAACTGAATAAATATTCTATTAACACCTCAACAAATTAAAACTATATCAAATATTCCACATATATACAACATTAGTGAAATATATAACTTTTGTAGTTTGTAAAGAAAGAGAAGAAAAGATCTTACTAAAGAACAAATTAACCTGGTGAGAATTTCTTTTGGCAGTCTACATGCACTTAGTTAAAAAAAATTGTAATTATAATAGTTTGAACAGAGACAAGTATCTATATAAACAAAAACAAGTAAACAGCTGCAGAATGCTATTTTCTTTAATTTAACTTATAAAAATAAGCGGAACAGTGTACACTCAATTGTTCACTTTCAATTTTAATTATGTAATTATTTTACTCATTATATGAACAAAATCTAGTTACTTATATATTTTTTATTTTATTTTGTTTTTATCAAGACAATTCCTAGCACTAGTCCTAAAACTATTATGACACTTTTTTGTGCAACATATTAATTATTCAAAATTTTGGAAAATCTTGCCTCATCTATTATTCCTTAAACTAAAATAGATGAAGAATGACATGAACATTAAATAATATAATTTTAGATTTATTACTGAAGTGTCAAATGATGCAAGGCACTTCCAATAAGAAAAAATAGGCATTATCAGTCAATGTTAAACATTATATAACATTGAATAAATCTGTTATCAGTGAACTGCAAAATATGAAAAACACTCACCCTTTATCAGTGGCTCTGCGACAACATTTATATCCTCCTGTGGGATCATGTCCATGAGCCGCGCAATGTCCGTGGCCAGCATTTGGTCCACAACCTCCAAAAGCTTTGGCTTCAGTGGATGGAATTTGGTAAAATCATGATTTGCTAAGGTCTCCTGCATCTTTTTGATATCTGGGAAGTCTCCGGGTGATATCTGTTGCTCTCTTTGGATGCGGTCATACACCTGACCGAGATTCTTTATCAACTCTTTCTTCTTCCCATCTTTACCAAACATTGAGGGCATTTCTTTTCTCAACTCACTGACAATGTATGCATGAACTTTAGCTAGCCTTGCCCTTTTGATCAGGTCATTCAGTTTACGTAGAGCTGCATTGCGAGGAAGGGACTGCATATCACGGAAGAGATCCTGCTCTTCATCTTCAAATAACCTTCTGTTTACATCATAACGTAATGGTTGGTCCCAGAATGAGCCGATGTACACCCTAGCTACCTCAGGAGTTTGAAGGACTTTACCCAACGACCACATGAGGGCTCCATAGACACGCATAAGCTGCTGGTGGTCAATCATATCTGCTTTATTCAAGACTATGCGAATTTTGTCATCATGACCCCTGAGAGCCTCAATACTGCGCCTGAATTCATCCGATATATCTAATTTGTGGGCATCAAATAATAAAATAATGCGATCTACCCGCTCAGCAAACCATTCCAGAACTCCAGTGAAGTCGTATCCTCTATCTACGCGCTGCTTTTCTCCCGAGAGGATACCGGGCGTGTCTACTATAGATATGCCTCGCAGAACCGGCGAAGCGACCGTGGAACACTGGAACCTATTCAAGAAAGCATTTCCAAACTTGCTAAGAGGTCGGAATTGCTTCTTGGGGTCTACGACGAGTGCGTTTCCGGGGATGACGCCCTCTTTTTCGTCGTACATGACCGCGATAAAACGGTCTGTCGTCGGCTCTGGGCCGATTCTAATTCCCGGGAAATCTCGCTCGAGTAAATATTTTATAAACGTAGTTTTACCGGTTGAGTACTGACCGACTAATAAAATCATGGGCTTCGCATCGAAATCTGGTTCCTCAAGTTGCGGAGAGTGGAAATCGTGGAACTGGTAATGCAACTCCAGCGGTAGCAATTTGGTTTTGTAAATTCTTTTGAGACCTTCCACGACATTGTCGATACTTTCTGTTTTTTCACCTTCCTTTTTTAGCCAACTGAACATGTTTGCAGTTAATTATCACGCTCTATTTGTAATTTAAATGCACGGGCACAATCACTCACAACACCAAGGATTTATTTAGCAAAATATTGGAATGACCACCGCGATCATTCTCCCAAGCAGAATTGAAATTTGAAAATGTTACGTCAAACTGTCAAACGCCAAATGTCAAATGACGTGTGATCTGACACATTGATCAAGGATCCATTTTTATTAGGTATTCTAATAGCTTGGCATCGAAGACTTTTAACCAGACACAAGATATAAATATTCTTATTTATTTATAATTCAATCACAATAATAATCAAAATTTTTCTATTCAGATTTAATGATTTATTGTAGATGTTGAAGCAATGCTAACAATAAAGAAAATTTTGATATTTTTTTCAATATTAAGTTTTCTACTTTTGATGACAAGTTTAGTGTAAGGCAAGGCATACTTTAAGGCAAGTATATGAGCTAAGGCTCGCGTTTCAAGACGAAACAATGACTCCATAGAGCGTCTCGTTGTCCAGGGCAAAGTGGAGGGGACCAGATCACGTGGAAGATCACCCATGCGATGGACCGACCAGATCAAATCGGCTGTGAGCGGGCCTTTGCATGAGTGCACCAGAATGTCTCTGAATCGCGAGAAATGGCGTAAAATCATACAGCAAACAATATCTGCCTCTAATAGTACTACCAGTTGATCACGACCGCTCTGTAAAGAGTGAAACGAATAAGAAGAAGATATGAGCTAAAACAATGGTTCATTTATATTTATTCATACGTATTTAAAGTAATACTTATTTATATATTCATTGCTGTGCCATGCATGATGGTCTACGATTTCTCGTAAGAACTTCCCTTTAATTCCATTTTGAAATATTTATTCTTTCTACTTTGACATTGGCAAATCGATGCCCAAGGCGTTGGAGCCAAGCCTTTCAAGAGTAGAAATTATAAAACATTAATTAAATTTAAATGGAAAATGCCGAAAACTAATGCTGAAAAGTGTCGTGACTATCGGCAGAAAAAAAAAGCAAATAAGGTGAAAAAGATCGCAAAAAGTTCAACGGAACGTGTACGGGAATTTCGTGCTCGCCAAAAGTTATTTAACGAGCAACATACCACTGATACTCGATATTTCTCTGATTCTCTCGTAGGCTACCTAGCTGAAGTGTCACTTCTGCCGTGTTTGGATTGCAAACACTCAACAAAACAATCTGAAATGACGATATTTCACGACGAAATAGAAATCGAAGACTTTGATTATGATGAAGATGAAGAAATATATTATTACCCCTGTCCATGTGGAGATAGATTCCAAATAAGTAAGGTAAATAGCCGTTTACAGTTGACGCATTTAGGGAATTGTTGAGGTTATGTTCTGATTTTAGTTTTAATTGATTTTGGTTTACAGGAAGAATTGATGGCTGGAGAAGAAGTGGCCACATGTCCTAGCTGTTCGCTAGTTGTGAAAGTTATCTATGATTTGGTATGCATTATTTATCATCTTATTTATAATGTTAAAATTTTAACACTGCTGACGGGTGGCGAGTTAACTCGTCTTCGTACCCATACCCAAACGTTACTGACTGGTGACGAGTTAGTTAAGCCACTTTAAAAGTCAGTTGTATTTTGAATGAATTCTTTATTGTGCTTTCTGGACTACATTTACTTAGGATTATGATGGTTTTGCATGGTCTTTCAAATAAATAAATATATTGGGGCAATTCTCAGCACCATTTAGTCCCAAATAGAGTAGAATATCTCTTGTGTTATGGTACTAGACAACTGATGTACTACAAAAGTATATACTTTTGTTAAGTACATATTACAGTCAAATTTGGTTGAGTGAAAAAACTACAGAATAATTGCTAGGTCCCGTCATTTTAACCATCCAATATCTCTATAAAGTAATAAACAGAAATCTCTATAAGAGAAAGTAATTTTTCCCTCATGGACGTCTATAACTGAGACTATACGTACGCCTATCTTTATTAAAAAAAAATATATAGAGCAAAATTCTATGTTGTATGATTGTATATGAGTGACGACAGTCAAGGGTAATTTAACATCTGCAGTTTATGACCCATTCTTAAATTTTGTTGAACTAACATTGTTTTAGAATCACATTCTTTTCGAATGACCACATGTGCGTCTACTAGTATAGATACTGCCTTATTCGTCTAACTTACCAACCATCACTGATAAGTATCTATTGAAGTGAATTTGATTTATCAGAATCCACCTTTTATAAAATTATATAATCAAAAGATTCTATAGTCGTCTCAGTGCTCTAAGGGTCACTGAAATATTAATTCTGATGAACTCAACACATACAATTACATATTTATAGAAATATTTATCATTCATTACATATGTACATACTCATACTTACATATGTGTTGTATTTTTTAACCTCTACAAGAGAGAAGGGGTAGACCTAGGCGGATGTTTCGAGACCAGATCAGGGACGTCTTAAAAAAAGGCCAGGCCAAGAGTACCCTAAACCGAAGCGCATGTATGAAGGGAATAATGAAAGTGGACGAAGTGAAACAAGTATGTAAGGATCGTAGCAAGTGGAAAGAAATGGTCTCTGCCTACCCCTACGGGAAAGAGGCGTGATTATATGTACGTATGTACAAGAGAGAGGCCACTCCTGTAACTGTACAAGTGAAAAACCTCTAAGTGAAAATGAGATTGCGGTCTCTTGAACTCGTGAGAGAATGAGAGCTGGTTAAAATAATTAATATTTTGTGACAATTCACACAGTGTCATCTAGTCCCAAACTAAGAAGTAGCACTTGTGTTATGGGCCCTAGACAACTGATATACTACTTACATACTTTTTTCTTTTTTGTAAATAAATACATATTATACACATAAACACCCAGACGCGAGACGGGAATTGAACCCGTGACCTCCGCAAGCATACAGAAGTGCGTTATCCATTACGCCACCGAGGTCGTCAAAAATGAATAAGTATGTTTGTATAGTGACCATTCCTTTGTAATAACTTACACTTTACACTGAGAAGAAAAAGTCGGAAAGCGGACCCCGGGCGCCGAAACGAGAGTTTGGGCTGCAACCGGGATGCAACGCAAAGATGATAATGATGAACTTACACTTTACAGTGACTACTGAACTAATGTGTGCAAGTTATTGAATAAGATACAGGTTGCCAATCTTATCAAACAAATTCATGTCCACTTGCTCGGATGTCAGCTATACATCCTGAAGAATTATGCAAGGCCTGTCTTGGTTCATTTATTTTGGAAATATTATTTTTCTTTTAGTAATAATAGCATAATTTTATTTCAGGAAAAGTTCAAAGCTGAAGCTGAGGAACTGAACAAAGATGAAATAGAAAAGGAAGCTGTGAAGGCATAATTTTTGAAAGGTGGCTTATTGATGGATAAGCTGAGCGTTATATAAAAGAACTATAAGTTCTTCTTATCTGTGATCATGAGAGAAGTGTAACACATAAGATGAAAACTTCAGAAGTGAATTTGAAGTAATAATAAAGCAATATTTTTTTTAAAGATCTCTTTTATTTTTATATCTGTGCTTGTTATTTTGACAATAACCCTCAAGTTACAACTTGTAAGTTAGAAGTCCACCACAGTCTACTTTAAGACTATGCTTATTAGGCCAGTGGTTTCCTTGTCAACCAAGAGACAACTATAGTTAATACACAATTGAAATTTATTCAAAGAAGCATTGTTTAACATTGCTTTGCTTTAGTAGGAGACATTATTACAGAAATAATTATAGATAACTAGCAGCCCGTCCCAGCTTCGCACGGGTATTTAACAAAAAATTAAAAATTAAACCCTTCTATTTTTTTTCGGTCTCGGGGAAAAACCTCTCTTGACGGGTTCCCCCGGCCCGGGGGGACCGAGGGATATAAGGGACTCCGGAAAAGATGTTCGACCATCCGACTACCCACTAAAAAACCCCGCTGTTCTCCTATCGCCTACGCCCGGGCCCACGGATATATGGCCTGCCGATCTCGTGGCTCGGGCCGGCGCCGGCCCACGCTTTGTCTTAAAGCGGGCCCCTTTTAAAGTGCTGGCGCCAGGGGGTCAGGGTTTCGTCCCCCCGGCGCTCTCTTGTAACAACTCTAGGAGTTGAGGGGGGCTGCGGAACAGCACGCGGCCTTCTCCCTCACGGCAATAGTGCGGGCGGCGGATCCTCCCCCGAGGGGCCACCCGCGGCCGCTTTCTACGGCGGCCGGAGATCGTTGCCCGCCCTCCGGCGCCGACGACGCGGCCTATGTTGGCGGGAGGGGAGTGCGGTGGCGGACTCCCGCTCCCGTTCCGCCGCCTCCCTTGCAGACACTACTGCCTCGCAAAAGGAGGCGACGGCCGTCCATCCAGGATCGCCCCCGACCATGGACAGAACCAGGGCCGGGAGCGACAGGTCCGTGGCCAATTCCGGACGGGACTCGCATCCCCGTCGCGTGCTAGTCAGGCGTGGGTACGACTACCAGACGACACTCCAGAAAAAGCAGAGTCGCCTGAAGTCGTAGCCGGCCCAGCAAGACCAACCGACAGCGAGGATGCAATTCCCGCCCCGGGAACACTCTCTGTGCAGGCGCAGTCGAAATAGGCATGGTTTTGACTACCAAATCAGGTCCCAGGGTAGAACCCGGGACTCCAATCAGTATTCGCAACCATCCCATCGGGGACCACGCCACGAACAGAGAGCTAAGTTGGAAAGGATGTAAGAGGTAGACGGAAAGAAAGGTAGGACTCTGTCGCCTCGAACGGAGAGGGGAGTGAAGTGACGGATGCTCGGGCACCTCGGGTACGCACACCCGTGCACTCCTCGGACAGAGGAGCGCCCCTGAGGGCAAACCCTTCTATTTGCGTCAGGTTACTAAAAATATAAAATTATAAAGAAAGTTTGAATATTATTATTTCTATGAGCTTTTATTTTAATGATTTTTTTTTGTTATTACTTTTTATTTATTTCTCGTTATTTTTAATAAGTATTCTAATTTTTGTAAAAACCCCAGTGACGCACGCCTACACTGCATAAGGTGCTGCCTAGCTAGCCGAACAGGGTGAGCGGCTACCACGCAACATTTTTCTAATACTTACATTTTTAAACTCGTGATATCTTTCGAATGGAATATCCGAATTGAATAATTCAAAAAGTTATATAAAGGTATTGAAACAGTTTTGAATATGAAGTAATTTATTTTGATAAGGATTAATACCAAGATCCAAATAAAGAGCCTTTTCTAGGGGCGGCATTTCAATTAAATTTTTAAAATAAAAGAACACTTATTGTGGCATAACTATAATAGTTAGACATATGCTGTCGCGACATTTTTTGTAAATAATGATGTGTTCTACAAAGTTGTAGTACATTATTTTATTCTATCATCAATAGTTTTCGCAACGCACGCGATTTAAATAATATTTTAGGTAATTTTTTTACACTTTGGGTTACATTATTAGAGTTTTAGTAAGGATCCCTAATTTTTTTGAAAATATAATATAGCCTATGTCACCCGGGGATAGTGTAGCTTCCCAACAATGAAAGAATTTTTTTAATCGGATCAGTAGTTTCGGAGCCTATTCAAAGCAAACAAACAAACAAACAAACAATCAAATCTTTCCTCTTTATAATAGTAGTATAGATAAGTAATATTCTATGTAGGCAAGGAGTCGGAGTCACATGCTGGGTTAAGCCTTTGGTTAAGTGCATACATTAAAACATCTCAATAAGGAAAGCTGTTTATTTTGCACTTCATTTAAATATGATAAATGCATCAACTTACTTATACAATCTATACAATATGTCATCCGAAGTAAAATTTAATGATGAAATTAAATACTATATTTTGACTAGCTAGATAATGCACCTAAATGAAAATTTATACAGAAGATGAATGACTTGTGCATATTAAAATTAGTTTAATAAAGAATATATATACACTAGCTGACCCAGCAAACGTTGTTAGGCCATATGAATTAAAAAAAAGTAACCTATGTCCTTCTCTAAGGTCCTCCATCCAATATATGACTACTGAAATTCATCAACATTGGTTCTGCGGTTTAGGCGTGAAAGCGTAACAAACAAACTCACTTTCGCATTTATTAGATAGGCTATATATATATATATATATATATATATATATATATATATATATATATATATATATATATATATATATATATATATATATATATATATATATATATATATACACGCCTAGACACAATGAATCATTCTATCTTTTTCTTAAGAGGTAACAATTAATTACTCTTCTAACTTGGATAAATATTAAATGCAATTCAAATTGTGTAATATAACATTTTTACTTGGGTCTAATAAACACAGGAGGCATGTTGCAGAAGATTTACTGAAGAATAATTTACAGGTCATCCATCTTTGCACATATTTCATACTCATATTGTCATTATGAAGATTACACTACAATAATTACACATTAAATGGTCACTGGCTCTAGAGTACCAAACTGTAAAGGTGGTCTCCAACAGATTTGCAGTTGAAGGCAGAGTTCTTCTTCGGAGAGCTTCTTGGTACGATTCCATGATTTTTCGAGAAACGTGCGCTTATATTATAAAATTGAACAATCACAAAATGTGCCAGATCACAGTGCTGTATGGTTTGTTCCTAACCCTGGATCCAATGGCAATTTGCTCCCAGAATCCTTTTGGAAAGTTGTGAAATGTTTTTCGTGATAATGATCTATTGCTTATTATTGTTGCTTATTTTAATAAAAATAAATGAGTCATCTTCCAGTCAGTGTTTTGAAATGAATACGATTTTACTTGTAGACATATTTGACATACAATAACTGAGTGTATTACCGTAAGTAACCTTCTGTCCGATAAATAAATAATATACTATACACCACATAGACTGTATAACTTTCTGTTATTGCAGAGTCCATAGATTGCTAAGGCTAATTTTAAATATTATGATTTTTTAAATAAAATGTGCTTACAATCTAACATACATATTAACCGATGTAAATCACCTTAGTGTCCAAAAATATTAAGAAAAAAAAAACCGCATTAAAAAGTTATTTATTAAATAAAAAAGTAACTTAATAAATTTACTTATCACTTTGTTTCAATGAATATTTAAAGACTATTCAGAAGAATTTACATCGATTCATTTATCCTTATAAAATAATAGTAAATATAAAGACTTGGACATTGGAATTCCACTTATAACTAGGAAGCGCATAAAGCAAATACTGGAACACAATGTGCGCACGCGCATCATATTATTTGACAAGGCATATTTAAAATGTGTCTTTATAAACATCTATTAAATTGAAATATGTTTAGTCTTCTTACAAATTGGAATCGTGAAATGAAGGGACCAAGAATGGAAATGAACTTGATAACTATTATTAAAATACTTATATTTTATACTCGCAAAACTCAAAAGAAACAATCAACATATTCTGTGATATTATACCACTTGTCTTTCCTGTACTGAAAGTACTGATTCATTGTAAATTGATTAATTGAAACAAATCTTGCTATTCTTAATAACAAAGAAGCAAAATATATTTCAGTGTTATAAATATTTTAAAAAGGGGGCAAGGAAGGGCCACTTTATGCTGACAAAGGGCACTTCTATGAGTTAAGTACAATTATATACTTAATAACGAAGTTCAAATCATTGAAAATTGAAAAATATATTGAATACATATAATAATATTTTTAGGTATTAACATTTGAGTTTGTAATAAAAAAAAAGTAGGTATTCCATTGCTAGCTATAGGATAATTTCCATATATCAGTAATAACAACGCGTGTTTACATTTAAAAAGCTAATTTATATTAATTTTATACAAATCGATAACTATACTAAGTAATTATATCACACAACTTCTACAGTACGGTTATTTGGGATCCAAATCTTATTTTCGTTAATATTTTATTTATTTTGAGGAATAATTGTTCAAAATATACACTATATTATGTAATATAGATTTAATGCCTTCTATTAATATATGTCACTATTTTTTACAATAGTATTTATTTTTTAGATTATTTTATGTGTATTAGTAAAACTAAAGAAAAAAATTCATCTATTGTAGCAACATTAATAGTTTTGATGAGAAAAATTAAGTTGGTATCTGGAATATTTATCGAAGATTCACAAGTATTTAAGTGCTGTATAATATAAAATCATATATAAAACAAAAGTTATACGTCGAGTTACTGTTTTTCGGGCCAGGTCACAGTTTAGAGACAAGACTGTCTCTTGTTGATTTTTTTTTATATCTATTCTTAATGTTTAAGTTACAATCATTCTCTGGATGTATTCAAGATAAGCGATCTCAAACTGTGATCCGGTCCGTTATCGCGCCGATTACTAGCGTATAGCTATCGCGTGACTTTTGATCACTAAGCTAAGGGGTTTGTGTTCACATAAATTACTATCAATCTACGCAGTTCGCGGCAACACGACTGGGGGGGGCAACTGGGCGGGAGGGGAGCTTAACGGAGGCTGGGCGGAAGTGAGGGGCGGAGGAGAGGCCACGGGGGAGGTGGCCGGAGGGTGGATGTTAAAGTTGCGCACAGCGGCCTCCAGGGCGACGTTGTTTCCGCTGAAATATGCCGACACGGCATTGTGGAACAGCAGAAGCTGTTTGTTCATCACTTTTACCTGGCGATAATACATAAATATATTGGGACAATTCACACAGCGCCATCTAGTTCCGAAGTAAGTAGCATAGCAATTGTGTTACGGGTACTAGACAACTGACATATTATTTAAATACGTTTTTTCTCAACAAATACATATTATACACAAACATCCAGACGCGAGATGGGAATCGAACCCGTGACGTGTCGAAGTGCGTCAGCTGTTACGTCACGGAGCTCGTATTTATCGTGTCGTATTTTTCAAGCTATTTACAAACGCCACAAAATCATTATAAGCTAGCCGTACCCGCAACTTCGCCTGCGTGGGATAGATACAGGACAATGTGCGGTTGCGCAAGGAGCTATTTACTCTGCTACATTAAATCACTATGCAATCTTCATAGAAATGTTCATCATACATGCCAATTGTTTTTCCCTGGCATCACCTACAGATCCGGTCACTGAATACTTGTTCACTGACAGAGAGTAGAACAGAATATGATGTAACAGCTCACCCTATTCTCGTGGAGCAGCTTCAACTTGACCGCGGAGTCATCCCGGAGGCGCTCGTAGTGGCGGCGGTGGCGCTCGATGTTCGCCAGCAGGATCTCGGGTGGGTTCCCCCCGCTGCCCTCTAGCTCGCTACGGTACGCGTCGTATTCCACCCTTAACATACATTAAGCACGAATATACGGACCGTTGTTCTTTCAGATCTTTAACACCAAATTAAACAACACTTTTTGAAATCGACACTCGAGTTTTCAATTTATTTAAGAAAATGTAACAAAACACTAAAGAAAATGTAATTTGGTGGATATACAATTGATGCATTTTATAAACTCGTTGTAAAATAGTTCCTGTTACGTATTTAGCACAATCAATTTACCGCGAATATTTCCTATTATCGAGTTAATCGTATCTTAGCTAATGCATTGCCACCCCTATTCTACGACGACGCTGCCATCTCTCGATTCGTCCATTCAAGATATACGCTGCGCACGCGTCGCGTCGATTTCCGTTGTTCTATTTCAATATTTCAAGAAATGAACTAGCGCAATCGAAAGTAGTTCGAGCCAGTGCCTCCTACAGCCATAATTGAAGAGCCCCAGCAGCACGAAGACCGAGGTAAGTGGTCATGCATTTGTGTTGTTGAAAGTCCATTCCCGATGCCGAACAGTTCCATCAAATAAACATATTTTCTTTCTTTCTAATTGAACACAAGTTTGGCGTTTTTAAAGAATTAAAAAGAAAGTAATTTTAGAAAGAACTTAGATTTTAGTACATTAGTTGTAGAAATATGAGAAATAGAAGCTACATGATTCCCGACAATGAGCTAACCAATTCAATGCTTAGGACATTCAATAAGGTGGCAACTGGAATATTTTTACAATGTAAATTTTCTATTCATTAATTTTTCTAAACCTACCTTTAAATAATGGAAATAATTTAAACCTCTGCGGCCGGAGTCGGCCTGTCCTGTCGTAAAAGGCAACTACCCAAAGCAGGTGCTAGGGTTCCAAGCCACCATAATAACCTTTTATATTGTGGCCTAAGTGACCAGCTTGTCTGCTGTCATATAAGCTCACAGACACACACTTACTTTACGCTCCACATTATCATTTACAAGTACACCTAGTTTGAGAACTGTAGTGTATGTAATTTAGTCTATGGCATATATTTATAGAATGCCTATGCTTCTTAGAGTGTCTATGTCCAATTGTCAAGACACAAAAGCCAAAGACGAGTGTGGGCAACATACATGGATACATTCAACAGTTATACATTCTTTGTGGAGATTGGTGAGCCAGTAAGGCACACATGCGAACACTATCAGAGCCAAAAATTTATAAGATCGCTTTTGTTATATTATAATAGATACTGCTATATTTGTAAGCCTCTCCAAGTTAGTCCCTTGCCACAAATCCCAGTCCCTTGCTTTTCCCACCCAGCCTCCACGTCTCCACTGCAGGACTCGTTGCTCCGACGCCTATCGGTCCTATCTACAGAGTATATATATGTACCTCGCGGCTTCGTACTGGCGAATAGTGAGCAACGTGTCTTCGATCGTCTTATTGGTCAGCGTGTTGAGGGAGTTGTTGAAGAAATGCAACGCGGCCAGCAGCGTCTCCCCGTTGCGGGTCAACGAACGCTGCGTATCCGCGTTGTACAGAAATCTGAAACAAATGTATGTATAGATACAATCAATACGCCCTCTGTCACTGGGACTGCCACTAACACCTTAGGGGTTTCATTTCATTTAATTATTTAATAAACTATTTAAAAAATTTCTGTTTAAAATGATAATCACTATAATTCGTTAATACGAATTATAGTGATTATCATTTTAAACATTTGCTTTTTAACATGTTAATTGGGTATGACGAAATATTTCATCATTAAAGTTTGAAATATAACTACAAAATAATTATTTAAATTTGTTCAGTTAATTTTTTTCTGCATTGAAGTTGTTTGATTTATATACAGTCTGTTATAAAATATTTTGTCAAAATACATCGTAATATTATCATCATCGATCATAATCAGTAGGTTAAAGATAATTTCCTTTTATTACTTGAGGTGTAATGTGTAATGATATTATTATTATTATGAATTTTTATCTGTGCAGAGACTGAGAAAGAATACAAACCTCTGCAGCCGAGGTCGGCCTGTCGTAAAAGGCGACAAAACAACCCACAGTAGCTACGTGGTAGGGCCCCAAGCCCGTCTTGATGGCGATCACCTTTGGTCTTAAGTATGACGCCATAATAACCTGGTGTTGTGTTCCGGCATTAGTGACCCAAGTTCCTGTACCCTTATGGATAGCGGGCGTGTCCACGAGATGCCACTGGCGTTGCAAACACCCAGAGGATGGTAACTGCTAAATTCTAAGTAGGCCGTCAGCCTGTCTGCTGTCCTACAGCAAAAAAAAATGTAAATAACCCCAGATTTAATAAGACAATCTCTTAGAGTAAGGGCTTGCGCATGTCGGTATGCTTGCGGAGATCGCGGGTTCAATTCCCGACTCGCGTTTGATGTTTATGTATAATATTTATTTATTTACAAAAGAAAAGTATATATGTAGTATATCAGTTGTCTAGTACCCATAACACAAGTGCTATGCTATTTAGATTGGGCCTAGATGGCTTTTTGTGAAATGCTCCAATTCATTTATTTATTTAATATGCGATAAATAGTATATTTAATGTATTTGTAATACTTGATGACTTTACTGACTGGTTCTGCAGTTCGGGCGACTTCTGTGCCAGCTCCGCGAAAGCCTCCCCGAGCGCGCGCTGCGTGTGCCCCGCGGCCGTCAGCTGCGCCGTCAGACTTGTGCTCAGGCGTAATATGCCGTTGTATTTGCGCTGTGTTTCGCGCAGCATCTCTATCTGAGCCTCCAGTTCTGTATAACACCAACATAAATATAAAGTTCTCATCAAGGACCTGAATGGTCCTTATTTTGAAAGTTGTATGAAAATTCAGAATAAATTTACTTCTATTTTTAAAGTTATTAGCGATTGTTAGAAGTATTTTGAAATAAACCAACACTAGTAATGTTTTTGATGTTTTCTATGACCAGATCAGCGATGGACAGGTTGATGAAAGTTTGGAAAAATAGAAATCTCACCAAAACTACTAAGTTCGGCTGGTTCAGATACTGGTATTTCCCGGTTTTCTATATGCTGCTGAGACACGGAGAAAAAGAAAATAGACGCTCTAGAGATGAATGCTTGGAGTACCATCAACTGAGTTTCGGACGAATGCCTCTCTACTCCAAGAACTCGGTATCAAGCGGCGGATATCTGTCTCGGTTCAGACTCGCATTCTCAAATATTTCGGATGTCTCAAGGCGGGATGGCGACTCAATTGAGCATCTGCTCATACAAGGTGGAGTGGAGGGCACTAGGTCGCGCGGCAAAGCACCCATGCGGTGGACCAACCAGATTAAATCTGCAGTGGACTATCCCTTGGCACGAGTGCAGTAAAAACACCAGAAATAGAGAGATGACAAGATATCACGAGGCAAATCTTAGCAGCCCCTCAATAATAATACTATATCGACCACGACCCTCTGACAAGAGCATTAGGGAGAAGATTTATGTTTTTGGTGCTGTAAATTGTTTTGAAATGCTCAATTCACTCAAATCTTTCTCAATAATTTGCGAAAAGTTACCACCAAAATTAATCTAGACATTTTAGACAAGTCAGTGTTAAATTTAATTTCTATATAAATTCAGAGGCTTACAATAGATTTTTATTTTTGGCTGTGGAATAGCAGATAAGCTCAAGGGCCACTTAATATCAAGACATTACCGTCTCTTATGGATGATTGGGATACTAGGATCATCTTGAACATGCTGCACATGGGTCACTGATGCCAGAACACAGCACAAGGTTATTATGGCAGCATACTTATAGACCAGGGGTAGTTGCCATTTAGATGGAGTTAAAGGAGTCCTGCCGCCTAGCTGGGGTTATTTTGTTGCCTTCAAGACAGGCTGACCACAGCTGCAGGGGAATTTTTTACTTTGCTGCTGTATATACTGTGCGGAGGAGTAAGAAATTCCCAGCAACTACATTAATTCAATCTCACCTGTGTCAACAGTTCTTGAGCTCTTCCCAAGTTTCTCATATAATATCTGTTTTGTGCATTTGTATGTAGATACTCCCCAATTCCGTATGGACTCCAACTTAGTCGATCCTGCTCGGAGCAGCGTGCTGGTGCCTGCTGCACCATTTTGGGACACATCTGGTGGTGCTATTAAAAGTTTGTATTATTTAGTTTTATAATCTACATTATAAACATTTCAACATCATTATAATCAAATTCATTTTAAATATATAAAAGTAAGACAATACTATTGGGTTTCCAAAATATTTATTTATTTTAAGAATGGCCACATGGTAGGTATATGTGTTTTTATCAATTGGTGTAAATGAAGAAAAATTCACCATTGGGTTCTTTATTTTTGATATTTATGTAGTGAAATGGCTCACTAGTTTAAGGTTACTGTCACCTATAGACAACTAGGAAATGACAAAGAAAGGGGCAGAAGGAATTCACAATGGAAAGGGTGAGAGGAATAATATAACACAGGGGCCAGCCCAACATACTTAAGTCAATGATCTCATTATGGCTCTAATACATATTTTAATTTTATACTTACAACACAATTTGTTATATAATTTTATTCCATTTATTTTTCTTTAGCCAATACAATATTGTCACACTCACCATATGCTGGTGGAAAGGGCATAGACCTTGAAGTTGGAAACTTTGCTTCAGTCCCTGAAGTGATAGAATCACTTGACTCTCTAATAGGTGGTGTGTCTTTCAACATTTCGTGAATGCTTCTTTCTGATTGCCTAAATAAAATAAAAATATAGTATAATATTTGTACACAATAATCTAGAGCTCTTGCTCTAGATGTACATGGAATGCTTCTATTTAGGCAGTTTGGTATACCCTCAATAAAATAGAAGTTCCAGTCTGCTGAGTCAATATACAAGATTTTCACTAAAGTTAATTGCACTAAAAATGAAATTACACATATCAGTAAGAAAATGAAACCTTTTGCCACAACCTGTTCATTAACAATAATAGGTCTACGATAAATATTTATTAATTTTCACAAATGTTTTTGTTCATCGTTTTAGTTTTGTAATCTTGACAGCCAGATAATCGTAGCTTTACCTGGTTGCCGGCCTTGCGAATATCATGATAACGTAAACCAATGAAATAATCGGTGAAATTAGTTGAATCACCGGTAAATTACTTATAGTGAAAACATATAATTTAACAATGTAATTTATTTTGGTGTGTATGACTTACCATTTAGACATTTTGTAGCCAAATAAAAATGAAACCGGGTTATTAAAACACTTTAAACTACAACTTATAATTTTCACATACACATTTTAAATATTTTAATTAATGAATAATTTTTAAATTTGTGTCTTTTGAGTTTTGATGCTTTTAAATTTTAATTTTTAGCTTGGGTTTTCGTTCGATGAAAATATTACAAATCGATGTAATGAAAAGCTGATATTGTTATTATACATTATTCATATTCTAGCCAGTAAAAGTCTTTGTAAGAAAAAGATAAAGCATTACTATATGCTCAATATACCAACCTTTTTATTTTTTGGCTATTTTTATCTAGAATGTCAATTCTGACGTAAGGTACTTTGACAAATGACATATCAGAAGAATTGTTTAATCGTTCAAATGTTCTCTAAAACACGGTGCATCAAAAGTGCAGCGTTGTTGATACGGCAATTGCCGTATTATACGGCAATCCACGATTTTTTTTTCAGAAAATACGGTATACGGCAGGCCTCCCATTGCCGTATCACAAAATACGGCAATTGGCGGTGGTGGAATGAAACGTTTTTATACTAGCGTAATGAATGAAACGGAATGTACATAGGTGGAACCTTGAACAATGTTACCAACCCTACTGTTATAGGAGTAGATTTGCTGTTTTCACACCGATACCCCTTGTTTTCTGTTTCATTCCTAATTTTTACTGTTTTTCAAGCATTAAATATTTTAGACGCTAAAGAAACTAAAATATTAAATCTTGACTTCTCGCATGAGCAGAAACATTAAAATATCTGATAATAGACCCCAAAGCAAATCTGGATCGTGAGATAAAAAAGAAATTCCCTTCCATTGCAGATAGAGAATGGCAAATGTTAAGAAATGTCAATATATCTATTGTCCAAAACAAAATTCCCGATAATAACAACTTTTGGAAACGTGTACACGAATTGAAAAATGGAAACGGGTCTCTAACATTTCTCATATTATGTCAATTAGTGAAGAAACTTTTGTGCGTACTACATAGCAGCGCCACCGTGGAAAGGTGTATGTACGTGGAAATATCGACTATAGCTCCGGACCCCAGGCACCGAAACTAAAGTTTGGGTTGCAACCGGGATATAACGCTGATGTATGATGATGTCGCGCGAAATGTGCGACAAAATGAGAAGTAAGGATAAGTACGCACTAGATAAACATGAATCTGAAGATTACTTCCTAATTCCTATTAAGGAACGATACGAAACCTTTATGGAGAAGAAATGAAGAATAGACGTTTTTAAAATAAATAATTAAATACGGCAATTTGGTATTTTTTCCTTTGAAATACGGCAAACCAGACTCTGCCAATGGAGTCACTACCAGGGATGCTGAAGACTGTGCGAAGTAGAGTACAAAAAGTCGGAAAGCGGACGCCGAGCACCGAAACAGAAGTTTAAGTTGCAACCGGGATATAACACTGGGATGATGATGATGGTTCATTTATTGTTATCATAGCGTATTGGGAAAACATATTTCTAATTTGTCCGCACAGGGCATAAAGATCTATGAAGACATATAGGACGATTTCGAAGAGCAATCACTTTGCACACATATTTTCATCTTTAACACGTTGGAAGTGAATTTGTTATCACAGTTTAGAATCAATGTTCAATATAGAAACAAAATCTGATGCTCCAAGATCGTTCTTATATTTCCAAAAATATTTTTTCAAACGAATCTTCGTATAAAAAAAGAAACTTGTTACTGATGGCGCTACTGCGTAAGCGCCTATAATAAATAAAACAACGTATTGGTTTTTAATTTTTAATGACACTCAGTTGATTTACACAACGATTATTTATTGAGTATTTTATCTCTAAAGATATCTTTATAATATATATTTGCTTTATTTTTTACAACAATATTGTACTTGTATGAAACATCTCCAATAATGTTTATTTTATAATTTAGTTTATTATAAAATATTATACAAACTACATTCAAACGCAAAGAAATCCTGATATACTCACACTTATAAAGCCTATATATGTATGTCAGAGAAACATTGTTTGATTTGAGCCAACATTGTCATCTATTAGTGGTTGCGAGCTTATATAGTGGGCGTCATCAGGGTAAAATGCGAGTACAAAACAATATCGTCGGCAGTCGGCACTATTTGCAATTTACATACACATTACACTTCACAGCAATTTTGTGACAAAAATAAGACGAGCAGCGAGTTCAGGGTACCGATCTTACTTTAAAAAAACTCAACGATCCAACTCGATCACCATTTGAATATTTATATCAAAAACCGGCCAAAACCGACTCAATAAAGTACAGATGGCACTGCTCTTGTACCTTCTCTGCTCTGATTGGTCATTAAATAAATTACAATATTCATAATTCTTACAAATTTATAGAAACATGTATGTATGTAACAAATCAAATAAAATTAATTTAATATTTTTTCAAGTAATTACAATTTAAACAAACAATATTCTGAGATAAGCTGCTGCTCTGCTGCTGAGCTGTTGTTATGCAACCAACTCAACATAGCTTCCTCCGACATGTATTATCATATTTTAAAGACAGGACCAGGTAAACCTGTTCGCTAAGTGGAATTCGATGAAAGGAATATTTGCAAATCATATAAATACTTTTTCGAGTGTTGAGTTCGAAACGACAACAACAGTTCACGGCCTCTACGCCAGTCGTATCATCCACATGGTATGCGTAGTTTAAAATGATTTCAAAGATAATGAGATGGTATATTATATAATGAAAGTAAACCACAGTTTCCCATTCTTCATTTGATTGTTGACTTCATGAAATATCACTATTTAATATAAATAGTTGTGTTATTCGTTCAATATATTTTTATGATAACGTTATATTATGCTTCCCACAAGAATAAAAACTACTTAATAGTAAACTATACACAATAAACAATTTAATTTCATTATTGAATGTTATATTAATATTATAAAATAGTTTAAAACAATGAATAAGATTGGAACATTATATGAAACTAATTGATCCGGTAAACGTTGTTCTGCCATATGAATTAAAAAAAAGTAGCCTATGTCCTAGGTCCGATCTATGACTATACGCAAATTCGTGAAAATTGCGGTTTAGGCGTGAAAGAGTAACAAACAAACTCAATTTCGCGTTTATAATATTAGTTAGGATTACAAATTATTTGGGACTAGACTGATTCACATTTTTGACGACTTACCTATTATTTATTAGAAGTTACCAAAATATAAAGAGAGCTATCTTTGGTGTTTGTAAATGTATGGATTAGTCTATAAAAGACTGGACCTGAATTAAATAATATATAAAATTAAAAATACAATTATGTTAATTCTACACAAGAATCACTTAAAATTAAGTACGTCAAAGAGATATTTGCACATCGAACTACATCTAGTTTAGACTACCTACGCTTTGAGCATATAATATAAAGCCGCATGTCTTATTCGGACAATCATTTAACACATTACAATTAAAAACTAAGTATTTTAAAAAATATACCAATTTTTAAAACTAACACTTTTGCAATATATTCAGTAAAAAGTAGAAAAAATAAGGTGTTCATATAAAACGGTAGGCAAAAACATTTTCACTTTAGATCCGCTTCGTCTACGTCCAAACGATGTTTATGCTACAGTAGCTAGAGTAACTCACTGTGGCTGCCATAGGCAAATAGCTTAAAAATCGCGCACGTCATTCTTTACAATTATTATTGTAGTGGATTAATGATAGTACCTTATTTTATTAATTCCTTTGCGTTCGTATTTTAATAACACCACTAAAATTCCGAATAAAAAATATTAAATTTGCGTCTGCAGATCGCGAAGTGTTGAAACTAGTATTGTAAAATCGGCATACGCGATTGCCGTCAGGCAGACTATAGTGCTTGTTTTCTATTTTAATCGATACAAACGCCGAATAGTGTTATCCCGCGAAGAGGATGTCAGTCGTTAATATTAAGGAGGGTGGCATCAGGTAGGTTCTGGTTATGCGGGCGCAGGGGTCGCATCTCGGTGCCCGAACTGTCGCTCACCATCACGGTCTCCTGCGGGCAACACGATGTCTTAATGGACATCGATTCCGTTGATGTTTTGTGACTCTGAAAATGGTTTGTTAATTATTTATTAGTTTTATCAATTCACAGCATTCGGAAATATGTTCATGGTGACATTACAACTTCAGCAGCAAAATGCAAAGAGTCCAAAGAGTTCACACTACTTTCACAACTGCCTCCATTGGAATCTATCTCTAGGCATCAGAACTAGTGCGACTACTGTCATCTCAACTCATCAGAATCTCGGGCATAATAATTTATTTTAGCCTTTATTCTGACATACAATTAATTTTATCCCCTTAATCTACTAAAATGTTTACATCGACGACTATGTCAGTTTGCCCTTGTGTGGCAAAGGCCTTCTCCAAAGCCTTCCATTTCCTTTTGTCTCTTGCCTGTCTGGTCCATGTCGTTCTTTAGCAGGGACTTAACTCGTCCACCCATCTTCTGAACTATCTCCCACGATTCCTAGTAGCAGGGTACCAGGGCATAGGAATAACAGCCAATAAATGTCCCACTGTTGGGCCCGGGCCTCTTCCTAGAGGGGACGGTCAGTATACCAGCCACGCCTATCCAAGGCGGACAGCCGGGTTAGACCTACCTTTCCTTCACCATCGGTACGTGGAAATTATGCTATAATATGCACATAAGGCGAGAAAAACTGCCTAATCGGTGCATGCCATCGTGGGATTCGAACCCGGGACCTCTAGATTGGTACCGAGCTTAATAACTCCTTTTACAACTTACCCGCTTAAAACAATGTGCGATAGAATGGCAGAGCGCCGAAGGAGAGACGCTCCGCCGCTGCACGTACAAGATCGGGTTGAGGACGTAGTTCAGCAGCATCAGCACGTCGGACAAGTTCGCCAGGGGACCCAGACGCTCCCACCACGTGGGCCCCAACGATAAGTAAAGGGCGGATGTTACCTGGAAAACAGATTTTACTTATTTTATAATCGTTACTAACATTGTTATTATTTCCGGAGTAAGGGTGTAAGGGTGGGCCCTAGTGGTAGACAATTGTCTTTCTTTAGATGTTCTTGATTTGTAACTCCAACGTGCTATGGCTATTGAGAAGGGTGAAAAGATACCTTTAGTTCATTTAAAGCGTATTAAGTTTGTCGGATTGAACCTACAGAAAAGACAAAAGCGTAGTCACTGAAACAGGTTTTCTGTTTAGACCGGGAAGCGAATCCGTGTTTCATCATCATCATTTCAGCCGGAAGACGCCCACTGCTGGACAAAGGCCTCCCCCAAAGATCTCCACGATGATTGGTCCTGCGCTGCCCTCATCCAACCTATTCCGGCGATCTTGACCAGATCATCGGTCCATCTTGTGGGGGGTCTACCAACATTGCGTCTTCCAGTACGCGGTCGCCATTCGAGGACTTTTCTGCCCCAACGGCCATCAGTCCTTCGAGCTATGTGCCCAGCCCACTGCCACTTCAGTTTTGCAATCATCCGGGCTATGTCGGTGACTTTGGTTCTCCTGCGAATCTCTTCATTTCTGATTCGATCTCGCAGGGAAACTCCGAGCATAGCCCTCTCCATTGCCCTCTGAGCGACCATGAGCTTTCACATAAGGCCCATAGTTAGCGACCACGTCTGCGTTCCGTATGTCATCACTGGCAACACACATTGGTTAAAAACCTTCGTCTTGAGACACTGCGGTATTTGGGACGAAAATATTTTACGGAGCTTCCCGAACGCTGCCCATCCGAGTTGGATTCGATCCGTGTTTAAGATGAAAAACAAAAGTTTAGTGTGATTATATCACGTAAATTAAATTCATTGCTTTGAAGTATATGATATTTTTTCACAAATCTATTTAATGTATTTTATGTTATTAATAATTACTCACTGATTGGTGTTGGCTACCAACAACTAACCAATTGGTTAGGCTCATCCTATACTTTTTCCCTGCCTACCCGCAAGTTAGTTAGGTTCTGCGGCACTTAACGGTGATTTAGAATAAAACTATTCGACCACCGCCGCACCGTCTGTTCTTGGTTAGCCCTCGCACGAAATTTTATGTGTGTTATTGTGAACCGCTAATTTATAAAGGCCTAAGACTCCAAAGCGCAGAACCAGCCGTGAAAGGTAGCAGAACCTCAGGTGAGTAGCTGCTCTTTCTGACTTGCTGGGTTATTCCGCCTCCTTTCTTTTCCACGTTAATTATCGAACCCGCACTACCTTTGTTTTCCGCACCGTGGCTACCATCTTTCTAGATCTAAGCCACACCATTATTTTATACGGTCCTTCAACCTCACCACCAATAATTGTGAAAATTTATTCATTTGTTGCGGCTTTAGATGCGAATATTTTTAGGAAATCAACGTAAGCAAAAATTAAACATATTCTTAGTTTAATAAATAGTATATTTAATATGCCTGTATATATTACTTTCTCTGTGTTCTTTTAAGCGTAGTGTTGAGGATAGATCCTAGAATCCATTTAGTGCTCTGCTTCTCCTCTCCAATATTTTCAGAAGCCGAAATCAACAAAAAATATTGTCTGTTTTTTTTTCAGCTAGCCTCCGAAATGGTTATAATAATTCACATCTGATTTAATGAAGAGTATAAAAAATGGGCTCAATCAAGAAAGTCCCCTTTTGCCGCCGTATATCGCAATCCAGGCGCACGAAGTTGCGGATACAGCTAGTTTAATTTGTAACATTAATGTTTAGATGGTTGTGATTTTGTGATATGATATAAAAGATAAATTAAAGCATATTTAGCAACATTAACAAATGTTCAGGTAATGAAGAATATGTTCTTACAATAGTTATTTTACATTTGTGTTTGTAAATTTTGCAGTAAAATTCTATTTCATTACTATAGCTGAACATAAATTTTTTTTTATTGCTGTGAAACAGCTGATAGTGACGCCCACTTAACAGTAAACACTTAAAGCTAGTAACACTGGGTTATTATGGCGGCATATTTAAGAACAAGGGAGGTTGCCATCCAGGCGGGCTTGGGGCCCTACCACGTAGATAGGGTGGGTTGTTTTGTCGCCTTTTACGAAAGGCCAACTCCGGCCGCAGGGGTTAGTAGTCTTACCCGGCCCTTGCATGGAGAATGATGCACGTGTTCAGATATTATAGCTATCAGAAGGCAACTAAACTAAGACAACCGTTCAAATACCTAGAAGAAAGGCGTGATAAAAACTTTAATTAGTCGATTAAGGACAAAAGAGTCCCCCTGTGCTCAATAGACGCCCACTACCTCTATTAGCCAATTACTACACACATTCTATTTCATTCTTATACTCATTCACTTGTCACCTACGTAGTTGGAATCATTACTGTAAGTGGTTTGTAGAAAATACTAGCCCATCACGCCCGCTCCGCTGGGCGATTAACAGGCAAAATTAAAGCGAAACAAAATAAGAAAGAAGAAAAAGAAGAAAGAAATTCGTAAAAATAATTAAATAAATACAAAATAAAAATAAATACTTCCAAGAATAAGTGTACAAAGTTTCATGATGATCGGTTAAGTAGTTTTCGCGTGAAAGCGTAACAAACAAACTTAATTTCATATTTATCGTATTAGTAAGTATGATTTCATATTTTACTGCCTGGTGATTCCGGTTTTGACTAAATATCCATATTTCTTAATCTGCTTGATCTAGCTTATCTATGGTCACAAATTTTCTTATTTATTGTTGAATACACAAACTTTAATCAGGCATCTATAAAGATTCTGTGGACGCCCTCATGCCCGTGGCTCTCGTGCTTTTATCGTAACATCTTGACTACAATACATAATTGTATATATAGGTGCACGAGGAAGTTTATACTATAAGTGTATTACTATAGACTATATACACTACATCCTAAACTGTTCCTTCTAGCGCTTCCTGCAGCTTGCGCGTTGTTCTGAATCGGAGGTGCACTGTCGATGCCCGAGAGCATGGTTACAGGATGAATTGAGCAAGCCATTTTGGTAAAAGGCACAATACTTATGGAATAATATCATCATCTTAGCGCTAAATCTCGGTTACAATCCATACTTGCGCTTCGATGCCCGGGGTCAACTTTCCGACTTTTTCTTCTCTACTTCGTACTGTCTTCTTTACAGCGTCAACCAAGGACTTTTTGGGCTTGCCCTTCTTGCCGATGCAATCTGGAGGCGGCATGGCTAGACATTTGTTACCCACGTAAATAGCCGGTTGCTGTTAAACGTGGCTATACTAGTGAAGCTTGCAGTTTATCCGCAGTGTCACGGACATGAAGTTACCGCGAATGCGGGATTTACTAGCACGGTCCTTTCACGTTAGCAATTTGCGAATTCGCGATCCTTAAAGTGTGGCTAAATTGAGAGTGGTTACAGAACGGACTGTCTTCTGATTTTCCCAACTGCAAAAAAAGTAGAGCGCCTTTTGTAGCCGATGAATTATCAAAAAAAGTATTCCTGTGTGGCCTTTATGGGAATGCCCAATGGCAATTACGACATAGACGCTTATTTTGCACCGGTATTACATGCACACAGATGAATATCTGAGGATAAATTCGTATTAGGTACCTACCTTTAGAAAAAAAACTGCTCCATCTGCTTTTAAAGCAGCAGAGAGCTTGTCTTATGTATTCTAGGTAACTGATGTAATCGTGTAATGTATGTAACGTATATATTTTTCTTTAGTAAATAAATATACATTATACATTAACACCCTAACTCGGAATGGGAATGGAAAGTTGTTGCCCTTTGTTAGGTACTTAGAAACATAATTATGTTGTTTCATCAAAGCCTCCTTAATCTCTCAATCTCAACCCTCTTTGGGTTATTAATGCCGGCATAAACAAACGTGATTTCCGAATCGCCCCAATGAAAGTCACGTTGGCAATCTCGTTTTTATTTCAGGAAATATTATTTTATTGTATTACTACTTTATTAATTCGTTTGCCGCTCTTTCGGCCCTTTTCTTTAAGGGAAGCATCAGTTATATAAGGTCATTAGTCACATTGAGAGAGAAAGTTGCACATTAAGAACTAAATTTTATCTATTAACTAAATACCTAGTCAGGTCATAAGTATTGTCACACAGTAAAAACTTTTCTTTTAGAATGCTGGCCACAAAAAAGTTTATTGAATTAGAATTTCGAATTGTTCATGAAAATAAAAATGTACAACTTTGAGAATTTTACTCATTTTTAAATATGGAGTGGACGCTTAAAGAAGACCGTGTTGCAGTTATTGCATTGCATCGTTGCGGTTACGCACCAATTCAAATTTTTAACATACTGAAAAATTTGAATATTACCAAAAGATTCGTTTATCGTACCATCAAACGATACAATGAAGACTCTAGTGTAGATGACAGGTCAAGAAGTGGTCGCCCTCGGTCTGTTAGGACTCCAGCAGTGATAAAAGCTGTGATGGCACGAATTCAAAGAAATCCCAAACGTAAGCAGAAACTGTTGGCCCTTCAGATGGGGTTAAGCAGAACCACGGTGAAAAGGGTGTTAAATGAAGACTTAGGGCTTCGGGCATATCGAAGAAAAACAGGACATCGTTTGAATGCTCGTCTAATGGACCTGAGACTGAAGAGATGCCGCGCTTTCTTGAAGCGGTACGCGGGAAAAAAATATCGGGAAATTCTTTTTTCGGATGAAAAAATGTTTACCGTAGAAGAGAGCTACAACAAACAAAATGATAAGGTGTACGCACACAGTAGTGAAGAAGCGAGCAACCGTATTCCGCGTGTACAACGAGGTCATTTTCCATCCTCGCTCATGGTATGGTTGGGAGTTTCTTATTGGGGCTTAACAGAGGTACATTTTTGTGAGAAAGGTGTAAAAACGAATGCTGTTGTGTATCAAAATACAGTCCTGACGAACCTTGTGGAACCTGTTTCTCATACCATGTTCAATAACAGGCACTGGGTATTCCAACAAGATTCGGCGCCAGCTCATAGAGCGAAGAGCACACAAGACTGGCTGGCGGCGCGTGAAATCGACTTCATCCGGCACGAAGACTGGCCCTCCTCCAGTCCAGATTTGAATCCGTTAGATTACAAGATATGGCAACACTTGGAGGAAAAGGCGTGCTCAAAGCCACATCCCAATTTGGAGTCACTCAAGACATCCTTGATTAAGGCAGCCGGCTTTCTAGCTTTCCGCCATCCAGCGTAGGCGACTTTCCTGTAATTTATCCGCAATATTGAATATTACGCGGTCCTTTCGCATCATATTCATCACATCACACACCCACCGCAACACATTCACCTTCATGACACGCAGTATCATTACTTTAGGAAGGAATTCAATTCAATAATTTATTCAGCAACAAAATATTGACACTATAAAATACAACATTAATTACAAGTTACAATTAATTAAGATAAAAATAGCAATAGATTATTGTACTTTAAATTAAATTAATTTTTATTGACCAAATATTATGACGATGAAACTTAAATACTACAAACTTAAATAAAATGACTAAAAGTAGATAAAATAAAATAATTGATTCCACTTGCTCCAGAACTAGATCTATCTGTATCTCTGGGGCAAGTATATTCTCCCATTTTTAATTAACTAATTCTGCATAAATAAATATTATATCTTTTAATAATATTGTTAAGGATACCCTTAATTAAGCAAATCATTCTGATCATATTTTTTTTTAAATTGGGTGTTGAATACTATTGCAAAATAAATTCTAATCATAGTAGAATGTGGTCATTAGGTAGATCAGATGCCGAGTGCAATGTGTAAGCTATTTAAAACTCCTGAAGGCACTTGGCAAGCTCAGTTGAAGTCAGCTTCAAAAGAATGCCGTTAATGAAACAATGAAATATTTTCGCAAATGTCCGGCGTGGCCTGCATGCCAAACGAGTGGCGGAGTCAGGGCGGATTATATATCCGTGATGGATTTTTAGTTTCGTCTATGGATTGATTTATCCTTGGATGACAGGGGAATAATAGATTTAGTTTTAGCATAGGTGGTTGAACTCTGTGTGTCTTTCGGATTATGTTGATATTTGTATACTATTTATGAGATTGAACTTTCAATTGAATTAGCATTAATCTCTGCTTTTACTTATTTAATTAACTGTTAATTATTAATACCATTAATTGCTTTAGTCCTTCAGATAAGAGAAAAAATATGCTGCTTGAAAACTAAATTAAAAAACTTTCAGCAGTTTTGTCACAATTTAAATATTTTCTACTATTTAAAATAAAAAAATAAATACCTATAGTTACTTGTATACAAACTCAGACCAGTTTGTGGGAGGACGATGTGGGGGTATTTTTGCGAGAGCGGTAGTTTGCCCCATTGGCACAAACTTTTGGATCCCACCACAGAACACATAATAGGATCTGTGGGCCTACTAGAAAACGGTACGAGGCATTTGCCATTTGAGAATGGTGAATTCACAGAACCCGATACAGTCCAGCTTTTAATCAAAATATTTTTATATGTGTACATTGTGAATTCTTCTTTAGGTAACAATACAAACAATGTTTGCTTACAATGATGAATGATCATTTGAATACAGATTCGCCGATGACTGATCTTATCCAAATACATTTTATATACGTACCTAGAGCAACACGGAATAATCAATCAACAGAGAAAATAGTTAGTTTTAGTTGGTCCACTCAAACCAACTAATGCTAGCTAAATAGCTAATACAGAATCTTATATGAAATTACTTTACAAATCATAATAAAGCGAAGATAATGCTGATAATTAGTAGGAAAACTACTTTTTATGACAAATATTAAAAGTACGGAAACAATTGTAGAAGATGTACTAATTCTTCGAGTTTTCCCTTTCCTGCGAGTTGACATATGAAGGTAAAAATCTTCTAAAATGTGGAATATCTGCCAAGTGAACCTAAGATTCGCCCAAGGTCGCGCTAAGAGCTAAGCATTCCACATGCATCTGCTTCGCGCCTCGTTAGAATGTTAATTGGGTAATTGAACACCCTTTTGCCTCTTACGACCGATCGGTGCGTGATGTGGTTTCAAATCAATATCGAACTTAATGACCGCCGTCAATACGCCACTGCGTTTCTATTCAAATGTCAATAATAGTGCTCAATTGTTTCCTAAATGTGCTTGCGAATTTATTTAAGGCGACGCGACGACGCCACGATCTTTTGTAGCGCACCAATCGGTTACAACTCCTTTATTTGACTACATTTTGGATTTAAGTGTCTGTTTGGTTAGGCTTTAAGTTATAACTATTTTGTAATATTATTGTGTAATTCTACTTACTGTAGACTTTTTCTATACATACAAATAAATAAAATTGGAAGGTCTGTTTATAATATTAAAATAACTGCTTTTTACTAAGTGCATTTGGATGTACACAGTACATATACCAAAACAAATTTTTTTTAAATTTTTGTCTGTCTGTCTGTCTGTTTGTTCCGGCTAATCTCTGAAATGGCTGCACCGATTTTGACGGGACTTTCACTGGCAGATAGCTGATGTACCAAGGAGTTACTTAGGCTATTTTTATTTTAGAAAAAGAAATAGTTTTTGTTAAAAATGATGAGTTCTGGAAATTTTTATTCCAATTTAAGTTGACCTCAGATTTATATCAACAATCAGCCGGTTCAGCTTAGGCTATCCTGGATGGACGGCCGTCGCCTCCTTCTGCGAGGCAGTCATGTCCGCAAAGGAAGCGGCGGAGCGGGAGCGGGAGTCGACCACCACACTCCCCTCCCGCCAACGCAAGCCACGTCGGCGGCGCCGGAGGGCAAATAATGATCTCCGGCCGCCGTAAAAAGCGGCCGCGGGCGGACCCTCGAGGGAGGACCCGCCGCCCGCACTATTGCCGCAAGGGTGAGGGCTGCGTGCTGTTCCGTGGCCCCCCTCAACTCCTAGAGTTATTACAGGAGAGCGCCGGGGGGACGAAAGCCTGACCCCCTGGCGCCAACCCTTAAGAAAGGGCCCGCCTTAAGACAAAGGGTGGGCCGGCGCTGGCCCGGGCCACGAGATCGGCAGGCCACATATCCGTAGGCCCGGGCGCAGGCGATAGGAGAACAGCGGGGTTTTTTTAGGGTTCAGCTTAGGCTGGACATGGTAGGTTTTATTTCTAATTTAAGTTGATTTATATCATCAATCATATTATGAAACTAGCTGTGCCCGCGACTCTGTCCGCGTGGAATAGTGACAGGGCAGCATTTTTGGATACATCTTATGGTATATTTTGGATTACAAACCCTGTTACCCCAAAATATAAATAAATGAAATATGCAAACAGTCAGTGTTATCGAATTCAACTGTTTCGCCATGTAAGTAGTTTTTGTTAAACATGATAAGTTTCGGAAATTTATAATTCCAATTTAAGTTGACCTCAGATTGATATCATCAATCATATGAAATAGGGTTCAGCTTAGGCTGGACTTTGTAGGTTTGAACGTACGTATTCCGGAGGCGCATGGCGTAACAGTTGCATTCGATAATACTTTCGATCAATGTACTATTTGTGATCGAAAGATAATACTGACTGTTTGCATATTTCATTTGTATTTTAGGGTTTATAGGGTTTGTAATCGAAAATAAACCATAAGATATATCCAAAAAATTCTGCCCAAAGTCACTATTCCACGCGGACGGAGTCGCGGGCACAGCTAGTTTTAACTGTATCTCTGTAAATACACACACACTAAGTAGTTTTATTCTTTCTTATTCTTATTTATTTTTCTTACTAACATGCTCTTACTGTGGGACCACGTACCACTTAGTTCAGATCCATTTAAAGTCATTTTAGCTATATAAACTGACTAGAGAAAAAAGTGACTAATATAATGTACGGTACGGCACATTCTCACAGGGTATTTTACTCGTGCCGAAGACATTACAGAGTTATGTCCAAGTTGATTTTGCGATGACTCCACGTAAGGTTTTTGGGTGGTTATCAGGATTTTAATCGGTATACCGCATAACGTCTCGCATAACAACTCGCTCAATATCGCAAAAGTGGCCACCGTAGGGTTTGAACCGTGGGGCTGACATGACTACGCCGATTTCCCCCGGAGGCCCGGCGTGGTCAACAAAAAAAGGGTATTTTATTCGTAATATTACATCAGTATCAGTCTAGTGAATGTATGATTATTTATCTTAAAGCAATCGATGCTAAGATTGTGTATCCTAAGTCACGTATTATACTAATCCATATCGACGGCAGCACAGATTCGCGAATAGCACGCACCTCGCATAATAATAATTTTGTTTTAACAGCTCATCCTGTTTTTCTCATGCTCACATGAGCGGATGGAAAATTTAAATAATACCGCTGTATTCTACAATTATTGAAAATCACGCTTTTATGATAATTACATCACGAACACGACTTTTATCACACCACTCTGACGGACTTACAATTGTCCTCCTCTTTGCTTTTATTTATAATCCTCAATAATCATCATTCTATTTATGATAATATTAGATCCTTACATATGAAGTTGGCGTTTTGTACGGGAGGAATATAAAGTCAATTTTTTTTGTAAAATATATTTAATTAATCAAAGTATGTACCGTTGTTATCTATGCACTTTTGCCATCTCATAGGTAGTTCATTGATCCCTTTACGAAAAAAACCATGGGGGCCAGAATCAATAAACTATTTGACGGCGGTTTGGACTGCCGCATCGGAGTTGAATTTTTTTCCGCGTAAGAAGTTGTCCAAATTCCGGAAAAAATTTGTTGAAACAAGGTCTGGTGAGTACGGTGGATGTTGCAGACATTTCAATTGTAGCTCATCATAACTTAGTGGTTGTTTGTTGTGCAGTGTGTGGTCTTGCGTTGTCGTGAAGCAGCAGTGGCCTAGAGCGATTGACCAATCTCGGTTGTTTAGCAGCTAGTTCTTCCTTCATGGTTTGCAGTTGCTGACAATAGATATCTGCCGTAATCGTTGGGCCACATTTTAGAAAGCTTTAGTGAAAGTCACCAGCGCTAGTCCACCAAACACTCACAAGTAACTTTTTCCACTTTTAATCACAAGTAATTATTCAATTTAAAATCCCTTCATTATTGTGTAGGTTGAGCAAAGTAACACAGCAGTCGACGCGTGTTTGCAAGTTCGATTCACTCAATTCATGAGGTACCCATCGTTCAAGTTTTGTTACTTTCCCGATTTGCTTCAAGTAGATTAATACAGTTTTATCACTTACCCCGGAGCCTACAGTTATCTCTGAAGTGCTTTGTGATAGATTAGTTTCCATAATAGCCTTTAATTCTTCATTTTCCACTTTGGTCTCCGGCCGTCCTCGGGGTTGGTTCTGAAGGTCGAAATTTCCAGAACGAAAACGTTGAAACCAAAAACGTACCGTGCTTTCTTATGCGACACCAGCGCCGTACACATAATTAATCCTTCGAGCTGTTCCTGCAGCACTGGTGCCACGGTAGAACTCGTACTCGTAAATATACGGATATTTCATGTTTTCCATTGTGCGGTAATAAGCGACGCCAAAGAAAAAAATAATGAGGAAAAAACAAATGAATGACTGTTTTCAAAAATCAAATTTACCAGCTAAATGAATTTATACCTAGTCAGGTCATAAGTATTGTCACACAGTAAAAACTTTTCTTTTAGAATGCTGGCCACAAAAAAGTTTATTGAATTAGAATTTCGAATTGTTCATGAAAATAAAAATGTATAACTTTTAGAATTTTATAATAAATAAATAAATAAATAAATAAGCCTTTATTACTGTAGAATTACATTTACATCTATTTTTTATTATATTTATTATAAGTGTTTAGTTGTCGGCATCCGGTTTCTCCACTACAGCTTGTCCTTCGACAAAGGCCTCCTCCAAAGACTTCCATCTTTCTCTGTTCTTCGCAATTTGGCTCCATGCTGGGCCAGCTACTTTTTTAATGTCGTCCTCCCATCTTTTACTCTGTCTACCTCGATTTCTTTTGCTGTCTCTGGGGTACCATTCCGTTACAAGTTTAGTCCATTTCTCTTTTTTGTCTCTTATCATGTGTCCGGTCCATCTCCATTTGAGTTGTTTATAAATTGTATTGACATTCTTGAATTTTGTTTTTGCTTTTATTTTGTCCAATCTTACTTTATCTCTTCTCTTAACTCCAATTACGCTTCGTTCCATGCTGTTCTGGCAGACACTTATTTTATTAGCTAATTGCTCTGTAAGTGCCCACGTTTGACATCCATATGTTAAGCAGGGTAGAATGCATGTATTATAGACTTTCCTTTTTTCTTTTATAGGCATTTCGTTATTCTTCATGACTTCGCTTAGAGACCAAAATCTTTTCCAAGTATTATTTATTCTTCTATCGATTTCCTTTTTCATTGATTCTTCTGTAGATACTAACTGTCCCAAATATATATATTCACTTACATATTCTATTTCTTTGTTGTTAATTCTAATGCTTTCTGTTTGCGAAGAGTTCGTCATAACTTTTGTTTTTGATGTATTCATAGATAGACCTGATTTGGCACTTTCATTCGATAATTGTTGAAGCATTTTTTGTAGTACCTTTGGACATTCTGAGAATATGATCAGGTCGTCTGCGAATCGCAGGTGGTTTAGTTTCTCTCCGTTTATATTAAGTCCATATTCGGTCCAGTCTAAATTTCTAAATATCATTTCCAGGACGGCTGAGAATAACTTTGGCGATATCGGATCCCCTTGGCGTACGCCTCGTTCAATAGGGAATTCTTCTCCTGTCGTTTCAAGTTTTATTTTTGCCGTGCTTTTTGAGTATATGCTTTTCAACAACCTTATGTACTTTGCTTCGACTCCTTGCCTTTCTAACGCCTGCCATATGTATTGGTGTTCTAAAGAATCAAAGGCTTTGTTAAAGTCTACAAATCCCAAATAATAGATTTTATTATATTCATTAAATTTCTGCAGAATTTGTCTGAGTACATGAATGTGGTCAATTGTTGAAAAGTTACTACGGAATCCAGCTTGTTCTTTGGGTTGGTTTTCATCCAGTGTGTTAGCAATTCGGAATAGAATAATTTTCGAAAATATTTTATAGATGTTTGACATTAAACTTATGGGCCTGTAATTACCGATGTCTCCTTTGTCCCCTTTCTTGTGTAACAAAATTATTGTTGATTTGGTCCAATCTATTGGAATTGTTTCAGTGCAAATAATTTCATTGAATATCTCTGTTAGCTTTGGGACAATTACTGGCAAAGCGGTTTTCAATAATTCATTTGTTATTTGATCGCATCCAGGTGCTTTATCCGCTTTCTGTGTCCTTATCGTTCTAACAGTTTCTTCTGTTAGTATTTCCGGTACTGGTTCTGAATTTGTTACTCTCTCATTCTGATCTATAGGCTCCCCTTGTCTTTGGCTACGATATAGGTTTCTGTAATACTCTGTAGCTGTTTGTAGAATTTCTGGTCGTTTACTGGTACGTAACCCATCTTTATTCTTCACATTAGGCATCCATAGCCTTTTATCTTTTAGCTCTTTGAGAGCTTTCTTTATTCCTCCGGTCTTTTTGATATGTCTATCCAATGTTTCTAATCTTTTCTGCTTCCTATCTTTCCTCAGTTGTTCGCTAATTTTTTTACTTATTTCTGTTACTTTCTGACGGATGTCTTTGTTTTTCTTCGTTTCTAATAATGTCTTCCTTTCTCGCAATAACTGTTTTACCTCCGGTGAGGTTTCTTTCTTACTCTTATTATTTATTGTTGTCGTTTCCATTTTTAGTGTATTTATTATCTTCTCGTACTTCTCTTGTATGGACATCCTCTCTTCACCCTCGACCTGCTTGTTGAACGCTTCAGACAGGTTGTTTAGAAGTATATCGCTATTATAAATACATTTGGCTGTTGAAAGTTTATTGTGATATTTCCTATTTTTTCTTGGACACATTCCTGTTATTGTCGCCCTTAACATTCTATGATCTGAATTAAAGTTTAAGTTGTATATGATGGAGACGTTTTTGAATACTTTTGGGTTGTTGGTCATTATAAAATCTATTTCATTCATGTACATTCCGCTAGGTGACTTCCAAGTCCATTTTTTGTTTTGTTTTTTAGTATAAAAGCTATTTAGGATACTAAGTTTGTTTTCTATTGCAAAGTTGACTAGTCTGGTTCCGTTTTTACTTCGTTTGCCAAATCCATGCTTTCCAATAGTAAATTCTTCACCACTTTTACGTTCCCCTATCTGTCCGTTAAAGTCGCCCATCACTATAACATTTCTGTAGGCACTGTCGATAGTTGTTTGTAAGTCTGAATAAAAATTTTCAATTTTAATGATATCTTCTTTTTTATCCGACTCAGTTGGTGAGTATGCCTGAATAATAGTCCACATTTCGTCTTTAGCTCTATTTAAAGGAAGTTTTATATTAAGAATTGCTATTCTTTCCGAAATTCCTTTTATTTCTTCTATTTTACCAGTCAGGTTCCTTCTAACTAAGAATCCAACGCCATATAAGCCTGGTGTTTCGCCTTTATAATGTAGTATGTATTCCCCGTAGTCTTCTATACTTTCTCCAAGTCTTCTCATTTCGCATATTCCAATGATATCCCATTTTAAATCTTTAGTAGCGAGTTCTAGTTCTCGAAGTTTTTCTGGAGTTCTTAGTGATCTAGGGTTAAAAGTGACTATATTAATATCTGTATTGTTTTTGTGTCTGTTGTTTTTCGTCTTTAGAGGGTCATGGTCATTTTCTCCCACGAGGACCAGTCGGCTTGGGAGAGGGTCGTTTAGTTCATTTTTTCCTTGTTCTAAAATAAGTTGTGTTTGTTTTTTCCGTTTGCCGACTTCTAGTTGTTATTTCTTGTTTCCTGATGGGTTCACACTTGACAAGGAGTTTGATCTCTGCCTCATAACATCAAACGCATTTGCCCTATTTAGCGTGGACATCATAGTCTGATGTTTCTTAGGTTTGTCTAGTAACGGCGATGTTGATAGATCTCTCTTCCTTTTTTCTGGGTTTCCGGTTTTTTCTTTTACAATTAATTTATCGTATTTTAGATACGCAATCTTTCCTTTATTCCTTTCTTCTCTCAATTGTATTTGTAACGATTTTCTTTTTTCTAACACTTCCTTTGAATAATCTTCAGTAATATACAAATCTTTACATTTCTTTTTGTTCTTCAAAATTTCATTTTTCTTCCAATTATTCACCAGAGAAATTAGGAAAGGTCTTGGTTTTCTCTCTTCACTATTTTTGCTTCCTATGCGAAACATTTTGTTTACTTCACAGTCTTCCAAAATTAAATCCATGTCAGTTTTAAACCTTATTTTTATTTGTTGAAGTAACTCTCGAGTCGAGTGGTCCTTTTCTTCAAGGCCGAAAATTACTATGTTGTTTTCTTTTTTCTCTCTCTTTAAGTATTGAATTTCATTTTCAAGATTTTTTACTTTAATTTTCAAGTTCTTATTTTCTTCTATTATAGGTTCTAATTTCTCATCTATTTTCTTCAAGATTGAGTTTGTTAACGTCTCTGTTAGTTCTGAGTTCTGGTTCTTCATTTCTATTTTCATTTTGTCGAACAAGAGTTGAAATTGGTCTTCCATCTTTAGTACAAACAAATTGCGTGAAACGGAACGTATTGTTTTGTATTGTGGTAGAAGTTCTGCTTTTAATGTCTGGCAACACTATTGATGTTGACAGTCAAAACCATTCGACAGTTCAGTTTTTTTTTTTTTTTTTTTTTTTTTTTTAATGGCGACAATGCTTTTGGCACTGATTTGCCAAGGTCTAAGTATGAAAAGCCAGGTGAGATGGTAAATATCAATTTATTAAAAAAAATTTTGGCCGGTATTTTATACAGATTGTCTACTAGCTTGTAAAAATTCAAATCTACTAATAAACTTTGTACAACTAATATAAAAAAAAATTATAATATTTAGAAATTTTCTAAAATTTACTTAAATAAATATATACCTGAACGGATGAATACTATGACTTACATATTATATTTTTAAGGAAGTATATACATTGAGACGCCACTACGACATAATTAAATATGAATGTCATTGGAAGATAAAAATTTACTTAGAGTATAAATAAAAGCACTATGAACTAAAGTTAGTAGGTAATTAACATTTACAGGGCGCGGAAAGTCACGGGGGAGAATGTCATACAGTGGAGTAGAAATTTTCGGGCAATAAAAGAAAATGTGGTCAATCGAACCTTCGCCTAAACCACATTCACAGAGAGAATTATCGCGAATTCTAAGTTTAGCCAAGAAAACTGGTGAACATACGTGGCCAAGACGAAGTCGTATTATGGTTGAGGTCAGTTTTTTCGGGAAATGACGAAATCGAAAAAACCAGGGAGATGATGGGATGGTGGGTTGTAAATTACCATAATGCCGACAAGAAGTTTGTCGGGAATTTTGCCATAACTCGTTCCAGTTTATTAACATTGTAGGTTTAGCAAGAGCTCGGAGGTCGTGAGGAAAACATTCATCATATTTAACTGAACCTGTGGAAACAGCTTGTTTAGCACAGTTATCAGCGTTTTCATTCCCATAAATTCCGGAGTGGCCAGGAATCCAGGCTAGAACAATGTCCAAACCCAAAGAGGAGCAGCGGAGCAGGGACTGTTTAATGTTTAAAGAGATAGGAGAAATTTGTTTGGAACGAAAGGGGGATTTAGCAATATCCTGAAGACAACTCAGAGAGTCGGTGAAAACTATGGCTTTTCTAATGCGATGGGACTCTAAGTATAAGATTGCTTCTAGGAGGGCAATAGATTCGCCAGTAAACACTGAACTGAGAGCTGGGATTTTGAAATTGAGAATTATCCTAAACTTGGGAATCCAGACAGCGGCCCCAACTGGCCCTTCTTGTGTTAGACGGGATGCGTCTGTGAATACAAGAAGTCTATCCGACCATTTTTCATTAATGATTTTGTTGAAAAGAAAATTCGCACCAGTTGAACCTTTATCAATTCCGAAATTTTGAATAATCTTGGGTTCAAACAATAGACCTTCAAAACTGTGTTCAAAAATGGGATTTTTGTATGTCTGAATATAGAATTGGGAAGTTCTGTATATTTTTTAAAAGATTTGACAAGGTTTGGTAGTGATTTGTTTTTCCAGTACTTAGATGTGGACGAAATGCGGAGAAGGCAGTCAAGGGTATTCAATAGAGGGTGGTTAGAAAGACCGATTACTTTATAAAAGAATCTATCAGCTAAGAGTTGTCTACGCAATGAAAGGGGGGGCTCGAGGCATTCCACTTGAAGGGCATTAGAAGGAGACGATTTCATAGAACCTGTGATTATTCGGAGACATTTGGCTTGAATGCGGTCAAGTTTCATTAGAGCCAATTTGTTGCAAGGTTCGAGAAGAAAGGAACCATAGTCAAAATGACTCCTAACTATTGCGTTATACAAGAGTTTTTGATTAAAAGGGTGTGAACCCCATTTTACGCCGGAAAGAGCTCGGAGCACATTAATACTTTTTTCTGCTTTTTCACATATATAATTAAGATGATGAATACCTGACAATCTACAATCCAAATACATACCTAAAAATTTTACCTTCTCATGAACTGGGATAGGCACATTGTCAATGTGAATATTGATAACAGGCGTATGGCGTTTGCGAGAGAATATAACAGCAGAACTTTTTGTTGCAGAGAGGGAGAGGCCATGGTCAGAAAGCCAATGATTTAAATAGAATAGGGCAGAGTTAAGGTGATTAGAAGCATCGGAGATTGAAGGGGAATCAACGTACAATGCAATATCATCAGCGTATTGCAAAATCTTACAAAAGCAGTTTACCGAAGAATCTAAATCAGCAGTGTACAGGCTATATAAAAGTGGGCTAAGAACTGATCCTTGAGGTAAGCCTCTCCAGACCAGTCTAGGGGGAAGATTATAACCAGCAAACCGAATAGAAATCGAACGTTCCATAAACATAACGCAAATGATATTGATGATCCTCGGGGGAATATTGAGCCTACACATTTTCTCCTTTAGGATAAGGAGATCTACGCTATCGTATGCTGAGCATATATCTAAGAATACTCCGACAACGTGTACGTTGCGAGAGAAGGCAAGACGTATATCTGAAGTTAATAGACTTAGACTATCTAAAGTACCGAATCCTCTTCGGAATCCGAACTGACAGTTTGGAAGAAGACCTCTACTTTCAATAATCCATTCCAAGCGATTTTTTACTAGATGTTCCATGATTTTGGCTAGAACAGATGATAAAGCTATAGGTCTATAGGACTCGGGAAGAGATGGATCTTTGCCCGGTTTTAAAATTGGGATAATAATTTGCGTTTTCCATGTGTGTGGGATAGTTCCGGATATGAAAATTGCATTTAAAATATTAAGGAGGAATACCTTAGAAGAATCATCTAAATTGGTAATAAAAGAGTACGGGATCCCATCAATACCAGGGGAAGAGTCACGGAGGTGGACTAATGCGGAAGATAATTCTGAAAATGAAAATTCAGAATTCATGCTACTAGGATTATCAGAAGGAAGGTGATAGGATGGGATAGTTAATTCGAAGGGAACATAAGGAGGGGAAAGTTTAGATACAAAACTATGAATCCATGGGGACGGGTCGTTGGTTGATACGTTAGAATCTGATTGAGAGCGACGGAAAGCTTTGATTTTCCTCCAGATAAAGCAAGAAGGGGTTCTAGGTGCCAGAGACTCACAGAAGGTTTTCCATCCAGATTTCTTTTTACTAAACAGAATGCGTTTGGTTCTAGAACATATTTTTTTGAACTCTATAAAATTTGCAGTAGAGAGGTTTTGAGAAAATTTGGTTTCTGCAGTTTTCCTTTGTTTTATTGCCTCAGTACAATCAGAATCCCACCATGCCGGAGAGGGAATTTTATTGTTAGTAGAATGCTTAATCGGTATAGATAAATTAGCAGCGTTAATCAGAGTATTGGTGAATTCAAAATATAATGCAGCAACATTTTCAACGGTGGCAGAAGGTAAAGAGCTTAGTTTATTACAAATTATATCAGAATATTTGTCCCAGTTTGCTTTTTTAGTTTTGTATTTAAGTAAGGGAGGAAGAGGAGGGTTACATACAAATAGATTATTGTAAGAAATTAGGATGGGTAGATGATCACTGCCGAAAGAGAAAGGCAAAACTGACCAAGAAAGTGAGTGGATTAAAGAAGGAGAGCATAGTGTTAAGTCTGGGGAACTCACATTTTGAGAAGGGGGTACTCTGCGTGTGGGGGACCCATCATTCAGAATACATAGATTTAAATCATCTAACAAATTTAAGAAAAATGCAGCTATTGAATCGCACAAAGGGGAACCCCACATAGTGTGGCGGATGTTGAAGTCACCAAGAACAATTAATGGTTTTGGGATGGATGCTAGAATGGAAGACAATTCTTGGATAATGTTTAAATTTGGATGAGGGGTATATATGGATACGAATGAGATATTTTGAACTCGCGCAGCGACAATATTAATTCCTGATGAATGAGGTTGAATGTTTATCTGGGAAAATAAGTAATGCCGGTTAATAAATAGGGCACAACCTGCTCAACCGTCAGCTCTATCATCACGGAGACACGAGTAAGCCGGTATTCTGAATATAGAACCGGGCTTTAGCCATGTTTCCGAGACCGAAAAGACAATAGGTTTATATTTGTTACATAAATGACAGATATCAAATTTTTTGTTTTTAATGCTTCGACAGTTCCATTGAAGTAGGTTTTTGGCCATGATTAGTAAACGAGCTGACTAAAGATAAAATAAGAGTATGAATAGTTTCCATGACATTGTACGGTAGTTCATTTTCAAATTTGGAGAAGATATTTTCTAAAGAAATGCGTATTATCTGAGATAGATCTTCATTGGATGAAGTTTGATTTGCAGCAGCATTTTGTAAAGCGCAACCATTTGGAAGGGAAGGAGGAGAAGAATAAATTATATTATTATGAGCTTGGACATCGAATGATTTGCCTAGTTGAGGGCGAGGACGTCGTTCGATGAAAACAGTTTTTTTGTAAGAGCTTGGATTACCAGAAGAAGAGCTATGGAGGATAGAAGAAGGAAGATTATTTCGTAGGTTATTTTTAGTATAAGCAGGTTTGTTTGGGGAAGGAGTACCTACGACTTCGGAAAGGGTTCTGCGAACATGTCTAAATCTACGAGAAGCTTCTATATAACCAATATTTTCCTCCGACATGACGAGCTTTATTGATTTTTGTCGGGAATACTCCGGGCATTTTGGGTCAGTGGCAACATGATTACTTCCACAAAATAAACATGATACATTTTCGTCTAAAACATTGCAAGTAGAAGAGTCGTGAGGGGCAGCACAACGTGAGCAGCGGGGAGAGGAGCGACACTGATCTCTGACATGGCCAAAGCGGCAGCACTTATTGCATTGAATGGTAGGAAGGGTATAAATTTCAACTGGTATAGATAAGTTGTAACAATAGATGTGGTCAGGTAAGACTTGACCAAGTAAGGTCAAGACCACTGTACCAGTTGGATGCCAGGTTGTGTTACCGTCAGTACGTGTTTTCTTGTTCAGACGTCTAGCTTTAATTACTAGTGCAGTGGATCTACAATCAATCGAGTTGACTAATTCTTCGAGTGACCATTCTAATGGAATCTGTCTAATAACACCCATTCGGGTTACATGGAATCGAGGAATAGAGGCAGAAAGTTTGTGGGAACACAGGATAGGATTTGAAATAAAATTATTAGCATCGGTGTATTTTTTAAAAATCACGGATATCTTGTTTCTTCCAATTTGTTTAATTTCTTCGATACCAGAGATTTTACTATTGTGGAGGATTTGGGCTATCTTAAGGGCTCTCATTTTATTTGATGTGTAGTGTTCATCATCCGATTGACGGGTTACATGAACAATGAAAGGTCCCGAGTCAAGACTAGAATAAACAATATCTGAGTTATTTTCAAAACCAGGGCGTGTGTACGTATGTTGTACAGAAGCAGCAACAATGGGAGCTGATGCAATTTTTTTGATCTGGCCAGGTATGTTGTAATTAGCATGTCTTTTAGTCGGCAATTTATCATCGATTATATTGGTTTCAGAAGGTTCTACCATTTCACAATCAAAATACATTCTACCCCTATCCGGAGGAACGTCTTCCCCTACTGACGACGCTGACATCATAGGAGGTGATTGATACTACAACTAATAGAATACTATAATTAATTATACTACTAAAAATAATAATATAAGGTAATACTAGCAAGATAAGCAGACAAATCCAGAAAAACCGCAGTAATTTTTTCCAATAAGACTTTCCTCTGACAAACACCTGACAATTCCGACAGTTCAGTTGATTGATACGATGTTATTTTTATCTTTGATTTGCGTGAGTTATATCAACTGTCAATGTCAAACAAATGCAGAAAAATTCCTAACCTCAATTTATTTGTGCCGGTGAACGTGATTATATTCTTCTTAATCAGGTGTGAATTATGGAAATACTTATTCACAACTCTGAATATCACTTTCCTCCTTGTTCCGCAACAGTTTTTGTATCTCGTAGCGACTTCCAACTATTTATAAAAGTGGTTTGTTGTGTACTGACTTTTCGATGATGTTTTTACTTGAACGCCGGTAACGGAAAAAAAAACTTTTCTTTTAGAATGCTGGCCACAAAAAAGTTTATTGAATTAGAATTTCGAATTGTTCATGAAAATAAAAATGTATAACTTTTAGAATTTTACTCATTTTTAAATATGGAGTGGACGCTTAAAGAAGACCGTGTTGCAGTTATTGCGTTGCATCGTTGCGGTTACGCGCCAATTCAAATTTTTAACATACTGAAAAATTTGAATATTACCAAAAGATTCGTTTATCGTACCATCAAACGATACAATGAAGACTCTAGTGTAGATAACAGGTCAAGAAGTGGTCGCCCTCGGTCTGTTAGGACTCCAGCAGTGATAAAAGCTGTGAAGGCACGAATTCAAAGAAATCCCAAACGTAAGCAGAAACTGTTGGCCCTTCAGATGGGGTTAAGTAGAACCACGGTGAAAAGGGTGTTAAATGAAGACTTAGGGCTTCGGGCATATCGAAGAAAAACAGGACATCGTTTGAATGCTCGTCTAATGGACCTGAGACTGAAGAGATGCCGCGCTTTGTTGAAGCGGTACGCGGGAAAAAAATATCGGGAAATTCTTTTTTCGGATGAAAAAATGTTTACCGTAGAAGAGAGCTACAACAAACAAAATGATAAGGTGTACGCACACAGTAGTGAAGAAGCGAGCAACCGTATTCCGCGTGTCCAACGAGGTCATTTTCCATCCTCGCTCATGGTATGGTTGGGAGTTTCTTATTGGGGCTTAACAGAGGTACATTTTTGTGAGAAAGGTGTAAAAACGAATGCTGTTGTGTATCAAAATACAGTCCTGATGAACCTTGTGGAACCTGTTTCTCATACCATGTTCAATAACAGGCACTGGGTATTCCAACAAGATTCGGCGCCAGCTCATAGAGCGAAGAGCACACAAGACTGGCTGGCGGCGCGTGAAATCGACTTCATCCGGCACGAAAACTGGCCCTCCTCCAGTCCAGATTTGAATCCGTTAGATTACAAGATATGGCAACACTTGGAGGAAAAGGCGTGCTCAAAGCCTCATCCCAATTTGGAGTCACTCAAGACATCCTTGATTAAGGCAGCCGCCGATATTGACATGGACCTCGTTCGTGCTGCGATAGACAACTGGCCGCGCAGATTGAAGGCTTGTATTCAAAATCACGGAGGTCATTTTGAATAAACTTTAATGTCATAAGAATCTATGTTTTGTTAAGTTCATTTTGGTATATGAATGGTTACATAATGAATAAACTTGTTACAATTATTTTACATTAAACATGTGACAGAATTTATGACCTGACTAGGTATATTTGAATTTGGAATTCTTAACCAAAGAGGAAATATTTCAGATCAAAGTGGTCAGTACGACAAAACGCTAATTTCATATGTAAGGACCCTAATATTTCCTAGTATTCTAATATAGTTGACAATTATTGGTCACAATTTTTATTGTCAAAATTTACTCAATATCTTAAAATGTAATTATTGTCGAATTAGTGGGCTTTTTCAGGATTAGGAGAATATGGCGGCTTTGACGGAGTAATATGACAAAGAGAAAATTTTAAGTTTTTTTATAATTTATTTATGAGGGCACAAGATATATATGTATTAAATATTCCACCACCACTTAAATATTCAAGCAAAAGGCAGATTTTATTGATTTCAAATCTTAAATCTCTTAATGATTATTGATTGACTACGAATACGAATTATTATTTTGTCAAAGAATTTTGATATTATTATGTTGTTACTTTAAAACTTTTAAAAAAGTAATTGCTGTCCAACTTTTAAAAGAGTTCTGGTGTTTTATCACGAAATAACCGCACAAAATATTGGAAATACTGTGTGCTTGTAACAAGTTGTATTGCTATTAGTGGTCTTTGTCTTAATTTTTTTGCTGAATGAATGAGTATTACGTGTTATTACCGTATTCACAAGAAAGTGTATAGTAAACAGAATAAATAGGAGAACTTAAGATAAATATGGGCTGACGTGAAAAATTAAAAAGAAGAGTATGAGGTAAAGATGTTATGTTATGTTGTGTCGCCCTTCAAATTGTAAGGGAACGTAATTTCGATGTTTTTCGACTTACCATTTGCGGCAACCAGCAAATCATGAACAGCACGGACAAGGTGGCCATCAGCCTGCTGAAAGCCACCTCTTCGGCGGTGGCCGCGTTGTGATGATGCCCCTGCGGGGCACCATTTATGCTCCTCTGCCGTTGCCTGCAGCTGTTCTTGGATAGGCGACGTACGATTGGCTGCCCGCCGGTCCGTGGTGTCGACATGGCGTATAAGGCACTGATTACTGCCAAGTTGCAGTACACCAGGATCACGCACAACACTGTACCTGAGGGCGACAAATTACAAACTGAACTTTCACAGGTAAATGAACGTGAAAGGCTTGAACAACGAGAAAGGCTTTTAAAATCTGGATTAATCGATATTAATGTTTATTAACACTTGGAAATGCTAGTTTTGGGGACAACATACATAATTATGTGTAGGGTCATCCTAGAGTCATTTTTAACTGTATGGACTTTTTACGAGGTGGAAATGTTTTAGGCATTGCCCGTAGTGCAACAGTAGTGTGGGAATCCAGTGGAATGCCACTACATCTCTTGGTTAGAAGACGCTCGTCGCTGGTAGGGGAGACCGGGTATGGTTGCCACACGGGTAGGTAATCACAGAAGCTTTAACGGAAAAAGTGACGAATAGATGAACCTGCTGTGTGACGTCAAAGAAGCAATTTGACAACACCTCCTTCCTTATTTCACCTCAGTCCACTGTGAGATGTAGTAATGGAGAAACGCACGTTATTTTTTTCGCACACCAAAAGTAATTTATTTTTGCATCAATGTCAAATCTCGTAAGTATATTTAATTTTATCGTTTTCATATAATTTTAAATGTATTTAACATGTCAAATAAGTGTTCTTTGATATGGTAATGTTTGTTTCTAAACATAACATTCTTTTACCGTTATTTTGAGTGATTATTTTTTAAAATGTGTTTGGAGTCACACGACCACCAGTGCTTGTACTGACTATTTTATTGGTATTTCGGGGTGTTTGCTTCATAATAGTTAGCTTGTTTGTGTCAGAGCTTATCTTAAAAATGCGTGGCATTACAAGAGAAATTTTAATCGGGGCCTGTTTAATTGTGTCATTAACATGATAATTGATGCACGTAAGTACTGCGAGAGAAGTAAAGAAAACTAGTGCAAATCTGTAAAATCGGTTCGCAGAACTTCGGTATTAATAAAAGAAGAGAGTATTAAGTATCAAAAAGAGTATTTAGTGAAAATAAAAAAGCATGTATAGGAAAGAAAATTAAGAATAAAACAGTTGACAGCGACGAAGGCGAAAGAAATGAAGAAGAATTTTGCATAATCTGCGCGTGTTCTTCTAGCAAGCCTAGATTAATCTGGCTTCGTTTCACGTTACAACAGTTGTTATTAGCTCAAAGTTAATTTTGATTAATTTTATTCATTTAGTTTAGAGAGCGTGATTTGTTTACAAATAAATCAAAGAGTTCATTGTTTTAATTATATAAAAATATTCATATCATTCAAATATGTAGTTCTGTTTTTTTATTCTACCTTAAGTTAATATGTGACTTTCTATCCTTAACACTATGACAACCAATCCTGAGACCAGGTTAAAAATCACACTTTTATTTTTCACAATAGAAAAATTTACTTTTAAGTTCTCAACAAATAAATTTTATAAAAAGCATTTGGTTAATTTTAAAATGGTATAAATATACAAATGTCATTGTTAAACTAAAAACAAGAGTACTAAAGATGCAAAAGAAGAAAAATGTGACCTCCAACCCCGGTCTCCCCTATACCCCCAGAAGCGATCTCAGTGCTCCTTAATTCATCGCGGGCCTTGACACTGACGTCGCGGTCAGACTAACGTGACTGTGACACCGACTGGCTAGTTGTTAGGTCACAGTCAAACCTAAACAACTAATTTGTGCATCAGCTAAACTCCGAACACCAGTGGCGTTATTATAAACAAAATATCCTATCACTGAAATTTCAATTAAGGCGTTATAAAAAAATTTCGAAGTTGACACCGCGTTGCCAGACCCGTTGCAAACATCCATTGGCGACTTTTAGCCTGACTGCTTAACTCTAGCTATAAATAATTACTTTTTATCAATTTATAGAACCTAGGCTTCGGCAATTTTTTTGCCGGTTGTTGATTCTTCTGATGATTCTGTTGATTATTCTTGTCTAATGATAAAACATGGTACACCTTGGCAATTAGGTTACTGTAAACGGTAATAATTTACCTTCCCTATCGGCTACTTTGGCCAAATGCCAAAATGTGTACAAGTCAATAAGTAAAACATCTACATACATATATCAGGCCATTGATGGAGAAATGTGCTTAATTTTATATTACATGTGAGAGAAAATAGAACGATAAAAACGCAAGAACACATTTACTACGTAGGAACATCTTTATGTTTCCTCATTTTTGTTTCTCTCACTTAATATCAGTTTTTTAAAATATGGCTCAATGTTTTTAGCATTAATTTGGCATAGTAAAAGATTGTGATTGATGGAATAGAAAAGTTACTGTAGTAAAATTTAGCCGGTCTTCGATAGTTTCCGATCACTTAAGGAATTCTCTTGTTCGAAGAGGACAAAGATTTGTAACTCACTCATTCCTAATCTGATACTTGCATTTGACATTTGTCAAAATACCCCATCATCATCCAAGTGGTGAATAGCGTTTGCATCCAAAGCTTTTACTTTAAAACTTTGAAATTATTGTTCAGATTTGTTTACAGAGTTGAAAATAGTGAGTGTCGTTTTCTCCGGTGCTTATTCATAAGCAAAGTACGGGATTTAAACCTGACCCCGGAATAGTTACTAAATATTGTTCTTCCTATGCTACTCCTTTTTTTAATGCTGTAGAACAGCAGACAGGCTGACTGCCCGCTTAGAATTTAGCAGTTACCATCGCCCGTGGCATCGCGAACTCGCTGCTGTTCCATAAGTGTACAGGAACTTGGGTCACTAATGCCGGAACACAACACAAGGTTATTATGGCGGCATACTTAAGACCAAAGGTGGTCGCCATCCAGACGGGCTTGAGGCCCTAGCACGTAGCTTGGGTGGGTTGTTTTATCGCCTTTTACGACAGGCCGACCCCGGCCGCAGTGGTTAGTATTCTTTCTCCGCCCCTGCACGGATAAAAACTCCTGAGGGAATAATTAGTTTGTCACTTTCTACCTATCCTTATATAAGGGCAGCTAATTTTATTTCTGGCCAGAAGGTGCTTAATGTACATTAATTGGAATGCTTACCCAAGGTGACGTAGAATATGGCATAAGCCAGGTCAGTGCCGTTAGTGGCTTCCCTGTAGCGGACGCAGCGCGGACCTTGGTTCCTACTAAATCCCGGACCTTTGTCCGGATTGTAGTAGAGGCCCAAGCCGAACACTGGTGCACACGTCAGGATGGCTGCCCAGAACCACGAGATCAGCAGGGCTATTCTGATTACGTAGTAGGTCACTTGCTACAACAAAAACCTTTTATAGAACTAACAAATATAATCAATGTAGTAAGTGATAATGATATAGTAAAATAAATATTTACGAGGCTGTAAAAATTGATTATATCATCTGTATGGACTTTCAGAATAAAGCTTGTTGTTTATGGATACACAATTATTACAACATATAATCAAGTTTTAATCTAACCTGGAATCTCTTGTGACAATACACGACTCTTTGTAATATCGCACAGGAAACCACAAAAGGCCTCGACATGAACTCTGAGGTAGACCACCCATATAAGTGCATACAACCGAGATATCTGACGTTTGAAAGAAGAAAAGATTATAGTTATTAACTTTTTGGTCAAATGGCCAAGACGTCCACAAACACGCTTAAAAATTATCTTAATAATGCATTAAAATTTGAAATTAATGCATGAAAAATGCCCTTGTGCTTTACCAGCCGTGCGGTGCCACGATATGCACGTGTGGGACTCGTAAGGAGGGCGTGACTCAAATGCCCACTAAAGACCTCCTTCGTGCTTCTTCCTCGTTTACTTGAAAGAAAGAAAGAAAATATATTTTATTGGTATAAAAATGACAAATACATACAAAAATCTATATAAAATAAAAACAAAGAAAAACATTATATCGTTATCGGTATATATAATAAGTTTGGGGATATCTATTATTATTATTATTTTTTTGCCAATATCTGTCACTTCTGTATCCAATGAGGCCCGCTCACTCAGCATAATGCCAAGTTGAAACCAATCTAATGCTTAAGTGTGGGGTGCCGGGAAGTGAGGGGAAGTGGCCGCGAGCGCAGCGCTAACATGTAGTAGCTGTGGGCCTCACAAATCCGGGAAATAACATTGCGGAAATCACGCGGTCACCGAGGATACGTGAAAACCTCGGCATCTTCTTCCCACGTACGGTGGAGCTCCAACGCGTCATCTTGTTGATATAAAATTATTTTTAAATTCGAGTTGCAATTGTTTTCATTTCCAAATTTTATTAATTTTTTTATAACAGGAGTGAGATTTTCCCGCAAGTGTCAAAAATTTTTAACTCCTCTGAATTGCTAGAAAGTATTCGATAGAAAAAAGAGGATTTCGCCTTCGCCCACTGGGGTCATAATAAGCATAATAAGTCTTACACCAAAATATTCGTTTAAATAAGGATTTTCCTCAAAATGTTAACTTGTTTACAAGAAGATATCAAGTATGAATATTTTAGAAGTCTACTTGTTTATGAATATCAACAGCCTAGTTCCATTAATGAAGGATGTTTATGAGTCACGTACGACGACACTTTGCAATGGAGATTTCATCAACAAATGGGGCTTCTGAAATTTATTGATATAAGTATTGAGATCACGACGGAGTTGATTATTTCAAAATATTTTTCAAAAACAAAGTACAAGTATGTATTTGCATATTGTAAATAACCAAAAGTATTTTTATTGCTTAACGAGTGTCAACAGACTACTGTCTGTATACTCTTAAACTCCTTCCTGATCTTAGCTACAATAAATAATCCTTATTTTCATAATATTTATAATAATTTGTGATCACATTCTGTGTATCTATGTATCTTGACAATATTATCTAGTGGTCGTAAAACATTTATTTAGTATTTAATATTCATTGGTATTACGAGGGGTACTATTTATATTTCGGGAGCTGGCAACACTAATGTCATTAGCTAAAATCAGGCAACACCATAATAAAGTTTGACATTTTTTAGCATAAACGTACTCACGTTTTGATGTACATGTGCTATTTGTTTTGTTTATAGTGAGTTAGGAATATCAATTTGACCAAAAAATTGAAATTTCAAGAGAAGGTTTTCGTTGGATTATTTTTCACAACTTTCGACGTGGATTATCTCAACAAGAATGTGTCGATGAACTCAGGTTCTTTGTATGGCGATAAAGCACCATTAAAAACCACAGTATATCGCTGGTATAGTGAATTCAATCGTGGTTGTAGTTCGGTTGCCAACGAATTCCGTGAAGGGCTTCCAAAATCGATTGTTGTGCCACAAAACATCGATGCAGTGCGTGAACTGATAATGCAAGGTAGTCATGTGACATATTGTGAGATAGAGGCATCCTTGCACATTAGTTCCACTTCAATACATTCGATTTTGCATGAACACTTAGTTGTAAAAAATATTTGTTCTCGTTGGATACCCCATAATTTATCAATCGCTTAAAAAAAGTCTCGCGTCAAGTGGTTAAAGACAATGATTAAAAACTTCGACCGTCGTGCTTCAAAAGACGTGTATAAAATCGTGACAGGTGACGAATCATGGATATATGTATGCGTATGAGCCGGAAACAAAACACTAATCGACCGTGTGGTTATTCCAAGACAAGCTACATAAATCCAACAAAAGTTGTTCGTGGAAGAAGCACAGCGAAGCAAATGGTCACTTGTTTCTTCGGCCGAATGGATCATGTGGCCACTGTTCCGCTTGAGCAACGTAGAACGGTTCTGAGTGTACATTTCCATTTGTTTTCCGGAAGTTATCTGAGAAATTCGTAAAACTAAATCCCCGAAGACGAATCTCCATCATGACAATGCGAGCTCTCACACATCTCGTGAAACACGTGAATTTTTGAGCAGTCAAAACATCGAATTGATGACTCATCCTGATCACAGTCTTGATTTGGCACCCAATGACTTTTCTTGTTCCCGAATATCAAAGGTAAACTGCGTGGTCAACGATTTACGAGCGCCGAAGAAGCAGTTGAAGCGTTCAAAAACCATGTTTTGGAGGTGTCTCAAGAGGAAAGGAAAAACTGCTATGACAAAGGTTTGAACGAATGCAAAAGTGTAAATCATCAAGGGAAATATTTCGAAAAACAATAAAGCCATTTTCATTTAAAAATGTTTGTTATTATTTGCTATTCCCGAAATATAAATAGTACCCCTCGTATTACTTTGAATTACTAAATAGATAGGGACGGGTAATACAAGAACTAAGGAGATTGTTCATAGAATTAAAGAAAAAAGGCCTAAATCGGAGTTTATTTTTTAAAAGTTATTTAATTACTTCCAAATGCACGTTTGTGAATTTATTAAAATTATTATAGTAAAAAAGCATATTTTTTTTGCTTAGAACAGTTTATCTAAAAAATATAATGTACGTAGCAGATCATTAGAAGCAAGAGTATAACTTAAATGCGGAAAGCGAACATCGGAAAACGAGGAGTTCTAACAATATTTCAGGGTTGGAAATGGAGCGGCAGAAATTGTAGTTCAAATTACACAGAATCAATTAAAAAAATTTAAATTCATTAAAGTTTACCTTGAAAACATATTGAATTGGTACTATAGGATTTTACGTTCGATTGAAATAATGATTTTAGTTGGACTATGAACATTATATTTTCGTAAAATGAATTCTTGATACATAATACTGCGCTAAAATTATTGGAAACTAAATTGAAATCTGTTTGCTATTTGCGTACAACTCTGACCACAAAAGACTCGAAAATACAGAAACACCGAGTGCCACTCTTGCAGTTAGTACAGTAGTAGGCTTATTTTTAGTGTTTCTTAGTATTGAAATATAGTACCGTTAAAATATAGCCATTTCATTTACAAACCGTAGTTGTTGGTTTCATTAATACAGTTTATTATTAAGGGAGTACACCAGGGGGTACAAGGTACCCCCACTCTGGGTTTGTTTAATAACAAAAGGTTAGATATAGACATCTATTGACACATCCAATGCTCTCGAATAAATAAAATTAAGAAAAGTGGGTAACGTAGAAATGGGAAAAGGGACAGAAAATGCATGAGTTTAATGTCTGTACTCTCCAATTATTTATGCCCTTAACAAACAGGTGGATGTTTTCTCACAGTTTCACTATTATTTTGTGACACGGCATTGCACATTATAATGAGATGTACGCGCCACTAATGATTGCTTTTGACCTGAATTCTTCTACATTCTCGTATTACCTAAGATTTTCAAATGTTTTATTGTCAGAGCAAGGAGAAACAATAGCCGTCGTATGGACTGCAACTAAGAAGAACGTAGGAACAGTAGGATAATATTTCTGTACAAATCTACAATAAATATATGATTAGGAATGCAATACTGTTTTCTTAATTTACTTCCTATTGTACTTGAGTTAATTTGTAAATACAATGTTATTTTAGGGTTTATTTACTTGTAGTATATCCGCAACTGTGCAGTAGCTAAAAGTGCCAGGTTACGTGCCCGGAATGCACGGGAGGTGGGAGCAAAGAGCATTCTACCAAGAGAGTAGTAATTGTCAACTTAATTTAGCTTTTATTATTCTATGTACAATATCAAACAACGTCTGAAGTATTTCCAACGTGCTGCTTTTGTAAGGAATTAAATCTTAAAATAAAGAAGTAGAAGTAAGTCGATATTTCCATTCCTTGCCTTAAGAAACAATATTAACTCAAGACTTTTGGTTTCATCGTAATGCCAATTTCATAATGAAAATCTTACAAGTTTAAACAATTAAATTTCAAAATATTGAAATTAAGAAAGAAAATAGAATAGAATAATCACAATGGTGGAAATTATTTTCTATAACATAGTACAGTAAAAGAGAATATTGGCAAGAGAATAATAAGATACAATTGTATTGTTAGTTATCTGAAAACTGTTTAGGACTGAATCAAGATCACTCTGATCATATTCAATATTCGAAAGAAACATACGAGTAACGCTGAAACTCTTTTATTAATATGTAATTAGGTTTTTCAAATCTTTTATCCGTGTAGAGGCGGAGCAAATATACTGACCTCTTCGGCCGGGGTCGGTCTGCCGTAAAAAGCGACTAAACCACCCTAGGTGTACATTGTGTTCCATCATTAGAGACCTAGGCTCCAGTACCTCTATGCGGGCAGCAGCGTGTTCGCGGTGCCTTTGGCGTCCCAAATATCCATAAGCGACGGTAACTACTTACTATTAAATGATGATGAGTGAAGATGAATAAATAAGGACAAAAACCTCCTCCCACTGGTGAAATACTCTAAAACTACGGGAAGTGAAACAAGTGCTTACAATTATTGCGAGGCGGAAGTTGGATGAGTTGTGTGTGTGTTTCATAAAAGTGTGTATGTCTTGTGAGTATACTTTACGTGTATCATATATTACGTCACTCCCATATTTTTTATCTTTTTTACATTTTATTATAGTCGTTATCAGTGAATGATTTGCTTTTTTTTATCCCTTGCGACTGTGTTTAGTGGTGGGTATGTGTTTTACTTGAAATATTCTTATTATTTCCTTCATTTATTTCCTTCCTATTTTTGATACTTTTCATAAAGTTGTATGTCTAAACCGGTGATTTTTTATGCTATAATAATAAGAGCCCATTACGTCCTACTGTTGGGCTCGGGCCCCCATTAGATGGAACGAACAGTGTACCCGCCACGGTTGTCAAGGCGGATTGGCGGGTTACACATAAGCTAAAAAAACTGCTTACTTATGCCTCTGTATAATTTGAACCCGGGACCTTTACATTGATGTCCGTGTGTACCACTCAACTACTAGGTACTAAAATAGGTTTTAAATAGAGATATTAAAAGAAGGTAAGGAATAAGGACACTCTTTGACCGAACTCCATGAAGTCATCAACGGTTCTGTACAAACCGAATATATGAAGGCATATTAATGTAGTGCCATGATTCATTCCACTGTTTACAAATTAGGGGTGAACATTGTATTTCACTCGAGTATTTGCATTCGCCTTGATGGAAGGACGAATTTTAAAACGTTTTCATATAAAGGTAGTTGACCTGTATGATTGGGCTATTGAAAACAACAGATAGGTTGACGACCAACCTGATTGGTATGTAATTAGGTAGTCTTCGTACGTCTACAATAAGAATCACCATTATACATAACAATCTTATTTGAAAAGCATCGTATTTTTAGTGGGAAAACTTTTGTAGAAAATTTAATCCAAAACTTCAACGTAAACAACAAAAATAATGTAATGTGAGTGAACCAGTCACTGAATGGCGAGCGATGGGGTCGGCAGGGGCAGGGTCGGCCTTAGCCTTTGATCAGCGGAGAGCATGATTGTCTTAGAGCACATTTTAATCGGTGCTCTTACTTGACATTAATTGTACTTTGGCTTCATGCCAAGTCAAAATTATTAAGTAAGCAATCACAATCACTAAGTTGATCAGATATATTAATACTTATTAACTAGGTCTAGTAATTTCGTTGAGGATTGTTATTAAAGTATAATGAAATGGCTATAATGTTAAGAACACTTCATAACGCCATTTTTCATATAGTTAGAAAGCTTTCAGCTGTGTACAAAGAGTTACCGCTCATGTAATTTAATAAGGAATGAAAAAGACCTAGCAATACCGCCCGCCTCTTTTTTAAGGCGCAGGGCGGTGTTGCTAGATTTTTATTTTATTTTTTGCAACCCTGGTGCATAGAGCAACATCTCTTCTGGCTCTATCCTGAGCCCAGCACTGGCTATACGACACAAGAGCAGAGTATATTGGTAAAAGCATAATTGTAAACAGCTACGCAGAAAATATACAGTATGATAACAGTTGTAGAATGTAGACAACCAAAATTTATTTGGTTTTTACTAAAAACTACAAAGGTGTTAAAATTTCACCTAATTCTAAAAACCTTTCTAAAAGCAGTAACCTATTTCTTTGTTTTGTGCCAGAGAATGAAAAATTTATTTAGTCTTCAGTCGATTATGTGACTAAATAGCTTAGAAACTTAGTTAAAAGTTTACCGGGGATATATCTCCCCAATTTTTAATTTTTACAATGAATTATTTTAATTACAAAACTTCGTGATAATGTATAAATTTTTTACAGCTGGAGTTCAGTAGACAAATAAAGGGCTCGATAGCCGAAGGTCACCATCGCCTATGGACGTATGCAAGACTAGAGGCATTACAAACAAGCTGCCGAGCTCGAAGAAATATTATAACGCATTTTTTGGAAAACTCCATATCGTACTGCAACGGGGAAATACCGTCGGATGCTCATTCCAAATCCGGAGTACTCTCCGGAGTAGTGTGAACGATTCTTGAGAATCGTTTCGTACAAGAAAGAAGAAGCTCCAGGAAATGGGGATGATGAAGATATGATAAGATTTCTATTTCTCCCACAAATTGTAACAAATTAGGCTTGCCATTTACACACTACGAATGCCATTGTTGGCTTTAGGAATACTTCGTAGTAGGCGTGTATACATATATCTAATTGTTATTTCATCTTAAATGAGCTACTCGTAGTATGCATTAAACCACGTAAGACTACCATTATGAGCTCATATATAGATAATAAGTACATTGAAACCAACAAACAATGGGCATAATAAGCGTGACAATTCTCAATATCGCGAACATAATGACAAAAGCGTTTCTCTCTATTAGGTGAAGTGGCGTTCGTGCGTCGGATTTGGAGCGAATTGTGTATTGTGCGCGACCACCCGCTCGTGTACTTGGTTGACGTTCTTAATCAAACGACTCTGGTGACGTTCATTTGATAGCATCTCTGTGTTATCAAGTATTTTTGTGTATTTAATATCTAGATTCTATCTTCTTTATAGTGGTTGTAATGACAAATACAATTAATAAAGGATTTTAAAAAAGATTATCTTGTTTTTCTAGTTATTTTCGATGCATTCATCACAGTCACTTGACGGGATGGGTGACCAATTATAGGCTGCAAATATTTCATCCAAGATGAATTTATTAGATTTGAGAGGTTTGAAGTTTAACCAAAAATTTTACATCTAGTTAGCAATAATCTGGAATAAAACTATCCGACGATGATGATGCATTAATCTCTCAAATGAGTGTTCATGCCCGGATGAGGGACAACGGATGCCATATCGGCACTTCGCCAACTGTGCGACAAATACACAAGTGCACATAAGAAACTGCACATGGTATTTGTTGATCTCGAAAAGGCATGTGATCGGGTTCTTAGAATGGTTTTGTGGTGGACCATGAAAGCGAAAGGAGTGCCTGTGAAGTACTTGCATCTTATTCGTGTTATGTACATACGACTGGTCCCTTGCTAGCGTCACAGATAAGTTCAGTCTTGCGTCAGTGGGTTTACGCCAAGGATCGACTCTTAGCCTTATTTCTTTTTCCTGGTGGTTGATGCAGTAACATCAGGAATACAGGAGGAGGCACCTAAGTGTATGCTGTTTGCCAATGACATTGTACTGGTTGGAGAATATGTTCACGAGGTCCAGAGCAGATTGGCTGAATGGCAACAGAGATTAAAGAGTGGGTTAAAGATAAGTAGAACCAAGACTGAACATCTATGTTGCGATTTTGGTGGAATATCCGACTTCACCACGATTACCTTAGGTAATCCAACTTCCGGTACCTTGGATCATTAATCCAGAACGACGGTGAGATAGGCCGAGATGTGATAAACATAGTGAATTCAAGATGGATAAAATGGCGACAAGTCTCAGGAATAATTTGTAACCCAAGAGTACCACATAAACTCAAAAACTCACATAAACTAAAAAAAATAAAAAAGGCAAAAAATGTAAACCGTCGTATTGTATGGATCGGAATGCTGGGCCACAAAGGGGAGGGACGAAAGGGTGTTACACATGACATGCTGCGGAGATGAGAATGCCGAGATGGATGTGTGGAGTTATGAAAATGGATAAAATTAGAAATGAGTATATTACAGGAAGTGTGAAAGTAGCGCCAGTTATTGAAAAACTTAAAAGTAATAGACTAGCGTGGTTTGGCCATGTAATACGTAGGGAAGAGTGGATGAATACGGAGTAGAGGAAAACCAAGAAAAAGATGGATGGATGAAATGACGGCTAACAGAGGTGAGTGGAAGGAGTGAACATGTTGTGCCGACCCCATATAATGTGGGATAGGGACAGAAGGAAAGAGAGTGTTCATTTGATCTTGAAGAGAATAAAAGAGTTTCGAAGTTCTGATTGTAGGTGAGATTTGATTGCAAGCAATTTTAATTACACTTTTTACAATGTGACGACATTTGTATTGTAAATGCTGTGCACTCCTATAATGGGTCCACACATCAGAACTTTTATATTAAATGATTTATTGTAATGTGACTTAATAATGTGTGTACTGTTGGTGTGCCATAAATAAATAAAATAAATGTGACATATGTCGTTCTTATTATTCAAAGTTGGCGGATTCAATTTACTTCATCACCAGTGTGTTACACCTATATACAGACTAGGCTGTAATACAATAACATCTCATAATTTATCAGAAAACTTTTAGAACTTTTTTATTATTGAGCAGTATCGAAAACACTCTCTAGCGCATTTCACGCAACAGTCATAACAGTCGGTTTGGTATTTTTATGATGTTTTCTACATCAGTTGCAGATTAACCCGGTTATATTGAATCCATCTCCCTTGACCGTGAAATGTATTAAATTGTTTGCCGATGAGTATGGGCTTTTCCTTGTGGATTTTTCCGGTTTTTCACGTGAATAAATGTCTTGTGTTTTTATCACATTCCTACGTTCAAAGAGGGAGTTTTATCATTTTTTCTTTTTAATAACCTTCAAACAAATAACCTTATGCCATTTATACGAATATCTTTGTTGGTCGAATGCCTTTTAATTGTGTCTTTTCAAAATATTGCTTCGACCTTTAAATTTCTTATTGTTAATAATACTAAATATATCAAGAGCGTTTTGGTGTGAAATTTCGAAAAAAATATTTTTTTTATTTTTACATATTTCTTTCTATAGTCTATATACCTTTAAAAATAACACTAAAATTTAAATGAATATTCCAAATAGTTTTTGAGTTACAGCCTTCTGAAATGTAACCGCTCAGGTATTAGAAAGTTACTTTTGCTACGGGGACAACCACAGTTATTGTTAGTGCCCTGTGGCCATCGCGACCCATTATAATATTTTTACGAAGAAAAGCTTCAACAGCCCAGCAGGCACAATGTGAAGAAGAGGAAGGTGAATCATATGATTTTAATCCATTAATAACAGTGAAAATAGTCAGTTTATCTTATAATGCGTTTTTATCGAAACAGCATTTTTCGAATTTGCTGCAGTAATTACTCGGAGACAAATGATCCGATCTCTATAGGTACGAACAATACCTTCTGTTCGCATGTAACTCAAAAGCTATTTAAATTTTTTCTAAAATTTTACTGTGTATTCTTAAAATATGTATAAATTAAAATTTTAAAACAATTATTGATACAGTAGTTTTTTTTTAATTCCCAAATATCGCCTTTTTTTTAGGCTGTCACGCTAGGTGTGCCCCTTGAGCATCGTATATAAACTTCCTATTGTAATCATTTATTACCAATAAAATACTTTATAGTATTTGAAAGAATGATTAAAACTTTGTTTTTCTTTTACTACGGAGTTTATAAAGAGATATGTAGTTGGCTTCTTAGCGCTAATTAAAATCTATAGTCTGGTACTCAACACTTGAATGAAATATTGAAATTTATTTAAAGATATTTTTAACTATTACATACAAATATTTTAGTTTTTAAATAGTAAGTGAATTTTCAAAATTGAATCAAATATTTGTCATCCGCGCAGGGGCGGAGTAAGAATACTAACCCCTGTGGCCCTGTGGGGTCGCCGACAGGCCGACGCCTGTCCTTAAAGATGACAAAGTAACCAAGCTACGTAGTAGGGCCTCAAGCCTGTCAGGATGGCGACCACCTTTGATCTTAAGTATGCAGCTATAATAACCTTGTGTTGTGTTCCGGCATTAGCGACCCAAGTTTCTGTACTCTCATGGGACAGCAGCGTGTTCGCGATGCCACTGGCGTTGTAAACAGCCATAAGCAATGGCAACTGCTAAATTCTAAGCGGGCTGTCAGCCTGTCTGCTATCCTACAGCAATAAAAATATATATATTATATTCTACTTACTTCTATCTTATAGTATAGAACACTTGAATGCATCTTTATTGCTTATCACAAGCGGAATGTGTAAAAGGCCATTGTTATGCTGTAGTATATCCCGTCTTAGAGAAAGTGTTTCTTTCAACCATACTGAATTATATCTGAATCATGTTAGTGATATACATTATATACATTTGAAATTTGGCCTCAACTTGAAGAACTAACTCTGTTATAACAAATAACTTGAAAACCACGAAGAAGTTAATGGCATAGACGTTTACAAATGGGCGACTTCCCGTCTCCCCCATTTACTCTTAATTGAATACAATAGTGAACTTGCACGATTGGCAATGAGTTTGAAAGTTATTTTTCCATCTATGTTTGGCTCTTGTTCGACAGTGTCACCTATTTCAAAGTGGATACAGTGATGATGTAGTGGTGGGGAAGTGGCCGCGTGATTTGGGCCTCAAATGATAGGGATTTTATTTATTTCTTTTAATATTGGCTATACGAGTAATATGTATTTATTTTAACATAATTTATCCTTATTTTAAGTATTATATAACTACACTACATGAATAAAAAATTATATCTTTATCCATCCAAAGATGGCTTAGAAGAGGTCGCTACTCTACCATTAGTCATATTCTTTTAATGAAATATATTTTGTACTTCACAAGACATCCGATATTCTATTTTAAATACCATTTCAGTTGCACTTTCATGCAAACAGGTCGTTCATTGATGTTTTATTGGACTACTTGTATATTAGCTCGTTGTCTACAGGAGGGCTTGTTTATTGCTAATCGATGCTCTTCAATTACATCTGCTCTACGATAACGTTATAATGGACCTTCTTAAATGAATTGATGTGTAATTTATCAACTTATATTGTTATTAATGACAAATATCAGTACTTTCTTATGTTATTAATCATCTGATGCGGTTGTGAAATAAACAGTAGTTGCAAACTGATTAATCTTTTACTTAATAGCTATACAATATATAATTAATACCAAAATTCATGTGTAGCATGCCATGCTGTGGCATTTTTTAAATATTGAATTTTGTAAATTATATTACACACCGTTTTTTAATATCTTCCATACTAAAATCATAAATGTGAAAGTAACTCTGTTTGTCTCTCACGTTTTCACGCTTGAACCGCTGAACCAATTTTGATGAATTTCGGTATAGAGATAGATTAGACCTTGGAGAAGGACAAAGGCTACTTTTTGTGGCAAAATGAAACTTGAAAAGGGTGAAATAGGGGTGAACATAATTAAGTTCTCTTTTTTATTTATATGGCAGAACAACGTTTCCCGGGTCAACTAGTTAATATGTAAAAATAATTAAGATTTCTTTCTGCCTTTTTCACACATATACTCAGTTTACTCAGTTTTCACAGAATTGACAGGGGTTTGTTACAAAATTGGCTATGAAATAATTTCCTAGAAATTAGAACACCTTACCTTCTGATAAAAAAATGGTCTGGTGAGGGCGAGATAACGTTCCAAGGCCATGGTAACCGCAATGCACACGCTGCCGATGCCGAAGATTCTAAGAACGACCCTCGCAGCGCAGTATATCTGTGTCTCCTTGACTCCTGGCACATGTTCGCCGATCAGCATCGCGCACATCATGCCAACCTGAGGCCAACATGCAGTTTAATCCTCATATTAAGCACGAAGCTTGGGTTCCAACTTATATTGCCTAACATATATAAATAAAGTATTATCATAGTATACAAAGGCAGCAAATGCAGCTATGTTAAATTAGCATTTTGCCTGATTGTGGTCTAATATTTGTATCTACCTGATGAAGGTGCATCGAGGCATTAATTTGGACGTCTTACTGTGTCACTACATACTTTATTATTAAGAACTAATAAATTGCGTTATGGCTAACACTTTTCGGTACGCTTGCGGTCTCACGTCTGGCTGTTTATGTATAACATGTATTTAATCAAAAAAGTATATATCAGTTCTTTAGTATCCATAACACAAGTGTGAATTTTCGTAGTATATTTGAAAAATAAATTGTATGAAAATTCTAGCAAGCGGCATAATTACTATGAGCTAGTAAGACAATTCTTCAGAAATTGAATGTTTGAATTATAATTGCTTTTATCTGTATTTAAAATAAAATCGATATGTAACAAGGTATTTACAAATATTTAATTTTTTTGTAGAGTTATGAATTAATCTTAGTGATTTTCTCGACATTAGGAAAAAATATGTAATGCATAAAGTGACCACTCACGGTAACCGGTCTTAATCGTCTCACGGGTTTAGTTTTAAACCAGTCTAGGCGTTGCAATTTGCCGACAGAAGTACTTTACGCAAATAATGTTTGCTTGTGGAGATTGAAGAACATTGGAATACAAATTCAAACTTAATATTTTTGTACTGACTTTTGTAATTATTAGTACAATTGAAAAACTTTGTGTAAGGTGGTCCACTAGGTACACTAATCAATCAATTTTTATTTGCGCTAAACTTCAATATATGTGATGCACTTACTAAAGCAACCAGATCGTTCGCAGCCAATGACGTGAGCAACAACAAGTGCTTCCGATTCCTGACTCTCCTCTCCCCTCTTCTGAGAGCCACAATCGCTGCTGCGTTCCCGATAATTCCTATCATATAGACGACTTTCACTACTACACCGAACACCTTTCCTTGCGGCTTGAAATGGTGGGTCCCATTGTGGGCCATAATTGGGAATGGCAACGACCCATTGCCAAGTGTTCCATTTCCATCTAGGAAACTACCTTCAGTAGTATTCGCAAAGTAATACTCAGCCAGTGGCTCCAGCGTCGAAGTCACGTCCATTTCTGATGATTATTTTATTCTCGCAGATAATTTGCAGTGGCTATTCGTTCCGCGTGTCGATTTTCGATTTTATGCCTTCATTATATATTCGAGTTGGTGCGGTCGTAGCATTTTCAAATATTTTATTATCCGTCTGAAACAAAGAGTAGGTAATACATATTATACAATCATAAAATATTATTTAACCACTTTTATAAGTACCACGAATTTCTGGAAGAGATCGCTTATTAGCTATAAGACCACCGTCTGTATATAGATATAGTGCTTATTATTAAAGGTATACTATTTTGGCACGTTTAAAAAAATGAGAGTAAAGTAAAATATATATGCGTGTGTACACCGACATGAAAAAATTTGCTTTTAACTGTCTCTCAAGTTTCCGTGCAAACTCGTTACTACATACATATATTCACAATAATTTCTTAAATATTTATAAATCTACAACAACACTTGTTTTATATTAATGTATTTATTCATGAATATACATGTGTATGTGATTTTACATCGGATTAAAGTGACTTTTATCTTGAAAAATAAAATTGACAAGTGCATTTATAAATTTGAGGTTATACCACGATTAACTAAACTAATTATATTCTTTTAATTTTATTAATATATCATTATTTTTAAAGAGTTGTAGCATACGGGATGAAATCTTTAGCTATTAATAACTTCTTATGTGCGTACATAACTACAAATACACACATTTTTGAATAGCGATAAATTTTTTATTTTTATTTTTGGTCTCGGGGAAAAACCCTCTCTTGACGGGTTCCCCCGGCCCGGGGGGACCGAGGGATATGTAGGACTCCGGGAAAGATGTTCGGCCATCCAACTACCCACTAAAAAACCCCGCTGTTCTCCTATCGCCTACGCCCGGGCCCACGGATATATGGCCTGTCGATCTTGTGGCCCGGGCCGGCGTCGGCCTGCCCTTTGTCTTAAGGTGGGCCCCTTCTAAATCGTTGGCGCCAGGGGGTCAGGATTTCGTCCCCCGGCGCTCTCCTGAAGCGACAAATTGGCTTATAAGCTTTCTAATGGATATTTCGGAGTAAATTAGTAACGATTTGCAGAAAATTGCAAGTGTTATTTTTTATTTTCTTGTTAGCCATTTTTTGCTTAACCCTCAAGGAAGTCTTTATTTTACACGAGAAGAGAACGTTCATTTTAATTTTCATCATTAGTGTAATGCCTTATGCCATTGAGAGATTGTGAAGAATTCAAAAGTATATTTAGTATAGAAACTAGTAAATACATAGATAGTAAATAATCATGTATCTTATAGTGTCAATTTTAGAATTGAATATCTTTGATTACATTTAATCATATTTAACATCAAAGATGGAGTTCTGTTGCTTTTTAATGCTTATCACCCCACTGCGGCCACCTTGGATTATTCTTTTCGTTTCTGTTTTGATTTTCAAAAGGTATTTTTTATTGGTATTTCAGTAACTGGGACCTTGAGATTGGGCTCTGAGGGTATTACAAATACTACTGATTTACCAGGTACCCACATGTATGAAATAATTTAACTACTGCACAACAGTATACTATTTACCACCATTAAAGTGAACTGACGAGGAAACCGGTATGTAGTCATTGGACTACTATAGCAAATGATAATAACTGGCTTGTTAGTGGAGGAATTACATGACATGGGCTTTGGATTTTTTTAAGCTGGAGTTTAGCAGATTTGGTAAACCGCCTGTCTGATAGTAGGTGGTCACCGTTGCCTACAGATGCTTGCTACACCAGGGAAATTAAGATTGAATTATTAGTATATATTATCATGCATTTCTGATTAGAGATTTAATAATTTTTATTTGCCAGCGTGAATGTTGCTTTTCTATTTGTACATCTATTATTTTAAGCCGCACTGTTTTTGATTTGAATTTGTTTTTATTAGTTTTGATGGATACATCAATATATCTATTACTTATTTACGATTATTATCGAAATCAAGTTCTGATTATGAGGTTTATACTATGTTATGTATTAAATCTAAAAAGATTTTCGGTGAATCATCGGAATTGGTATTTTTGTTGTTGTAAATGCTCTAAGAACATGACGAAGAATACGAAGCGTAACATACTGAAAATAATTTAGAAAATCGTTTATTTATGAATAGTTATTAATAAATCGTCGATATGAGTAATTACTACTAACAATTGTTAGACATCATGGGTCCGCCTGGAGCGTTCCCTATTAAGTTGTTACGGCAAGCAATGAGCTATAAAATAAAAAAAAAAAAATATATATATATATATATATATATATATATATATATATATATATATATATATATATATATATATCTAATATATAAAATTCTCGTGTCACAGTTTTCGTTGCCATACTCCTCCGAAACGGCTTGACCGATTCTCATGAAATTTTGTGAGCATATTGAGTAGGTCTGAGAATCGGCCAACATCTATTTTTCATCCCCCTAAATGTTAGGGGTGACCCACCCCCAAATTTTTTTTTTTAATTTTTTGACATTTTATTATTTATATGGCAGAACAACGTTTGCCGGGTCAGCTAGTTATCTATAAAGACATTGGTGTTTATACATAATATATATTCTAGAGTCTGGGGGGATTAAACCCATTAACCGCGCAGGCGCACCATGTACAACAGCCGTTACGGCTCGGAGGTCAACATGCAAGTTTCGTCACTGTATTTATTTATTTTTGCATTCATCAACACATATGAAAAGAAATTCAAATCAAAAACAGTGCGGCTTAAAATAAATACACGCAATAGAAAAGTAACATTCACACTTGCAAAAAAATTATTAATTCAATGAGCTCTAATCAAAAATGCATGAATATAGGTATATTAATACATAATATTAAAAAGACTCGTATAGAATTTCTATAATCATATTTGTTGCTAAAAACAAGAGGCTAAATCGTCGCAAGTGGATAAAACTATTTTTATGAACAAGTTTAGCGATGTAGATACAGATTCAAGTACTGTAACAAAATGTATTGATATTCAGAATGATGAAAACATGAGTGCCGTGGCCCAAATACTTAGCGATCACATCAGTTTAGCATACATTAATTCAAAGAACGAACTTACTTAAAATGAGAATATATAAAATAAGTTCTTAAGTGGCAAATACACGAAAATTGTGTATACCTACAACATGTGTTCACGATTACGTCGTTTTCTTAAACTATCATGACTGTTTTATTATTAAAGCTACGTTTTACGGATTTTATACGTGTTGCTGAAACTACTGAATATAACGACAAGCACACAATATTTAGGGGTTTTCTAAGAACACCTATAACTTTAAATAACTATGATGTTAACTATTAGACTGTTTTTTTATAGCGAGAGTTCAGCAGACTGGCAAACTGCCCACCCTGGCAGGTGGTCACCGTCGCCTATGGACGTCTGCAACACCAGAGGTATTACCAACGTGTTGCCGGCCTCGAAGAAATTAAATTTATTTCATTCAATTTCATTCCATCCCAAGTTTGCTTGGCAGAAATTACTAATAGTCAGTTTAGCAAAATTAAAATAAAAAAAGATATGTAATTTTTGTATATATTAACATATACAGTTTAATGGAAAATATTATGTTCCTGTTATTTCTTGAAATTTGAAAATAAAAATTAGACTTTCATCCGCCCTTGAATGAGTATTTTATAATATATGTACCTAGTCAGGTCATAAGTATTGTCACACAGTAAAAACTTTTCTTTTAGAATGCTGGCCACAAAAAAGTTTATTGAATTCGAATTTCGAATTGTTCATGAAAATAAAAATGTATACTTTTAGAATTTTACTCATTTTTAAATATGGAGTGGACGCTTAAAGAAGACCGTGTTGCAGTTATTGCGTTGCATCGTTGCGGTTACGCGCCAATTCAAATTTTTAACATACTGAAAAATTTGAATATAACCAAAAGATTCGTTTATCGTACCATCAAACGATACAATGAAGACTCTAGTGTAGATGACAGGTCAAGAAGTGGTCGCCCTCGGTCTGTTAGGACTCCAGCAGTGATAAAAGCTGTGAAGGCACGAATTCAAAGAAATCCCAAACGTAAGCAGAAACTGTTGGCCCTTCAGATGGGGTTAAGCAGAACCACGGTGAAAAGGGTGTTAAATGAAGACTTAAGGCTTCGGGCATATCTAAGAAAAACAGGACATCGTTTGAATGCTGGTCTAATGGACCTGAGACTGAAGAGATGCCGCGCTTTGTTGAAGTGGTACGCGGGAAAAAAATATCGGGAAATTCTTTTTTCGGATGAAAAAATGTTTACCGTAGAAGAGAGCTACAACAAACAAAATGATAAGGTGTACGCACACGGTAGTGAAGAAGCGAGCAACCGTATTCCGCGTGTCCAACGAGGTCATTTTCCATCCTCGCTCATGGTATGGTTGGGAGTTTCTTATTGGGGCTTAACAGAGGTACATTTTTGTGAGAAAGGTGTAAAAACGAATGCTGTTGTGTATCAAAATACAGTCCTGACGAACCTTGTGGAACCTGTTTCTCATACCATGTTCAATAACAGGCACTGGGTATTCCAACAAGATTCGGCGCCAGCTCATAGAGCGAAGAGCACACAAGACTGGCTGGCGGCGCGTGAAATCGACTTCATCCGGCACGAAGACTGGCCCTCCTCCAGTCCAGATTTGAATCCGTTAGATTACAAGATATGGCAACACTTGGAGGAAAAGGCGTGCTCAAAGCCTCATCCCAATTTGGAGTCACTCAAGACATCCTTGATTAAGGCAGCCGCCGATATTGACATGGACCTCGTTCGTGCTGCGATAGACGACTGGCCGCGCAGATTGAAGGCTTGTATTCAAAATCACGGAGGTCATTTTGAATAAACTTTAATGTCATAAGAATCTATGTTTTATTAAGTTCATTTTGGTATATGAATGGTTACATAATGAATAAACTTGTTACAATTATTTTACATTAAACATGTGACAGAATTTATGACCTGACTAGGTATATCTAGTCCCTGATATATTAAGAGGTGTTTTAAAATATCGTGATAGTATGTATAAATATATATATATATATATATATATATATATATATATATATATATATACATACATATATATATATATATATATATATATATATATATATATATATATATATATATATATATATATATATATATATATATATATATATATATATACATACATACATATATATATATATATATATATATATATATATATATATATATATATATATATATGTATGTATGTATATATGTATGTATCCACTAAACTATAATAATGATTACATATTCGATTTGAATGGAACCGAAAAAACGAAGTAATACGGTTTTTTGATACTTTGCATTATTTTACTTTTATTGGTGTTTAATGATTTAGGAGAAGCTTGAAGAAAGAAAGACAGTTTAAAAAATGGAAGGGATATACCTTCAGTACGAAATGCTATAAATATTTAAGAAAAACTGAGTAAGTCCGTAAAATTAATTTGGAAGTTTTTCAGTGTAGGGACGCAGTAAGAATATTGATTGCTGCGGCTGCAGCCGGCTTGTCGTAAAAGGCGACACAACAATCCTAGCTGGTAGGGCTCGAAACCTGTGTAGGCAACAATCACCCTCGGTCTCTAAGTTTGCCATCATAATAACGTTGTGTTCTAGCATAAGTTCCAGAACCATGTTCCAGTCCCCCCACGCGGATGGAGGCGTGTAAGCGGTGGTTACTACTAAGTGGGTCACCAGCCTGTCTGGTGTTCCACAACTAAAAATAATAATGTTTATGCTAGAAGTAGTCATATCTGTTGCCTATTGAGTGTTTCGAACGCATGAACTCCCCCGCCTCCCCGCCTGTTTCCTATACACTTCTCGTCAAAAAAATCGTAACACCCCAGTTTGGTTTTGAATCGAGTTTTTTTACATTTAACCAAAAATATAAATGGTAGTTAATTGTGAATATATAATAATTGTGAAGGTATCATTTAACGAATATTAATGTTTCAAATTAAAATTAAATTTCTTTAGCTATTGTGTTTTATTCAACAGGTGTGTTTTTATTCTTTACGAAATTGTTAAATGTTAGAAACAAAGATGTAAAACTTAAACGGTATTCATTTGCAATGCCTGCAGTATGAGCCCTGACATTGTGCTGCATAAAAATGAAGTCTTTGCCAGTAAAATGTACGTAGGGTACCACATGAGGCTCCAGACACTCTTCGATGCAACGTGACCCATATAATGACGGTAACCCAGGTCCAGATACAATTTCTATCTATATTTAAAATATATATTTCTATCGGCGCTTATGCCTCCCCAAACCGTTCATGAACCGCCACTGAAACTGACTCTTTCGTTAATGCAGTACTGTGCAAAACACTCTCCCTCTCTTTGATACATCCTCTTTCTTCCGTCATTACCATAATCTTACTCTCGTCAGAAAAGAGAACTTGGCTCCTTTGAAGGTATGACCAATTGAAATGCTCAAGTGTAAAGTTTGTTTAAAGTCAATTTTGAGCCATTAGCTGATTTATGAGGTTTTATGCCACGCTCCACAATTTTCTTCTTATGGTAGAATCGCTTCCTCGACGGTATTCAATTCCTCGAATCTCACGGAGCCGCTGCTGCTGTTGAATAGAGTTAAAGTGGCGACTTCTTAGAGAAACTGACACAATATACCGGTCATCTTGCTCAGACGTGACTCGATGTCTACCAGATCCTGGACGGTGAGTAAACATACCAGTCTCCCGATAACGCTGATACACTCTATTGACAGCAGAGAGGCTTGGATGCAATCGTGCAGTCACAACACGCTGACTATGCCCTGCATCCAGCAACGCCATGACTTGGGCGACTTCTGTGGGCGAGGTATTCATATTTTTTAGGAAAATATCTCTTCGGTAGGATGTCACAGAACTTAGTTAACAATTACACTCAGCTCAGCTCAGAGCTCAGTAAAATAAAACTAAAATAAAAAAAAGTGATTAAGTGCAGAAATTCCGACGGAATACACATTAAAAACAATATCTACATTAATTTATTGGATGAAAATTGGGATAAATTTAAATTTGGAATTCTGTTACACTGGTGTAGATTAAACTGCCAGCTATTTCCTGGCGTATTTTTTTTAATGATATCAATCGTTTTTTCATTTAAATGCCACCTGAATATTACTTGCGGTAGTGTTTCGATTTTTTTGATGAGAAGTATATATGCTAGAATAGAAAAGAGAACTCAGAGTGTCCGGCATGTGTAACTCGGTAAAGTCTTAGTATAAAATGCTCGGAGAAATGAAGACCATGTTGATAGCATTATTAACTTTATTTGAACAAAATATAAATTGTGACTTTAGTGGTTTAGATCCACGTGTCAGAACTGATCACGAGTAAGTCGTCAGGAATTACATAAATTACTGTAGTTTCCTTGTGTGTCATTAATTATAGTTGGTATCCTTACATTTGCGTCATTGGGAAAATGTATTTGCTATTATGAAATAATTAATGAATTTTACATTTTTAATTATCATAATCATATCATATATATTATATACATGTTAATATAATATAAAAGTTAAATAAATAATTATATTGGACATTTCACACAACGCCATCTAATTTCAAACCAAGTAGCATATCACTTTATGGGTACTAGACAGCTGATATACTACATGCGTACTTTTCTTTTGTAAATAAATACATTGGTATTGGTTTTTAGTATATGGCTCCAATGCTTTTGGCACTGATTTTGCCAAGGTCCAGTAACAGTTGTCAGGTGATGGAATAGCGGAAATAGCTAAATCGAATTTAGACAGTCTCCGAAAATATTTTCTGAGAATCTAAGGACAAGGTGGCATAAGTTAAACTGGTTACAAATATATATTATTTAAAGCAAGGAATTTGCATAAAATATTTATAGATTTAGGGTGAGATAGGGTGAGGAGGAAATTTAAATTAACCGGACAAATAAATATATATTAAACATAAACACCCAGACGCTGGACGTCATAGACTTTGAACTTCACTACTTATTTTGTTGACAGTTGGTAATAAAATAAGTAACGTAGCCTTACGTCTGAAAGAGAATTTATACGAATACTCTATTATTATTATTTTTTTATAAAAGTAAACATTTTACGCATAAATAGCCTTTTTTATTGTTGAGGAACAGGAGGCAGGCTGATGACCCACCTATGGGTATTTGCAACGCCAGTGGCATCACGAACACGCTGCTGTCCCATAAACCCTTATGGAAGAGCAACTTGGGTCACTAATCCCGGAACACAACACGAAGTTATTATGACGATATACTTAAAACCAAAGGTGGTCGTCATCCAGACGGGCTTGGGGCCCTACCACGTAGTTTAACTGTCTAAACTAGTTATTATAACAACCGGTCAACTGAGTATGAAACAATTCCAAACAATTCCAGCCGTCATTTCCCACTTGATGATAGCCGGGATACTGTTGCCACAAGCAGACATGTCACAATGGTCTGTGAGAAGACCTCAGCCAACTGTCGAAGGTCCCTGTCCACTACGCGGGAGGAGTGTAGTGAGGAGGGTATAAAAAGTTTTTAATACTCCCGCATGTCTAAGAACATATTTTATTTCTAGCCTACCAAATATATTTCCCGGAGGTCGTCGTGGCTTTCAGACGAATGTAGCAATCGGTTATAGAGCGCTTGGAAAGTGTTGATCTGTGTACCGTTAGTCTCTGAAATATTCATATTTTTATTCATTTATTTGGAGGCTGATTTGATTGAGATGGAATTATATCTAATGAAGATACAGTTTATTATTTTGGTATTCAAAGATGTCGATAACATTGCCATTTGACGGAAGTTCTTTTAGTTTGATCATGACATCGTAACTTGACGCTAAAGTCGATTTGAACCAATTTCGTTTAATACAAATTTGGACAGAACAGTTGAACAAATGAAGAACCACGCTAGTGATGCTTGGTAAACGAATTTCTGCCCTTTTAACCTCAGTACTACAGTAAAATACTATTTGAATATTAATGACCTCCGTGGCGTAGCGGCTAACGCATTTTGGTTCGCTGGCGGAGGCCACGGGTTCGATTTTCGTACCCCTAACACAAGCTACTTACTTTGGGACTAGATGGCGCTGTGTGAATTGTGCCAGTTATATTATTTTATAACATAGCAGATGTGCTTATCTGTTGTTTGGAATTTAGTTGCAATTCAATTATTGCAAGCAATAAGCGCGCTATGATTGGAATATTTCTGTTAATATAGATGCTCAATTACCAAATAGAAAAGACTTGGCCAATTATTTAAATAGTAAAGTTAAATAAAAAAATCTAAAAGTCTTCTAACCTGTCGGGTATGGTTTACATATTTTTACAAACCAGAACGCTTATTTCGAAGATCGTCGGAATAAAAAGGCTTTACATAATTGCATTAACAAATAAAATCCAAAACAATTCTTCTTTCTCCCGCCTTTATGGGGTACAGCATGTTACATGTTGTTAATAGTTGTAGCTTACTTTTTACAACCAGCCGTTACCGTCAGGCAGGCGGCCTAGTAATTAACCCCTTTTTGGGGAATAATATGTCATCCTTTTTATTTCAATTATTTTTCTCGTTCCACATTGAAAGTAGGACACGAAAATTCGTTGTCAATCATCTAATATATCCTCAAGCGACACTTTGATTGGTTTCTTCTTCAGTAAACAACATCCGAGTGTCTTTTTCATTGCGCACAATGCATCCATCTTCATATATTTTGGTGAGGGCTCACAGCAATCTTCATCTTGGCAAGGGGCCTTGAAACTCGCGGCTTCTTTTCACAACAATACATAACCTTCGGTGAAGGACACCGTGGCAAGCAGGGATAGCACATAGGTGGATCTTCATAGCATGTTGTTGGACAAGGGGCCACTAACATCGGACGTACTGCAAATTGCTCACAGTCTTCAGGGTAAAAGCACGCCATTTTTATTTAGATTTTACTCCTTTTTCTTTTGTAAATTTTATATCATATTAAATAAATTTCCACTAGAATTTTAAAAATCCAAAACAATTATCAGCTTAATATAAGCACATACATTAAAAAAGATTAGAAATAATAAGCGCATGTCAAGTGCAGGATAAAGAACATTAATACAAAAAACATTATCTCTAACCATCACATGTTGTACATTATAATACTGTAAGTACGTTTTAATGAAAATTCAATAAAGCGTGTACTTACTGTTACTTCATTTCCGCGTACTTATTACTGCGAACCTACTTGAAGATTGATATCTTTTACTTTTCTATACAATACTAGCTGTGCCCGCGACTCCGTCCGCGTGGAATAGTGACCTTATCACTAAGAGGTATGAAAAATAGATGTTGGCCTATTCTCAGACCTACTCAATATGCTCACAAAATTTCATGAGAATCGGTCAAGCCGTTTCGGAGGAGTACGGGAACGAACATTGTGACACGAAAATTTTATATATAAGATTTTATATATAACATTTTGAAAATTCTTCGTACATTAAGGATGTGTATATATTGCGATTTATACAGAAATTATGTTTAGTTTTTTTTTATTTCATTACAACTTGAGAGAGCTTGTTTAAATCAATGAAATTGTTCAATGAAATATTGTATTATTGAAAACGAATAAAGATTGCCAAAATAATCTTCTTGTAATAAGAGGTATTTAATATTTTCTCTATATATTTCAATTATTTATTTATTAAATTATTTACAACGGTGACAATGCACTGCAATAGTTATTGCAGAAACTGTGCCGTAGTGACATCGTCAATATTATTTTATTTAATTTTAATTAAAGACTTATTAAACGCCTTGGTCTGCACATATACCCATGTGAATGATGATAGTCTAGATTCTACTGATTACAGCTTTTAATTTTATGTCTAACAATCTGTATTTTTGTAATAATTTATATTAATATTATGTAATAATTTATATTAGTAGCATATAAATAAAATAATTTAGGGTATAATATTAATTTTTATAAAATATATTTTGTAGTTTTCTAAAATATATTTCTTAGACATTGTTAATTAAGATAAAAATTTAAGTGCTTTAAATAACTTACTTTTTACTTTAAAAAACAGCATAATAAAATATAAAATAAATTTTTATCCGGATTTTAAAGAACTTTTTTAAACAGTAGTCACACGTGAGAATAGTAGAGTAGAGAATCGCGTTCGCAGCGAAGTCCGCGGCTACGCGCCGTACGCACACGCGATCGGCAGAAATCCGCGGGAACAACTGTGCAACTGTTTCAATGAAGGGAACCAGCCATTTTACTTGAATTACTCGCTACCTATTTTTATATGACTTGCTTTATCCTGCGGCTTTACATGAGTGATTTTTGTATATGTGTTTCTACATAATTTAAATTATTTTCTTTTGAACGTCGAATGCTAGATGAAGATTCAAGAAAACATGTATAGTGTTGCCCGTTCAAGGCTCAAAATTATGACATAAACAACTGAAAATGTGTAGTATAAAATTATATAGCGAGAATGATAAATAACATATGAAATTTTGGTTCTACTCGTAGTGTATGAAATGTTGCAATTATCTTGACGATTTCAATGCGTACATTAAATTAACTTATAAATGATTGAAAAGTATTGCTGCTTTAAATTAGTTAATTACAACTAATTTTTTCAGAGTGTAAATTTCAGCGTAGTTACATAATGAATTATCATTTTCATATATTTCTAATAATATACGAGTATAATGGTAGTCAAAGTCAGTGTATCCGTTTACTAAGTTTTGAGCGATTCCAATGTTTAATAGATTCTAATGAATTGGGGTGTTCTTTAATTTTTGAAGGTTAGTACTTATTTCTCATTACTTTTAACTGCTTCATACATAATCCAGCACAGTCGGATTGAAGTTCTGGTTGGTAGTGGTCACCGACCTTTATACCAAAACTGTCGAGTTGTGGTTTCAGAAAAACATGAAAAGGGCCAGTCTGTTACTTCGTAAGGAGTAAGAAGAGACAAAATAATACTTGTGCTACCTGCAGACAGGATATCATTCGATTTTTTTTCTTTTGAGGTTGATTACAATCACCTAATTTTTTTGTTGTTTAACTAAATTCATTACAGATAGGTCCTTTTTTCATAATTCTATCATAAGAAACAAATCAGTGTTTTTTTTAGATAGAACAGATATGTCGTGAATGACAAAAATGTCTGATTTCTAAGAACCCTCTATCTAATTAAAACAATATGCAATTTGTTTTAATTTTATTTTCTTCTTTTTTATGTTTAGAATTCTTTTTTAATTTATGAAATGAATATACTACGAACATTTTGACGACCCCCGTGGCGTAATGAACAACGTATTTTGATAAGCTTGCGAAGGCCACGGTTTGGATTCCCGTCCCGCGTCTAGATAATCATATGAAACCGTGATGAAACGGTTAGAATCTGCAAACATACCCTATAAAGAAAAAAAAGTGGAAGTAGAACTGGCAACTATCGATACGTTTCAATTTCAGCAAAATAAGTTATTACAATGAACATAATATCCGTGTAAGTAGTTATAACAAAAAAACTGACTGAACTGATTTGGATAGAGGGCCAATACCGTTGCAAGAACGTGTATCAAGGTCGAGGCTCTGTGCCGATGGATTCTTTCGATTTGTGCATTCAACCAATTCAATTATAAGACTGTCAGTCAGACGCAAACGTTTACATCAATTGCATTAGTTTGTGACACTTGTAAACGAGACGGCCCATTTTCCGTGGACATTTGCCCCACAGCAAAAGTGCAGGAGACTCGACCAAAATTGGATCATTGTATAGGATTTTTAATATATATTGAGGAATCGTTAATGTTTTTATTCTGCATAGCGGGGTTTAAAAGATATCAACTAAAACGTTGAAAAAAATAACGCCCCAAGTAGGTAATCAAGAACGTGATTATGTACTTAATTAGCCCCGGAGATCTAAAAAAGTTATTTAAATAAAATAATATATAATTAAATAATGCAAACTGTACATTTGGGAGGGGCGGCATGTTTATCATTGAATTTAACACTCACGTGGAAGCCCTCGTGAGTGATCGCATATCAGGAACTTTGATTCGTGGTCGCATACGGTCCCGGCATTCTAGTAAGGGATATTATACATACCAACAATGCATCGAAGACACGGAAGATAGCATAACAAGCTATTACTGTAATTGTAAGGCTGGTAGTAGAACTGTTGGGTGCTGTTCCCATATAGTGGTTGTAATATGGTTTTTGTCTTGGGCAAGGTACAACCCTGATCGCCTTCATCCACCCGCGCCGATTTTAGATAATTTAATTATTGATGAGTAATAAACAATATTGGTAATTAACATTGCATTTTTTTATTTTTGTATTAATAATTTAATAACCATCATTCCAAGAAAGATTAGAAAAATAAAGGAAATATCACTAGATTATTGAAATACGTACTTATGACTTGTTAAAATGAGACTTGCCTTGATTTTTCCAGTTTCATAGAAATTCTGGTTCCCCTTTTGCAAACACTTAAATTGATCTCAAAATGAGCACAGTAAGTCGCCAAGTAATGAATTTACTACCTTCTTTTAACAGTAAGTAAATAATCACGTTCTTGATTACCTACTTGGGGCGTTATTTTTTTCAAAGTTTTAGTTGATATCTTTTAAACCCCGTTATGCAGAATAAAAACATTAACGGTTCCTCTATAGATATTAAAAATCCTATACAATGATCTAATTTTGGTCGAGTCTCCTGCACTTTTGCTGTCTTGGGGCAGAAATGAGCCGTCTCCAAACATTTATCTGTTTATCTGTTTAACCGTTTATACGTTTAACAATTTATCCGTGCAGGTGCGGAAAAAGAATACTGACCTCTGCGGCCGGGGTCAGCCTGTCGTAAAAGGTGACAAAACCATCATCCAACTTAGTTATGTGGTAGGGCCCGAAGCCCGCCTGGATGGCGATCACCTTTGGTCGTAAGTATGCCGCCATAGTACGTATAGGGCAACCAGGTATATTAGTATACAAGGCAGGGTGAGGCTGGCAGGATGAGGCTAGTGTTGAAACTGTGCCCTAACTGATTCAGTCCTAGGTATTCCCATAATAGCACGCACGGCTCTCTTCTGCATGCGAAACACACGCTCCCAGTCAGCAGCACGTACCCACAACTCGGTACCATATTTTACAATGCGTGCACCGTGGCAAAATAGCAAGATCATACTGCATGCCTGCATGTAGTGTCTAAACACTACCCGAGAAAGCTTTTTCAATGCGTAGCATGCACTGCCTAGTTTTGAGCACAATTTGATTATGTGCCTCTCCCATTTTAGTCCACTATCCACTTGAAAACTAAGGAAGCTCGTTCTATTTACCTGGCTTAACTTTTGGTAATTAAAGTAGACTATCAATTGTCTGTATTCCTTGCCAGACAGATGAAAATGTATGAAATGTGTTTTGTTCAGAGATAAACATTCACTTTGAATCACGCTAATAACTGTGCTGCCATTGTATTAAGGTTAAGGAAGGGGCAGTTACTATTGCAGCTACATCATCGGCGTACATGAACTTTTCTGCTGCTGTTTCAGCATCTGGCAGATCATTTATCACCAGAGAAAACATGACATTGGACAGCGAAGAATCTCGTGCCACGCCCATCCATGTCACTAAGGGATCTGAGACGGTTTGGCCTTTGTTGCCAACAACAAATCTAAAAGCAATGCGTGTGCAAGTTCATTTATGCCGTAATGCCTTAATTTTACACCAGGACGTCGTGGTCTACAAGCAAAGCAATGCCACGTGCTCATGGTATTCCCGTGCTGCGATTACGCAACGTATTATCTCACGTGTCAGGGATGTGGTCCATCGGCTCTCGCAATACGTGATACGACGACCTCGGTGGCGTAACGGATAACGCACTTCGGTACGCTCGCGGAGGTCACGGGTTCGATTCCCGTCTCGCGTCAGGGTGTTTATGTATAATATGTATTTATTTACAAAAAAAAAGTATATAAGTAGTATATCAGTTGTCTAGTACCCATAACACAAGTGCTATGCTACTTAGTTTGGGACTAGATGGCGATGTGTGAATTGTCACAAAATATTATTATTATATTATTATTATGAATTGACGGTCCGATAGTGCTTTAATTATACCATTCTGTGGAACTTTGGCAATGGCCGGTATTATTGCCTGTCGACCTGTGCGACAGGCATTTACCTGTTGCGTTTACCTTTACCATTAAAAATTGGTGTAATCTTGCTAGTTTTAAGAGGCAATGGGTATATGCTATGTTACAGGCAAATATTGAACGCACAGGAGAGTGGCGAGGCAAGGGGCGTTATTGCAGAGCGCAGAAGCTTCTATGGATAATCCGTACACGTCTTTTGTCTCCAATATTGGAGTTTTGGTGGTAGCGATACAATGTACTTCACTTGGAGTAAATGGACGCAGTCTAATTGACTGGTTGGCAGGGAGAACGTTCTCAGTCAACACTCGCTCAACTTGTGCTATGTTAGCCCTAGAAGCCACACAAATTTTTGCTGCTTCAAAGAGCATATGGTTCATATAATTTACGGCACACTTCTTACTAGTAACCTGCTTCCCTTTTGAGTCAACTAATATGTCGATGACATCAATATACGGACAATTATAGTTTCCCCTTTCTTGATTTATTATACTCCAAATAGTCTAGTCTTAGGGGTATTATTTGTCGTTGTTATTATATTTTCGTAATGCTTACGCTTATTATTATTTATTTATGTTTCATTATAAATATAATGATTAGTCATGTCGTATATTAGAAATTTAATTGATTCATTTTCCGGTTCCAATTTTCCTATTTTAACAATGTCAAATAATAGTGATTTACCTTAATATCAGAAGTAACCCAGGATTTATTGTTATAATCATATACTTTTTTCACAGGGAAATAAATATCAATTTTGTTTATAAGTACATTAATTAATTCGCTCATAATTGTGAAGCTTTTTTATTCATAATTTGATTCCACTCAATCCTATCAATAGATGCAGTAAATTTAGTGAGACGGTTCGTTAAATCGTTTTGTATGAGTATATTTAAATTATCCACTGGTGCAATTATTCTTTTGCCGTATGATTGCACCTTTGATTGCATAATGATCGCTCAAGTTAGTCATAACCGATGACACACTAACTGAGCTTGATTCTCAATCAGAATAAGTGTTCGAGACAAGTGCTACTGTGCGCCGTCACCCGTGTTGGCAAGTCCACAAAATTCACCAAGTCATGGGTCAGATCGTACAACCTTTTAATATCTTTGCTCGTCGACTTGTATAAACAGTTAATATTAAAATCACCCACAAGAATGCATTGCTTACCTAATTCTACTATTTCATGGAGCACACCTTCAAAACCAAAATAAACTCATTTGTAGATATCAGGTTTGTTCTGTAAATACAAACTACTGTCACTTTTTTATTGCTGTAGGACAGCAGACAATCTGACGGCCCGCTTAGGATTTAGTAGTTACCGTCGCCTATAGGTGTTTGCAACGCCAGTGGCATCGCGAACACGCCGCTGTCTCATAAGGGTACAGGAACTTGGGTCACTAACTCCGGAACACAACACAAGGTTATTATGGCGGCATACTTAAGACCATAGGTGGTCGCCATCCAGACGGGATTGAGGCCCTACCACGTAGCTAGGGTGGGTTGTTTTGTCGTCTTTTACGACAGGCCGACCCCGGCCAGAGGTTAGTATTCTTTCTCCACCCCTGCACGGATAAAAATAATTGAAACTTATGGTCAAGTAAATCTATAGCTGACATTTCACAAAATCTTTCCAGAGACATTTGAGTAATATAAACATTTTCAACACATTTAGTGCTATTACGGACAAATATACAAGATCCACGATGCTCTCATATCGTCATATCGTTATAACAACTTAACAGCTTATATCCTACTGCTGCATCTTTATGCTTGTACAAGGTGGATTAGCGGGTTACATTCACCGGTGATCTTGGTATGCTGGTTTCCTCAGGATTTTTTCTTTAACTGAGCTGCAGGCAATCGTGGGAATCAAACCCATAACCTCCAGTTCAAACTCCAACCGTGATATCTTTTGGGTAACATACCTATATCTAAAGCGCGGGGTCCGTAGCAAATATTTTCAAAGGACCCCGCACCTGGGCGCAAGTGTGTTTCCATACCTCAAACTACAGCACCAACGTAAAAACTACATCACCAATGCACTTGTCGCCGATGGCTCAAGCGAGCTCCTGGGACGTGACTTCATCAAGTAGCCACCACCTGATTCGGCGATGGAAGCCCTCAACACGTTTGTCTTTGGGCTTCACGCAGAGGTCCATGACATGAAGACGGTGTTGTGCAGTGACAGTCTCGCCGGAAATGATCTTGCAATTGGGTACTTTGCTGATGTGGTGTCTCCAGTCTTCAGGAGAATTTGAGTCGGTCCGCGGCCCTAGCTCTAGCCACTCTAGCTCATTATCGGACCGATTCAAATTCTTCACATTTATACGAACGACTTTTTGTAACATGTGCTTTTATAGTATGAAATTCTGTTTTATTTTCGCCAAGGAAATAATGGGGGTTACCGATTGTATGACGTAGACGTAGATTGTGTTAGTAGGAAAAGATGTAACGTTTCACCTTTTTGTGACATCAAATAAATTCAATATATTATGTTACCACGTGTCAATAAGTTTCATTTAAAAAATTACGCTCAGGCCGAGATGAACGGGTTTAAATATGCGGGGCCTCCTTTTGCGCGGGGCCCGTAGCAATTGCTACTCTTGCTATGTGGTTAATCCGGCACTGACTAGGGGTGTTCAATAAAAAGTGATAATGAGTTTGACGCAATTATCTTTTATTAAATGTTATTTTTCTACGTAGTCACCTTTTAGATTAATACACCTTGTATATTTTTTATCTAAAGCTAAAATTCCCTTTAAAAAAGTCTTCTCCCTGATCCCTTTAAAAATCGTGTACCGCGGCAACTACTGCGTCATCGTCTTCAAATATATGGCCCCTGAGATATTCCTTTAACCGCGGAAATAGGTAGAAATCACTAGGAGCTAGGTTTGGTGAATGTGGAAGATCTTCCATTAATTATAAGCCAGCTTCTTGAATGGCAGCCATCGCAACTCTGGACTTGTGCGCGGGGGCGTTGTCTTGGTGAAACAAAACAACTTTAGCGAGTTTGCCACGCCGTTGCTTGCGAATTTCTTCACCCAATTTTATTATTTGTCCTGCGTACAAAGTCTCCGTAATAGTGGCTCCATGATTAAGGTATTCGATCATTACCACCCCTTGGCTATCCCAGAAAAACAGCGCATGATCTTACCGGCAGATGGAATCGCCGTAAATTTCTTCGGAGTTGGAGATAACGGTCTCTTCCAAGTCATGGACTATTTTTCGATTCCGGGTCATAATGGTGAAGTTATATTTTATTCATAGTTATGAAATGAGCCAAAATCAATCAAGATCTTGTTGTAACAAACCCAAACAGCTTTGTTAAATTCTCAGTTTCGTTTGTTTCTGCGCGTCAGAAAGCATTTTGGGGACCCAGCACGCTGACACTTTTTTCATACCCAAAAGGTTGTGTATAATATTATGGACACTTCCTATAGAAATCTTCATTATTTTTGCTATAAAACAAATAGTAACACAACGATCCGCCAAGATATGTTTTCAACTTTTTTAATCATTTGTTTAGTCACTACCAATATAGGGCGTCCCGTGTGGGAATCGTCGTTAATGGAAGTTTTTGCTCGCTTGAACTCAGCACATCAACGCGCAACTGTAGAATATGGAGGAGCATGAACCCTTGATGTTGCTCTCAAGTCTTAATTCATCACCTCCGTAGTAAAAATATTCAAGCGGAGATATTTTATTACCGCGCCAATTTCAATTTTATCGATTTTTAAGAACACGTGCCGACACGACACAAACAAATGATTTCTATTTTTAAAAAATAAAAGAGATTTGATTGCTTTTTTATTATTATTTTTTTCTTTCCAAGCAGATTATCACTATTTATTGAAAACCCCTCGTATATAAGCAAAATGGGGTCCCTTTTACGCACCATCACAACAAAACTACTGAACATATCGGGATGGGACTACTACAATTCGACGCAAAATTTGATTTGATTAGATGATTAGGCTATTTATTTTTTGTATTCTATCGACCCTTTCTCATTTTTTTTCGATTTGTTTGTTATTCGCCCAGCGGATCGGCCGTGATCAGCTGGTTATTATATCAATTTGTGAAAATTTCATAAGACAATTTAATATCTGTCCACATTTTGTCCGTCAGAAAATACGTGACGTCTGGTGGCCCTGGGATCTTGCTCTATTACTATTAAGTGGGCCGTCAGCCTGTCTCTTGTTCACCAGCAATAAAAAAATCGCGATTGAAGATTTTATTATGTTCTACTCCTTCAGGATTAATGTATTGTGGTGTATTTCTGGCGCTCCTCTTGAAGTGAACATAAAGACTTGTGTTAGATTAAGGCCGAAGATTTTTTATTATAAACGTAGTAGTATATATTTATTTAGTCACACAAGCTATTTTCAAGCACTTCTTTTCCCTTTTCTCATTTTGAGAGTTTATTTCTTCTTTCATCCTCTTCTGTTGTATTAAAAAACAAAGAAATATACTTATTAATAATCATCTTAACTTTCACTATATCTTCTTTGACTCAATCCATACGAATATTATAAATGTGAAAGTAACTCTGTCTGTCTGCTTGTCACGCCTAAACAGCTGAACCAATTTTGATGTATAGAGATAGACTGGACCTTGGAGAAGGACACAAGCTATACTTTTTGTACGAGAAAAGCAATGTGGAAGAACATTTGTCGGGTCAGCTAGTCCAGGTATTTTCGAATGGCTCCGCAGCATGCGTACAAGATCTCCTTAATCAGAATACTACAAATTAAATAATGTTTACATTACTTATTAACTTTCGGGAACAGCTATTTAAGAAATAATTGTCTAATATTTGAATAATATAAATGTTTTTAATTATCTTATCGGCGTCGCTGCAATTGGAACGCACCCGCAGTGTAAGCGTGTTCAGTGGGTAAACTCGTAATGCAACATGTCATTCGTAATAGAGTAAATATTCTTATTGAGCTTGCTAAGATCAAGAAGATATTTGTCTTCTTATAAATTCTGACGGTTCCAGTTTTATTAAAGAACCATTTAATATTCTTAGTATATGTTAATAGCTTATATGTTTCTGTTCGATTTTTTCTTTTTTGGAATCACGGTGTTCCATAATCACCTGAGCTCAACTCAACTACATAATATTTTACCCTCAAAAAAGAGGTTTTGGCGCAAATTTCTCGCTTCGGCGTCAGTAGTATTCTTATGATACCAAATATTTTAAATATTTTGTAATTTTTAAGTCACACGAGAAATCGCATGTTCTGTGGCATGTCCACTCTAGCTGTGTGATAATTCATAAATATTCGGCGGAGTAGATAATTAAAATGCATTTCAACTTTGTAATCAATGTTTATTGTTTACGGAACTAGAAAATTCGTGTTATTTTTCAGGACATTTCAACCCCTCTCCCCGTCATTGTCACATTTAACCCCCTCGCTCCTGATGCGACCTCACACAATTTTCAATTTTATGCATGTATTTAAAAATGATCAAAAGAAAAATGTTATTTTCATTTTTATTCTTATTTTGATTAAATAGTCTAATAAAATCAACAGTTTTTTTACTAAACGACGCAATTTTTTGTTCCGAAGCAAATGCCATTCTGTGTCAATAATTGTCATAATTTGATAATTATTGCCGTCTAATAAATTTGGAAATTGTCTACACATAGATACTAATGACGACAGTTTACCTTTTTAAAAATTTTCCGGAGAGAAAGCTTCCAAATCCTTTGCTTAAGTACTATTAATAAATATAGATCGAGTTCGTCAATTTTTAGTTTTTTATTCACATATATGTAAATTTCCAGTTTAATATTTTAAATCTAACCCAGCCCCTTGTCACACAATATCACATTCCAGTGATACCCCCCCCCCCCCCCTTAACCTGTGACGTAATTTATGGATGACCCCTCATCATATACAGGATATAATTTGAGCGAGATTCATATATCATACACTATCTGTAACTGTTTCTTTTCTCGACCAAGAAGCAAATTAGGAAGCAAAATCGATGTACTTAAATTCGGTTTGTGCGGGAACTTGAATTAAATTAATATTAAATATTTTCTCTGTAAACTAGTAAACAATTATTCATTGATAAGCTTTTATGATTCCTTAGGAAAGCGATGAGGTAGCTCTATGTTCTTGTTTTTATCCGGAAGCACACGGCTAGGTAATACTGTAATATAATAATAAACATTGAGTAATATTTTAATATCTTCCAAATAATATAATAATCATTGAAAAAACAATTGTAAAGCAAAAATCATAAAAAAAGTTTTTTAACTGTGAATTAAATGTTCAAAAATATTAATAATATATTAGTTACACCAAATCATTGTCAAGAGGGCGTGCATATGTTAGTAATAGCTTATTAAAAAAAGGTTTTTGGTTAGTTAAATACCACAAATTAATAGTTCAACATGGAACACTGTTTAGTAGACGGAGTGATGCCAATTTATTTCAGTCGAATTTAACATACAGACAATAGGGCCGGCCATTTCGGTACAACGTTGTCCATTACTCGCTTCCTTTCCCGGCATGGCCAGGCCCTCCCTATTTGGGCATCGACAGCGTTACTAAAGCCGTTTGTTTCAAACATTACTTCTATTTGGTGCTATAATTACGACGTTAAATGTTCGCCATGTGGAATATTACTGGAATGCGTTTATTGTACTTATATTAAATTTTTTTCTACGTACAAGGGCGGAGTAAGTACACTAACCTCTGCGGCCGGGGTCGCCCAGTCGTAAAAGGTGGCAAAACAACCCAAGCTACGTAGTAGGGCTCCAAGTCCGTCTGGATGGCAACTACCTTTAGTCTATAAGTATACCACCATAATAATTAGTATTAGTGACCCAGGTTCCTGTACTCTTATGGCACAGTAGCGTGTTTGCAGTGCCCCTAGCGTCGCAAACATCCATAGGCGACGGTAACTGCTTACTACTAAATGGGACACCAGCCTGTCTGCTGTTCCTCAGCAATAAAAGAAAGATCCTGCAGCGCTTGCAGGGCAGCACCACGGCCTCCTGAAACCTATAGCTTTGAGGCTTACTGTCTTATCCAACGACAGTGCATCATTTTTATAAACTTGTATCAAAACTGTTTGCAATTTTCAACCAATTACTCTCATTATCATGAAGTTTCATGAAATCGTCTCTTAATACATCCCAGATAGTGCAACTAATTTCTTTGCAAATTTTACTAATAGTTGACATACCAACTCTTTAACTGTAGTGCAATTCTTTGAAGGACCAACCCGATGCACAATATCTGAAATATATATATATATATATATATATATATATATACCTAGTCAGGTCATAAATTCTGTCACATGTTTAATGTAAAATAATTGTAACAAGTTTATTAATTATGTAACCATTCATATACCAAAATGAACTTAACAAAACATAGATTCTTATGACATTAAAGTTTATTCAAAATGACCTCCGTGATTTTGAATACAAGCCTTCAATCTGCGTGGCCAGTTGTCTATCGCAGCACGAACGAGGTCCATGTCAATATCGGCGGCTGCCTTAATCAAGGATGTCTTGAGTGACTCCAAATTGGGATGAGGCTTTGAGCACGCCTTTTCCTCCAAGTGTTGCCATATCTTGTAATCTAACGGATTCAAATCTGGACTGGAGGAGGGCCAGTCTTCGTGCCGGATGAAGTCGATTTCACGCGCCGCCAGCCAGTCTTGTGTGCTCTTCGCTCTATGAGCTGGCGCCGAATCTTGTTGGAATACCCAGTGCCTGTTATTGAACATGGTATGAGAAACAGGTTCTACAAGGTTCGTCAGGACTGTATTTTGATACACAACAGCATTCGTTTTTACACCTTTCTCACAAAAATGTACCTCTGTTAAGCCCCAATAAGAAACTCCCAACCATACCATGAGCGAGGATGGAAAATGACCTCGTTGGACACGCGGAATACGGTTGCTCGCTTCTTCACTACTGTGTGCGTACACCTTATCATTTTGTTTGTTGTAGCTCTCTTCTACGGTAAACATTTTTTCATCCGAAAAAAGAATTTCCCGATATTTTTTTCCCGCGTACCGCTTCAACAAAGCGCGGCATCTCTTCAGTCTCAGGTCCATTAGACGAGCATTCAAACGATGTCCTGTTTTTCTTCGATATGCCCGAAGCCCTAAGTCTTCATTTAACACCCTTTTCACCGTGGTTCTGCTTAACCCCATCTGAAGGGCCAACAGTTTCTGCTTACGTTTGGGATTTCTTTGAATTCGTGCCTTCACAGCTTTTATCACTGCTGGAGTCCTAACAGACCGAGGGCAACCACTTCTTGACCTGTCATCTACACTAGAGTCTTCATTGTATCGTTTGATGGTACGATAAACGAATCTTTTGGTAATATTCAAATTTTTCAGTATGTTAAAAATTTGAATTGGCGCGTAACCGCAACGATACAATGCAATAACTGCAACACGGTCTTCTTTAAGCGTCCACTCCATATTTAAAAATGAGTAAAATTCTATAAGTTATACATTTTTATTTTCATGAACAATTCGAAATTCTAATTCAATAAACTTTTTTGTGGCCAGCATTCTAAAAGAAAAGTTTTTACTGTGTGACAATACTTATGACCTGACTAGGTATATATATATATATATATATATATATATATATATATATATATATATATATATATATATATATATATATATATATATATATATATATATATATATATATATATATATATATATATATATATATATATATACATATATAACATATAAAGAAAAGATGAGTTTTTTGCAAAAAGTTGGTGAGTCTAATCGTGATCTCATGATTGAACCTGGATGAATAAATTAACCCGTTTTAGATAACAGGCTACTAACAGACAGAGGTGAAGAACATCCAATGCTCTCTTTTTTCAAAAGTGTTCTGCCGAACGTTACAGTTTCAATAAGGCGTGCTGTCACTGATCCAAAACATCAAAAAGCAACGTGGAAGTCGTTTACACTCATCAAATTATAGTTGGAATTCCTTTCAGGTGGATATGGATATTCGACACGCTAACCCGGACTTAAATTTTAGTAAGTTTTAAAGTCTACTACTTAAGTATGATATAACTTATTTCTTTAAATAAATTCGTGTGAACCAAAAGTGACTATTTTATCTTTCCCTTTAAACAAATTAATTGATATAATTATCTTACCTTAGAAATATCGCCAACCTTTCTTCAGTACAAATGCAGTCTCTAAGTTTTGTATTTTGGTAGTTTATTCTCACTGATATTCGAGTCAGTAAATCATTGAGTGTAGTTTTTTTTTTTGGTCTCGGTGAAAAACCTCTCTTGACGGGTTCCCCCGGCCCGGGGGGACCGAGGGATATGTGGGACTCCGGGAAAGATGTATGGCCATCCGACTACCCACTAAAAAACCCCGCTGTTCTCCTATCGCCTACGCCCGGGCCCACGGATATATGGCCTGCCGATCTCGTGGCCCGGGCCGGCGCCGGCCCGCCCTTTGTCTTGAGGCGGGCCCCTTCTAAAGTGTTGGCGCCAGGGGGTCAGGGTTTCGTCCCCCCGGCGCTCTCCTAACAACTCTAGGAGTTGAGGGGGGGCCGCGGAACAGCACGCAGCCCTCACCCTCGCGGCAATAGTGCGGGCGGCGGATCCTCCCCCGAGGGGCCGCCCGCGGCCGCTTTTACGGCGACCGGAGGTCGTTATTTGCCCTCCGGCGCCGCCGACGTGGCCTGCGTTGGCGGGAGGGGAGTGTGGTGGTCCACTCCCGCTCCCGCTCCGCCGCCTCCTTTGCGGACATGACTGCCTCGCAGAAGGAGGCGACGGCCGTCCATCCAGGATCGCCCCCGACCATGGCCAGAACCAGGGCCGGGAGCGACAGGTCCACGCTGATTTGGGCGACGAGGGCGCGGCGCTCCTCGCGCCACGCGGGGCACACGGCGACAGTGTGGTTCACCGTGTCCTCCTCGTCGCCCGCGCCACAGTGGTAGCACCCTGACGTCATCTCCCGCCCTATACGACACAGGTACCTCCCGAAGCAACCGTGCCCCGAGAGGACCTGCGTCAGGCGGAAGGTCAGGGTGCCGTGGCGCCTTTCCAGCCATTCAGCCAGGACGGGCCTCACCGCTTCGATGGTGGCGAAGCCCGCGCTGGGGTGCGCGAGGCGCTCCTTCCATTCCACCATGAGCACCTCGTCGCGCAGCTCTGCCCGCCTTACCTCCACTTCGCGAGGCGCGGGTCGAGAGCCACGCTCGGCCGCATCCCGGCGCCACTGGTATAATAGCGCCAGGACTCGGTCCTCGAGGTCCCATGGTGGGGATCCGGCCAGCAGGGAGGCCGCTTCGAAGGACACCGTGCGGTATCCCCTTATCGCCCTGACGGCCAGGACGCGCTGCGGCCTGCGAAGCAGCGCTGTCGTTTTGGCCGTCAGGCGATCCGCCCAGATTGGGGCCCCGTAAAGGGCCATCGACCGCACGGTTCCCTCGAAGAGCCTGCGGCACACTGCGCCCGGCCCATCGATATTTGGCAGCAGACGGGAAAGTCCCGCCGCCGTCCGAACTAGCCTCGGCGCCAGGCGCTCGAAGTGAGCCGCAAAGTCCCATAGCCCGTCGAGCACTAGTCCGAGATAATTCATGGACGGCCCGACGGCGATGCGGACGCCTCCTACCATTATGCTCAAGCCCGGTGGCGGCCTCTGGCGGGGCCCGTAGAATATTACGGCCTCCGTCTTGTTCAAGGCCACCTCCAGGCCTAGTCGCCGGATTCTTGCCACCGTGTGCGCCACCCCAGCCGTGCCCAGAAGGCACGCCTGGCGGGGGCTCCTCCCGCGCGCTGTGACGAGCGTGTCGTCGGCGTAGCAGATGACGCCGACGCCGGGGAGGAGCGCCCCTCTCAGGACCCAGTCGTATGCGATGTTCCACAGCAGGGGGCCCAGGACCGACCCCTGTGGAACACCGCACACGACGTCTCGCCGACTTTGCCCACCCTGGACCGGGTAGACGACGGCACGATCGTCCAAATATGCCCCGACTATGTAACGGAGGTAAGGAGGCACTCGATGGTATTTGAGCGCCTCCCGCACGCAGCTCCACGGCAGGGTGTTGAAGGCGTTGGCGATGTCGAGTGACACCGCCAATAGCAACCGCGTCCTCCGCCTGGCTCTTGAGATGCGTGATCGCGTCAATAGTGGAGCGCCCCTGGCGGAACCCAAACTGTTCGTTCGCCAGGTTCGGCCCCTCCGTCTCTAGGTGCCGGACGAGGCGGTCTGCGAGGATCCTTTCGAAGATCTTCCCCATCTTGTCCAGCAGCACGATGGGCCGGTAGGCGGACGGTGAGTCCGCCGGGCGCCCCTCCTTCGCGATCAGGACCAGCCTCCCCGTCTTCCATCTGCGGGGAAACTGGCCCGATCGCAGACACGCGTCAAAGAGCCTCAATAGTCGGGGCTCCAGGACGTCGTGGGACAGAACCCACGCACACCCCGGTATGCCGTCGAGGCCGGGGGCAGTGTTCTTGGCCTTCAGCCGCAACATCGCTGCCCCCAGCTCTGCCCGGTCCACATCGGGCACGGGGTCGTCATCCGCGCTGGGGTCCCTCTCATCCCAATGAGGCGGGACCATGGCGGGAGGCGAGTGCTCAGCCCTCGTGGGGAACAGAGCGCCTACAAAACCATCCACCTGGCGCGGGGGGACCTGAGTGTAGTTTATGACATCCTAAAATAATAGAAAAATTTAATTTCATCACTTCTCAATTCTGTTATTAAGTTCTGAAATGTTCCCAAATTAAACCTTTCTCTCAGGATTGAGTGTACGCAATATTTACTTTCCTCAGCTGTCGTTTTTCTTAAATAATAATACATCACAACTACAACTTCGTCGACGTCCATGGTGCACAGTCGCCTCACGTAGTGTTAAAAATTGGCACCAGCTTCGACCGTGGCCGACAACCGATTAACCGAAAGGGTGAACAGGGGCGCCGACATCCTATTAATATACGGATCCAACTGCCGATAAGTGGGAACAACTCGGGGGTTTAAGGGATACGGATGCACACGGGCGCAGAGTCCTAGGGGGCGCACGCAAACCAAAAGCTAGAAATTAATCATTAAAATTACATTGCATTTTTTTGATTGTCAAGAGCGGGGGCGCAGGCTGACCACCGCGAACACCGGCGCAGAATATGCATAATAGACAAAAGAATAAAAAATCAATGAGAATCAATTTAAAACTTTGCTATAAATAACACGCAAATCTTATACTACGAGTAAATTTTCTTTTCCCGGCTATATTCATTTGTTTTACTGCAGTTCTATTTTTAAATTTTCCTTTTTTTTTGAGATTAAGAGCCAGTCTCTCCATATTTATATAATTTAATCTAAAAAGTTTGCATACTTATTAAAAAAAATAATTTCAAAGTAATCCTGAACTTTGATGCAGTTTATGAGTCCGTCAGTTTATAATTGTTTTATTTGAGAATAACATACATAAGTGATAAAAATAGCATTGGCATCACTTAATTAGTGTTATGTATGCGAAAACATTTTGAATGAAAAACCGCAAGCAAATCGCCAACAACAAGCAAATTACCGCATTTACTCACCACATGGAGATACGCGCAACTAATTGAGATTTAGGCTTTTAATGCTGTGGGCTTGCACATTCGTTACGTTTACGAGTGTTGAGACTTGTGTTGCCTTGTTGAATCGGTACAGAAATTAAGGGAGGGCTCGACGAGGGAGGGCACATGTGACAAAAAGTAGTTTCTATAAGATAACTGTAAGCAAAAAATGGATTGATCTGGGGTCAACGCCCTAGGTCAAACGCCGCAATAGTGCTCAAAAAGCAAAGCTTACCAATAAAAAGGTAATTAATGGTAACTGGTAATTGAGGTGTAGTCTCTCCAAAAATTGTGATTTTGTAATTCAGTTTTGAATTTTCAACTTCAGAAGTTTAATGTCAATCTTCAAATCTGTAGTTCGTTAACTGCTCATCCCACCCTCTTACGCCATTCACCTCACCGAGAGTGACAGTAGTTATTAAAATCAGGAGGCGAAATCTCAACTACAGGGGATTGAACACCCTGAGACAATGCTTGGCAGCGTACTACAGGCTTTGAAGTGTAGGCTACGAATGGCACTGGCGTTGCTCGTTTGTTGCAAGATACAAAAACTACTTTAAACATCTTATGTTAGACCAATTAACGGGACTTGATTTAGATATTGTAACAATCGTAAATGTGATTCAACGGACGTGATCATCTGCCGCATCCATTTGATACGTCTTATATCGTGAATTCGATATCATCGACGGTGTTCGTGATGTGCATTTAAATGATTACATATGCTAAACATGATAAAATGGAAAACAATAGATAATGGTCCCCGTGCCAGTTGGCGCCACATGACTCGGTGGGACAGGCTTATCTTTATATATACATATACGCATATTCTATTTTATTGAGTATACAGGACCCCACCCACACCAGATTGTTATGGTTTATAACAAGTTAATACAATATTATATAATATGATGAATGGAAAAACTCTATGATTGAATTTGTAAAAACTAAGAAGAAGAAAAAACTAATAAAAGAGAGTGGAAGAAGAGGACATGTTGCGCCGACCCCACGTAGCTGGGATAAGGGCAGGAAGACCAAGAAAGAGACAGTCATGTCCGCAAAGGAGGCGGCGGAGCGGGAGCGGGAGTCGACCACCACACTCCCCTCCCGCCAACGCAGGCCACGTCGGCGGCGCCGGAGCCCCGGAGGGCAACTAACGACCTCCGGCCGCCGTGAAATGCGGCCGCGGGCGGCCCCTCGGGGGAGCACCCGCCACCCGCACCTTTGCCGCGAGGGTGAGGGCTGCGTGCTGTTCCGCGGCCCCCCTCAACTCCTAGAGTTATTACAGAAGAGCGCCGGGGGGACGAAAGCCTGACCCCCTGGCGCCAACACCTTAAGAGGGGCCCGCCTTACGACAAAGGGCGGGTCGACGCCGGCTCGGGCCACGAGATCGGCAGGCCATATATCCGTAGGCCGTAGTCGGAAAAATCCCGGAGTCCCACATATCCCTCGGTCCCCCCGGGCCGGGGGAACCCGTCAAGAGAGGTTTTTCCCCGAGACCAAAAAAAAAAAAAAAAAAAAGATCATAGACCATAAATATCAGTAGCTCCGACAGGTATTTTAAGTCGCCCTTTAGCTTATTTTTTTTTTTTTTTTTTTTTTTTTTTATTGCGTAGGACAGCAGACAGGCTGACAGCCCGCTTAGAATTTAGCAGTTACCGTCGCCTATAGGTGTTAGCAACACCAGTGGCATCGCGAACACGCTGCTGTCCCATAAGGGTACAGGAACTTGGGTCACTAATGCCGGAACACAACACAAGGTTATTATGGCGGCATACTTAAGACCAAAGGTGGTCGCCATCCAGACGGGCTTGAGGCCCTACCACGTAGCTAAGGTGGGTTGTTTTGTCGCCTTTTACGACAGGCCGACCCCGGCCACAGAGGTTAGTATTCTTTCTCCGCCCCTGCACGGATAAAAATGCACAAGTTTTCTCTAATATTACCATAATCAATACGAGTGTAAGAGAGGATATAAAAGTTATCCTTAGGTATTATATTTTATAGACAATAAACAAATAACAAACAATTGAAATATTATAGAAGCGTGATAATTGAAAATGGTTCCAATTCCATAAAGTAATGGAAAAGTGGGAGCTCTTTTCTGTCGCCTTATTAGTTCTTAGCACAATTAACTTAATTACATCAAAGGCAGTTGCAGAATATGAGCAGTGGATTTTAATCTTCAAAAATAATAAGAAAGCCGTCACCATTAAACGTGACGATGTGAATGAATGAAAACTCTTTATTGCATACAGATACTTAAAACTAACTTAAAATAGGTATACAAAAATATAATGCTGTATGACAATGGGCGGCCTTATCGCTTAAAGCGATCTCTTCCAGGCTTCCAGGCATCCCGATCTGCTATCAGGGAAACGGAAAGCGCAGGGTGACGTAAAAGAAGGGCTGGAATAAATGCCCTTTCACTGTTTACTATTACAGCTTTATAAGCCCTGCAAAAATTAAATTATGGCATATCAACTACATCTGTGGCTCCGTAAATTCTTGTCAAAAAAGAATGTATTGGCAAATAGCAGCCCTCTAAAACGACGGCTAGTCCATTTCAACACTCAACAGATCCTAAGTTCTGGAATGAAAGATGCAAACAGCTTTATAGACCTGTGAGGTATGGTTTATAATGCGAAGGAAAGAATTCAATATGACAGGGAAATGCTAGGAATGACAGTGGATAAAAACAGAAGACGTAGACCAAAGAAAATATGGATGGATAGCGACGTGATATTTTTTTTATTGCTGTAGGATTTAGCAGCTACCGTCGCCTATGGGTGTTTGCAACACGCGTGGCTCGCGAACAAGCTGCTGTCTCATAAGGGTACAGGAACTTAGATCACTAATGCCGGAACACAACACAAGGTAATTATGGCAAAATACTTAAGACCAAAGGTGGTCGCCATCCAGACGGGATTGGGGCCCTACCACGTAGCTAGAGTTGTTTTGTTACCTTTTACGACAGGTCGACCCCGGCCGCAGAGGTCAGTATTTTTCCTCCGCCCCTGCATGGATAAGAAGACATTAATGTTGGGTTGATGGCATTTAAAAAAGAGTAAAACAAGAGAGTATGTTGTGCTAACTCTACATAATGTGAGATAAGAGCAAAAAGAAGAGGAAGACATTGCAAACGGAATGTGATCTTTTTCAGTTTTTTAAATCATTTTTTATTATATAAACGGTAAAGGTTTCAAAGGTGATATGAGTATAAACTCGTCTAATAAGACGAGATGGAAAACTTTGTCTCGACCACATATAATATACCTATAATATGGTGAACGACTGGAAGAAAGGTCAATCTTCTTTGAAAGCTTACTTGTTGCCTAATGTGTACTCAGCATTACCCAAATATGAATGGTGACGTTCAATGCCAAGGCCTCCCAACGGTCTGCGTGAAAATTACGCCAATTACGCAATAAGTAATATTTGTTTAATCTTCAGGGGAAATGACAAATGAGGTAACAATTTTTTATCGGGCCAACACAAGTAATTTATCTGTGTTTTGATCGCTCAGAAAATGGGTTATAAACACGAATTCCTTTAAAAGATACTTCATAATACTCAAAAAGAGGTTATTTATGATCTATTTTATCGGAAGCTGTAAAAAACAATCTGATAGAAATGTCAAATTCAACAAAGTTTCCAAATTAAGCTTTCTTATTGCATTTTTTTCTATTTACATTGAACCAGTAAACGCAATGTAATATTAACAAATTTAAAACTGTAATAAAATGAAGTGGTTCCACTTAGCTATAATCGCGATTACTGTTGTTATATTCCTTGCTAAACGGTGTGCGTACGCCGGAGTTTGTCCTGTGAGTACATTATCCCATGGGTAGCCCCCGTGGGCTAAATAGCTTTAAGAAGTTACATCCACGTTTAATGTTTTAAAAGAATTGCTTTGTTTTCTTTTAGAAGAACTTTGCTCTGATATATTCACGGTCCACCTTTGGAAACGAATGAAGATTCGCGCAAAGCTAATGCAAATTCATTGCCAATTGCACATGCTGCTGAAATAATGTATCTTTAAACGATGCTTCTTCTTCTTGCTCAATCCCAAATTATAGGGGGGGTCAGCATATATTCTCTCCTTCCACTCTCTTCTATTATTTATTCGTCATCTTAATATTCACGGATTTTTACGCAATCCATATTTTCTTTGATATCCATCAACTCATGTCTAGCATTTACTTTCCACTACTTATCACAAAAAAAAACATTTTTTTTAACTATTATTTATGGTTTCAGGCAAAAAGGCATACCCTGCTTAACCTAGGTACAGACGACGAATCCTCAAGCCCGAAAATGTATATTTCGTTATTGATGAGCGGCTCAAAAATGAATGAGGGCTATACTTGCCAGCGACCCAGATATAAGCGGGACCCAGACGTATTCGTCGACAGTGAAAACGTTGGAGTTCCACCCCGTGGCTGATCGTGAACATATCTCTTGTTACGAGTAATCCGGAAACCTATTATTTCATTAGGTCTTTAAATTATTACAAGATAAAGATGCAGAAGTTATTTTTTAATGTTTCAGCTTGTTTTTATAGAAATTGAATTTTCGCGGATTCTGCGTCATGACGCTTTAAAGTACGCGGCGTGGAAAAATAACTCGAAATCCCACTATTGTGAGATCTTTATAAAGCAATAAAAAAACAGTAAAATTCATTGTTAGTTTCATTTACTGGTAATGTTTTGCCTTCAATCGCCGTGTGGCTAGCCGTGTTAGAAAAATGCATGTGCCCGGTGTTCTTTCACATGCCTGAGTGTCGAGGTCGCGGGACACGACGAACTAGTCAGGTCGCGGCCCCGACTGGCATACCAACTTAAAAATATTAGAATTTGGACGGTGATTTCTTCGCACCGTCTTAATCTAATTTACTATTAAATACTTCATAGGCACTTGTAGATAGCAAATAATAACAAAAAGATTTTAAATTCTGGCTACGCCAAGCGCCGGTGAAGACGAAAGGGTGTTCAATCCTTACTCTTTCGCCTTGTTCGTCGTATACCTATTATAGAGACTAGCAGGCGGTGTTGATGCGACCTTTGGTTGAACCATTTGAGCTTAAAGGCCCACTTGAATTTTGCAGGCTATAAGCTGCTTTTTAACCATATAAATTAAAAACAATCAAAATCATATATATTTAACTACAAAACTGAACATTCGTTTAAAATTTATCATATTGTCCATGTTGTCGTGTGGGAGACTTATAACATCTTCTTTTCGCCGCTGGGACCATTAAGTAGCGGATATTTTTCTTGTAATATGGGCAAGATGGTTCATCGCAGCCAAGAACTTCAGTCTCCAACACTGCTTGCTCTCCTTTCTGCAGCAATTCATCTCCGATATGAAGTCGTCTGGCGCAAGCGAGCAAGCACGGTCCGCACAAAGCCACTGCAAATATTGCTGCTAGAAACTCTAAAAAGAACATTACAGTATCATACCACATTATTTCTTAGTTTTATATAAAATCACCCATAAGAATTAGCTTCGATTAACAAACAAATGATACATTAAATTGTAAAATACACAAATATGGTAAAAAAGTGTAACTAATAAAATTATGCTGGCAATTTTCGTGTTTTTTTTTCTTTTATTTCAACTAAATTTAAATAAATACATTTTTGATCGTAAGGGCTTTAAGACAGTTCACAATTGTTGTTGTTGTTGTTTTAATTTGCCAATCTGGCAGGCAAAGGACTTGGTCCATACAGCCTTGTCAATTGTAATCATTTCCAGAAATTTGTTGGCATATGCCATGTCATAAGTATTCAAAGTTCAAAGTTGCAGCTTTTTAATTTATATTAAAGGCCGAAGCCATGTCAAATGTATTTCAAACCCAGTAATCGTGTAATCAAATAGGCCTAAGCCATGTCACTTGTCTAAGAACTTTCCCAATCCATTTCATATCCTTATAGTTACATCTTCATGTCATAATCCTTCAAAGTTCAATTCCAGACGTTGTCACAAATTTGTAAAGAATAGAATAGGTATCCGAGTTTTTAAGTAGATCCTGGATGGAGCGCGGGATTTCTCCAGGGTTTTTATAAATATGGAGGAGGGAATCTACCAGTATTAATCTAGCCACCGCAAAATAAGTACATTTGAAGAATATATGATCCAGAGTTTGATTTTCAGAATTACAATAATTGCAAATAGATGACGAAACAATTTTCATTCTAGCCAATACAGCATTAACTTTACAATGACCAAGCCTTAATCTGCAAATAGTTGAGTAAAATTTTCGTCCCATGTAAATATCGGGTTTCACAAACCAAGGTGTAACAGGATTGGTAGAATTAACAATAGAAAAGTACCATTGCCCTTTTCCAGTATTGATTATTTCGTTTTTATAATTGGCCCAGTCTTCTTTAATTTTTTGCTTCAAAATGATATAAGAGTCGGTGTAAGGGATGGCAATACCAGGATAGGCGATAATGTCACTCGTCTCGTTATCTGTGATAGCCCTGGCTAAGTAATCCGCGTGCTCGTTTCCAATTACTCCAATATGAGAAGGAGTCCACAAAAATACAATATTAATGTTATCTTCTGTAAGAATCGTCCACAGTCTTTTAATTTCATAAATTATATAATTAACACTAGTGCTCAGCTTACAATTATTGATCGCCGTTAATACACTCATAGAATCTGATATAATCAACCAATCAGAGGTTCCTTTATGGTGCTTTTGCTGTACATACTGAAGGGCAAACAGTACTGCCAGACATTCAGCTGTATAAATACTAACATACGCTGGTAACTTTATTCCATGTCCAATTTTCATGTGAGGTATGTAAAATGCACAAGATACATTGTTATTTCTTTTGGACCCATCAGTGAATATGGCAATATGATTAGGATATCTATTAATCTGCTCATACACTTCTTCTTTACATTTCATTTTATTCTGTATGATAACATTAATTTCTGCAAATTTACTTTTATATGAACCTCTATAGCAGGGCCAGTTAGCATTTGCTCGATATATATTATAATCCTGACCTAATTGTATTATTTCTGAGAAATCTTTAAAAATATAAGGAGCTGAATCATTTATAGGATGAAAGCAATTATAATAATGAAGGATTTTTTTGAATAACGGATGATCCAACATTGAATATAATTTAATTAGAAAGCGATTCTTAAGATATTTAAATCTTAGAGATAAAGGAAGTATATTACATTCCGATTGAAGAGAAATAATTGGAGATGTCCTCATGGCTCCAGTAATAAGTCTTAAGTTATTATTCTGTAACACTTCAAGTTTTTGACAGTGCCTTTTGCTTGACCCAAAACACATAAATGCATATTCGAAATGGCTACGAACAAGAGATTTATATAACATTAGTAATATTTTAGGATCTGCACCCCAGTATGTCCTAGCTATAGCTTTTAAAATATTGAAAGCTTTGGATGCCTTACAAACAATGGAATCCACATAGCTTGTCCATGAAAGATTTTTAGAAAAAGTAACACCAAGAAATTTAACATTATTAGCTATAGGTAAGAGAATCTTGTTATAATACAATTTTACATTAAAGGGTCTAAATTTATTAAATAATACAACCTTACTCTTGTCTGTGCTTATGTCAAGGTTTAGATAAGAAAAGTATGAATTAAGGTTTTTCAAACAGTTATTAAGAGTCTCTACAAGCAATTTTACATTTGTTCCTGATATATAAATAACTAAATCATCAGCATATTGTAAATTGGAGATAGATGGACCTAGAATTGAATTAAGCTTATAAATATACAAAATAAAAATCAAAGGGCTAAGGATACCACCTTGACAGACGCCCTTGTGAGAATATCTTGGTCCGATCAAGTCACCACATGAATTTATTTTAACAAAGACTTCTCTATGATGTAAGAAATTAAAAATCCAATTAATTAATTTCCCAGGTATACCAATAGACCCCAACTCAGATGCAAGAATGTGATGATTAACATTATTGAAAGCGCCCACAATATCAAAGAAGATACCTATCAAGACTTCTTTATTTTTAATGGAATTATAAATATCTAGATGAAGATGTGTAATACTTTCCCTAGCTGATTTACCTCTTCTAAAACCTAACTGGTTTGAAGGTAATAAATGATTACTTTCAATGTAAAATTCAAGACGTGACTTCAACATTTGTTCAAAGATCTTACCCATACATGATGTTAGTGTGATAGGTCTATAAGAGTCTGAAAGTTGAGGGTCTTTTTCTGGTTTCAAAACAGGAACAATAATATCAATTTTCCAATCATCTGGTATAAGAGACTTATCCCATAATAAATTAAAAATATTTAAAACAACATTCCTGCAACACGTTTTCAATTTTTTCAATACTTTGTAAGAAAGGCCATCTAAACCACTGGTAGTATCTTTCCTCGAGTCACATGCAGCATTAAATTCATTAATTGTAAAGGGCTTAGTGAGAAAGTCTATGTCTGCAACATAGACTGAAGAGGTTTTTACAGGAAGTTCGACTGTATCTGGTGTAAATTTGTTTAGGATTTCATAAGCCCACTTAAGATCAGTATGTTTGGTATTCACAGGAGGAATGTAGGTTTTATTGAATTTTCTAATTTTGTTCCAAATCAAAGTCAATGGCGTATTTCTATTTATTGATTCACAAAATTTAATCCAGCTTAAATTTCTTTCTGTTTTTAAAACTAACTTTTTATTTGCCTGCATTCTCTTAAAGTTTATATAATTTGACTCAGTTGGATCATTTTTGAATTTAATGTAAGCTGCCTTGGAACTAGCAACTGCATCATTACACTTTTCACTCCACCATGGCAGAGCTAATTTTCTTTGCTTTCTCGAAGAAGCAGTAAAATTACAAGAATGTTGTTGAAAGGGATGACACTGTGTGATAGCATTTTTAAATAAAAGTATAAGATGACTATAACCTTTCAGGGGATCACTATAATCAAACTGACAGCTATGCAATAAATCATGAATATGTTTGGTATAATTAGTCCAGTTTAGTAGACGATTATTAGAGGAAATTTTTTTATTATTATTTGAGATATTAAAATTTGAATTTTTAAAATAGTATTTTGATATTACAGGGAAATGATAACTGCCTAAAGAATCATCACCAACATACCACTCTGAAGAAAGGGATAAAGATGGGGAAACTATTGTTAAATCAAGAGCATTTTGACGCCATGTATGAGACCCTACTGTTGTCTTGTCACCATTATTTAGAATGACAAGACCCAAATCATCTACACATTGTAGTACATCATTTCCTCTTGCATCTGTAGAGTCGCAACCCCACACTGTATTTAAAGCATTGAAATCTCCTGCAATAATCATTGGTTCCGAAAGGCTATTGAATAAATTATCTAGTTTAACTTTACTAAAAGGTGGAGAACATTGCTTGGGGCTGTAAAATGATACTAATGTAATTTTTATATTAGCAAAATTTAACTGTATGGCAATATTTTGTAAAGAGTCATCATAAAATGTATCAAGCATGCGATAACTTAATGTATTGTGAATGAAAATAGCAACACCATTATGACTATTACCAGAATCCAAACGAGCTATATTGTATCCATTAATAGAAAAGTTATGATGTGCTTGTAACCAAGTCTCACAAACAAGAGCAACATGTATTTCATTCTCATATAAAAACTGTGTAAATAAATAACGATTACTTATCAAACTCTGAGCATTCCATTGTGTGATTCTTAAACAATCCATTTAGATAATTATTTAGTATTTTTGAAAATATCCATGAGAACATCTTTAATAAACTGAGATGAAATTGATTTATTATTAGTTTTATTTTCTGTTATTATTTTAACAATTGACTTTGTAATAAGATCCATTATATCAACAGAATTAATTAATGAAAGGAACTGTTCTGGCTTAGATTTAGATGGTAATGAAGGAAAAGATTTCTCGTTAAAAAGGTCACTAAATTTTCTTTTTTCTGCCAAATCTTTACTTTCTGCAATCATTTTTTTTTTAATTGGGCAGCTCCCCGAAACACTAACATGTGGACCTTTACAATGTACACATACTGCTTTATCAGTTGAAAGGGTGCACTCTTTGTAAGTATGAGGCCCAGAACATATTGAGCATCTGATAGAATTTTTACAGAATTTAGCCATATGACCGTATCGGAGGCATTTAAAACATTGTTTCACTGGAGGTATGTACGTTAGTAAAGGAAATCGCCATCCATGAATATCTACAAATTCTGGTAATATAGACGATGCAAAGGTAATGACTATAGTGCCTGTAGGCTCCAAAACGAATCCTGAATTTGTATTAATCCTTCTCATAATGCGACGTACGCAAATTATCTTCCTCTGACTTGACAATAAAGTAAAAATTTTAAAGTTAGATAAATTTAGGGGAACGTTTCTAATTACTCCTGATATTTCTGTGCTAAAGGCTGGGATGCTCGCCCGGAACTTATAATCCTGAAGAAAAGTCTTATTGCTCAAGAAAGCATTTGCCAAATGAGACTTATCAAAGTGTACTCCTATCTTGTACTTATTCATTGATTGGAGGTATTTAATTCCTTTAACATATCGTTTTAGGTGGCTAGCTAAGGAAATAATATCCTTAGAACCTATGGGTTTTCCCTCGTCCGCAGACTCCAGGAACACCACAAAGTCAACTAGAGGTGAATCCTCGGGATACCGTCTCGTGTAATCACTAACATAATATGGCTTAAACTTATCTTTTTCTGAAATTTCTGTCTCGTTAGAATCGCTGCTGCCATCGGACGCTTCATCCGCCCAATCACCAGAGGTCCCAGTTAAGGGACGTTTTTTCTTTTTGGGCATGATGCCCTAACTTTAAAATTAATAAAAATTGCAACGATTGTATTAAATTAAATTATTATATATTATATATTAAATAAAAATATTTCTAAAGCGCGCCTTTACACTTTGCCTTCCCGCCTTTTTTCCAAAAAGCACAGTTCACAAATTTTGCAGTTATTTATGGTTTATTTTTAAAAAACAAAACGATAAGGAATAACTTTATCGATTTATAATTTCAGTTATTTTTATATCGATTAAATAGTTATTAATTTAATTGAATATAATAAATAAAATTAATTTTAAGCCAAAATTTACTTCTAAAGAAGTAAACATTGATTGAGTAGTATTAAATAGTATGTACTCGTTAATTAGATTCAAGAAGTAAAGTACAAATAATATGGGATAATTATTATTGTGGTATATATTTTAATCCGAAAATAATTTAAGGATCTTGGCATTACAAATGGACTCTTGTAAGCAATTTAGGGGGTCTACTTGTAGTAAATAATATTGTAGTGATAACCTTCTCAACTTAATTGCCATGAAGATTATGTTCCAAGTTTAAATGATGAGATACAATATATGGACTCTTTTATATAGTGAAGTGAAGATCCAGTAAATTTATTCCGATGCCAATATTTTTATGTAACTCATTATAATAATGGATCTCTTTTGTTTCAACTCAGTAACTGAACTTTGTTCTTTTTTTACTAATTTGGTGCCAACTATTTTAACAAAGAGTGTGTAAGACACTGGAGCGCGCCAACTTATAGATGAATTTCTGCCCATTAGACGATACCAACTTATCGTAATGTGGTTCTAAGTGGTCTTGTCTGACTCTGGCAACAGCTCTCTTAGTAGCGCGCTTTGCCACCCAGTATGCGTCGCGATCTTCAGGAATCTGGACGCTTGCCACTTCTTAAAGAGGGCTTTCTTCGCTCTACTCTCCTTCTGGACTATGTCGTTCCACCACCTTGTCTCCTTGTCACATTTGCGACCGCCGTGTCTAAACACACCAAGCACCTTCCTCACAGACCTAAGGATAGCCATGTTGAAATCCTGTCCCAGTAAGCCTGAACTGGTTCGCTCATACCACCGGCGTAATTGTCACCGACTGCTAAGGAGAACTCCTGAGACGTGACTTCATCAAGCAGCCACCACCTGATTCGGGGCTGAAAGCGCTCGACATGCGTGTCTTTAGGCTTAGCGCAGAGGTACATGACAAGAAGACGACGTTGTGCAGTGAGACTCTCACCGGGCATGACCTTGCAGTTGGCCACTTTGCTGATACGGTTTCTCCTGGTGAGTAAGAAGTCGATTTGGGTAGCATTCCTCCTGTTCTTGTAGGTGATAAAATGCTTGGGTCTCTTTTTGAAATACGTGTTCACGATGGCAAGGCCGGTAGCTGCACACGTATTGAGGATCTCCTCCCCTTTCGCGTTGTGGCTACCGTACTCAAATCCACAGTGAACAAGCTCAAATTCCCCACATCCTTCACCCACATGACCGTTCAGATCGCCACAAACGATACTCTGTGATAATTGGATTTCACGAAGCACTTCTCCGAGTAGATTCCAAAACGCTATTTTATCAGCGTAGTCACAACCGACCTGTGGCGCGTAGGCACTTATCAAGTGGGTAATTACTAGTATCCGACCGGAAGTTCAGTTTTGGTTTCGGTCAAAAATCAAGTTTCGGTTTCGGCCAAAATTGGCCGAAACTTTTGCCGAAACCGAAACTGATTTCGGAAGTAGCAGCACAACTTAGTCAGTGCATTATCGCCCGACGTCTTACCTATCGGAGCCATTATTACAACGCAATGCTGACATATACAGTTATTGGAACAGCAGTCAATATCCTATATTGAGAAGTGCAGTTTTAAAATACCTTTCAGCTCCACCTACCAGTGTCCCGAGTGAACAGCTGTTCAGTGCTGCTGGCCAAATATACTCGGATCGTCACAATAATTTACGTGGCGGAAACGTAGACAAACTGCTTTTCTTGGTGTACAATTTAAGACTTTAATTATGAATATTAATGATACGAAAAACCAAAAAAGTAACCCTAAATATAAGATATTTAGAAGTTTTCTTTTTATTTGATTTTATAACTGTTTTCAATCTAAATGTTTACTGTAGTTTAGTAGTGAGTTACTTACATTTACTACACTAAATAAATGTAAGTATGGCTGTTCTACTAATTGTGATCTAGGTATCTTTGTTAATTCTAAATGTGCGATTTGATTATCTTTGTTGAGACTGGAACTAAGAGTGTAATAATAATTTTAGTAATTATTATTTTTATATAAGAGGTATAAGTACTTAAAAGAGATTGATGATTCTTCTAAGTACAAATACAAACCAAAGTATTAATTAATAAGATTTCAAAATACCAATACTTAGTATTTAATGAAACAGTAACAGTTAGTGATTTGATTATTGATAACTGATAAACATTTTGTTATGAGAACTTAATTTGAAAAAATAATAAATATTTATATATTTATTTAAATAATATTGTTAACATTTTTCTATATTATATTAAATAAACGATTACAACAAAATTAATATACTGTGTTTCCATTTCATGTCGTAATTTTAAACAATAATGGGTAAAATGCACCAAATTTCAGTATTTTAAGGAATTTTATACTTGACCACGTGAGTTTCGGTTTCGGTTTCGGCCGAAACTGAACCCACGGCCGAATATTCGGTTTTGGTTTCGGCCGGAAAATTAGTTTCGGTCGGACACTAGTAATTACCCTACCGATAAGTACCCTCACAACCATAAGCCGGTCGCTATGACGATTCACTTCCAAAATGTCGTTCTGGAACTCCTCTGAGAGCACTGTGGCACTCCCCCAGGGACTTCCACCGAGTCTCAAGCAGGAATGCCATGGCCACCCTGCGCCTGGAGAGCATATCGGCCAACTCTCTCGCGCGTCCGGTTAGTGTGCCTATGTTCCATGTTGAGAAGCGGATTTTTCGTGATGTTTGGGCTGCGTGAGTTGGGGCTAACGTTGTTAGTCGTGCCCGACCATGACACGATAGCCCTTGTCCACTTTTTACAAGAGCTGGGCGAAGCTCTTGCGCGCTGTTATGCAGTGGTCCCCTAGCCCTTAGACGATCCCGTAATCTTAGTGTTTACATTGTTTGATTTGGCTGATTTTAGCTTTTACGGGGGCGACTAGCATCTGACCCCTCAACCCCAAAAGGAAAGCCGTCATCACGGTCTCATCTGTTACTCAGCAGACTTGCAGGTGAGGTTGACTTGGGCCCCGAAGATGAAGGTAAGGCTCCTTACATCCCACTCCCTCTCCTTCACCTCAGATAATTATAAATGCATTTTCACATCAAGTAAGAAAAATATCTGCGTTCATTCATGCTTTTTGTTGATTAGCGTGAGTTAAGGGGATTTTGACATTTTTTAAACAGTGTGGATTTATTGATATGCCAATATGTAACAATGGCAATCGTTGTGTTCCTTTAGCGTTCGCGCAAACCATAACCATAGCTCTATCCTTACTCACTTTGTACCCCGGTGCTGCATTTTCACAACGTGATGCTAGTGATCTGCTTGGTAGAGCTTTCCAATTAAGACCTGTTTCGTCGGCATTGTATACAAAATCTAAATCGTATCCCTTTTCATCTAGAAATGTTTTTATTTCATCTACAAATGAGTTGGCTGAGGTAACGCTAGCAGACAGTTTTTCGCCTGGAACGTGAATTCCATGTCTAGATCTTGCTAAGCTTCCACAGCTCGCCTTGACAGAAGTATCACCACCAAGCTTTTGATTAAAACCCAATGCTTTTTAATATAAAAGAGGTCCAGATATGGGCTGCCCCTTTGCTCTTTTTTATAAAAACCAAGTAAAAACTGCCTTCTTCATAATTACATTTTGAATTTTTTTCATGGCTTTAGGTTGCGAGCTTCCATCTTCGTTCTCAAGCAAGCAGGTGAATTTCAAATGGTATCAGAATTCTTTTTGATATCTGATATCGTAGAAGTTTCTACACCATATTAAAAATTTACGCCAAATTACTGCCAGATTCACCATTTTTTAAACTTCAATTATCTTCACTTTGTCATTAAGAGATAACACTACTCTTTTCGCCTAGATATTATAGATTTGTAACGCAAAACGTAAACTGAAATGTAAACAAAACATACAACCTATCAGTTGAACGCTATCAAAAAAAAATGAAACAATAACAAACATATCGCGCGAAGAAATTAAAGCGGGAGTACCTAAATGTCGGAGACGGGAATGAACTCGTCGTAACATGTCCGTCAAATCTAGTTTGAATCCGGATAATCGAATTTTCGGATAATCGATGTTCTGATAATCGAGATTCTATCGTATCTTTCCTCCTCCTCGAGTCGTAGTCCTCATGTCTGAGGGTCGTGACCAACACCCTCCAGTCTATCCAGTCTATCGTATCTTTGCTTGTCCTTATATCTGTCAATTGATTGATAGCAGAAAATGTTTTTTTTTTGTACACTCTTTGGTTGACATTTGACATGTGTCTAATGCTTAGCTAGGAGCCAGTGTTGCCGTTTTAGTGACTTTGTCGCTAGATTTAGCGGATTTTGGATGTGTCTAGCGACATTTTTTTTCCATCTAGTTTAGCGACTTCTAGCGACTTTTCGATATTTTTTTGTTCGATCGGTTTTATGCGCCTCACTCTATCAAAAGATGTACAGATATAGCTATTTCTTTCTCATTCATTCATCATCCCGTTTATTCAAAGGAAGGAATGCCCGTTTTCTAAGTTATTTGTTACTTTTTCGCAGAACAAACCGGTTTTACATAGTGTCTATGTGTATTGTCGTCATTAATATCAAAATCATATTGTGACTATGAAAATTCCTTTAAAAAAGAAGGCATACGCTCAAAAGTATAGACCAGAATGGGAACAACAAGAAGAGTTTAAAATGTGGTTGAAACCTGTTATGGCTGATCCAATTAAAGCTTTTTGTTCGTTTTGTCACAGTGAAATATTCGCAAATTTAAATGACAGAGTTGCTTTTATTTAGACCTTATTTTTAAAATTGAAGATTTTAAAATATTTAGCGACTTCTAGGAATTTTTTTTAAGTACTTTTTTCTTAATATCTAGGGACATTTTCATTGAAGTCTGGGGACTTTTTTTTTCCTAAGCGGCAACACTGCCTAGTTTTAATGCATGATCATAGAGGGATAGGGCCTGACAGCCTTGACACTTGACAAAGTTGACAGGGGATTATAGTCCACAGATTAAGTATTAGTTACTACGTAATTATAGTCGAAAATTGTTTTAGGATAGGGTTTACTGTTTTCTTTTAGGAAAATAGCTTGTTTTAAATAAAAACAATAATTTATTTATGCATAATGTATCAATTACATTGATAAAAATCAAAATTGCGTTGTATTTGGTGAATACATTGCGAGGGATTTTTATTAAATAAGAAAAATGAGTTCGAGAATAATAATCGGGTTTGTTATATTTTATTATTAATTATTGTAGTTTATGACTAAGTGAAATGCTAGGATATATTTTAAAGTTACAACGTATTAAAAATTACAGGCAACGGAAACAAAGTCGTGTTTATATTTTTGTTACTAATTTTATACCCATGTATGCTATCACTTACTTTTGACTGAATTTATAACAATTTTTATGCTCTGGCTAATAGGTTTACATTTAGAAAAAATAATTTTGATATTCTAATTAAATCATAAATATTATTACACAAATTATGTAGGTTTAAATATTATTTTTGCAAAAAGAAGTAACATGTTACATACCCTAAATACCCCATATTCCTGAGTCCCAAATTTAGTTATTGAATTCAAAACTTGTAATAAATCATTGCTGTATGCCATTTCTTCATACAATATTAACATTACTTAGGTATCATAAATAATGTATGAGTTAGATTTGTAACACTGTAATTATGTAATAATATTTTTAGCACCAACTTCCAGTTGTGTGATAGAAACCATTGCATAGTGATGTTTGTGAGAAACAGTATATTGTGTAGATGGAGAACATATGCTCCATTTAAAAAATGTGGACCAAGGTTATTAGATTTTTATATCTTTTATTTGTCAGTTGAAAATAAATTATGTATTTTGTTACTACTTTATTTATGATTTTTTATGTATGAATGCTATATGACCAGTCGTATTAATCTAATGTGAAATTATATTTAGGTAAAACTTAATTTTTATCATTATTTCTTTTAAAATACAATTAAGTAGTTAAATAAATGAGGTATAAACGTTTGGACTCTCTTTAATTAAATTATTTTGGCACTGTTTTTCTAAAGAGATTTTATTTCAGTTTAATAAAAAAGTTATCTTCAAATTTCTAAATAAATATTTGTTGTGCTTATGTGGCTGATCCACACCAAACCAGATTTTTCTTTATGTAAATCAAGCAGACTGGACCAGGGAAATACCATAATACCAGATCATCCATCATCATTATCAATTTTAATTGTTGTGCCAGTTCAAAAGTTAGGTTTTGTATGGTGAATTAAATTTGGTATCTATTTCCTGTCCCTATTTCCTCGTGCTCTATTGATTCCTCGCCACTTTGCTGCCACATTTTTATAAGCGCAAATCATGTTACAGTCCATATTAACAATATACAAGCAAGCATAATCTAAGCTTTTTCTAAGCTATGAAGTGAAACAAGTGTTTAAATAATTCCTATTAAATACTTATTTCACTTTAAAATAAAAGGAATATTTATTCTTTTACTTTATATATTATTTTCAGATGTGTGGTTACAACATGTGTGCTGTTGATGTGGCTGATTGCCCATCTGTACCACCAATTATTAAATGCCTATGAGCAATCTGGGATGCTGCCTGAAATGGAATACTCATGGTTAGCTAAGAGAAAGTTAGGGAATGTACCCATAACACATGATCTATTTTTGTCAATTTTCACTCCCCTCCCCCCCTTGGTGACCATTTGCAGTACATTAGAAGACCCTCCTTTTCTATAGAAGGTTCACATAGTAATTTTATAAATATGGTTTTCAACAATTTTATTTGCAAACAGAAAGGAAAAAACACGTGTGCAGTTCACACATAATAGAAGTGAAACCTTGAAAAATGTAAACTTCAATATTCTTCAACACCGCACAAAGAAGATACCACAAATATAGGAAACACTTTATAATGTCTATCTCATTCTCTCTACGTTATATTCTAAAGAGATATACATAGTCTCTTTTTATTGTGACTTTTTCGTTTCATTGAGTTTTAGATCACTGATGCTAAAAAAGCTCTCACTTCAAAAAATTTACTTAAATTTTTCTATCAATACTGCAGCACTAAACACTGTGCTCCATATTTGGATACAACTCAAAAGCGCATTTCATTTAGAGGATCCTCCTCCCTGTGACGAAACGTGGCATTTTGAAGACCTCTCTTCCCCTCCTGAACAGGACACATAGTATGGATACATTCCCTTATTTACTCACACCTAAAAGTAACATGTATTTTGTATGTAATGTTATTTTTACATTTAACCTTACCATTAATCTGTTTATATATGGAATACTATTTTTTATAATCAACATTATCACAAAATTGTAATGCCAATTTGTTTAGAATACATATGAAAATCATTTAACTTGATTACTTTTCTACATATAAAACAATATTTCAGGTTCCTGCGTTTGTTGCTAAATTTAGCGGGTTATGCAACGATAATGTTGCCTGGCTTCTTGCTATACACATATTTGGACAGATCCAAGTATTTTGATAAAATATGTAAGTGTGATGTTTGTTCCTTATTTAATAGAATTTAGTCGTTTATTATTTTTAACTTAACCAAAAAGTCACAAATATTAAGTTATGGTAACTGAAATTTAGTAGGAATGTAGACGGAAGGCTAGTTTAAAATACTAAATATCTATAGAATTGGCTTTAAGTTTGATACTCCTACTGATAAATACATTGATATTAGTCACATAAGGAGAGGATATTGGGATAACATATGCTCTTAAGTGACAGCATTGCTTTTTGTTATAGAAGATCCTCACAATTGCAGATGGTTCTGTATTTGATTTAAATTAAGTCATAATGTTGTGATTTAGTCTTTGCACCTCGCAAGGGTTTCTGGCCTCCAATAGATTTGTGGATGGCAAAAGCAACGTTCTTCCTCAGAGGTGTTTCTGGGAGTCGTTTTTACAATAAAAATCAGTTTCTGGATTCCATATTTTATTTTGGCAAATACGCTATTACATGTGTAAAAATAGTGCATAAAAAGATGCTGTGTAAATAAGATAAATATATGTAAAAGAGTGAACGACACAAGCAAGAACTGCGTGTCACGGAGATGAATATGCTGCGGTGGATGTGTGGAGTGACGCGGAAGGACATTGTCCGTGACATTGCAGATAAATTGCAGGAGTGTCGGCTCCGTTGGTATGGCCATGTTTTACGGCAACCGGATGCTTACGTGGGAAACAAATGTCTGGCCATGCCGCCTCCGCCGGGCCCCGGCAGGAGGGGTAGACCCAAAAAGTGCTGGCTTGACGTCGTAAAGGGTGATATGCGTGCCAATGGGCTCACTACCAAGGATGCTGAAGATCGCGCGAAGTGGAGTAGAAAAAGTCGGAAAGCGGACCCCGGGCACCGAAGCGAAAGTTTGGGTGACAACCGGGACTAACGCTAGGATGATGATGATGATGTAAAAGAGTGAACGAGACTGAAGATACGCTAGCAGCAATCGCCTCGCGCGCCTCTTTAACATATGACCAACGTGGTGCTTCTATTGCAAACATGTCGGAAGTGGTTTGCACGTTTCAAAGCTGGCGATTTCGAGTTGGGAAGACAAGGAGCGACCTGGTCAGCCAAAAAAATTTGAAGGTAAAGAGTTGGAGGCATTGCTCAGTGATTACTCATCTCAAACACTTCAGGAATTGTCTATATCATTGCAAGCTGACATATCAACGGTAGGAAAACGTCTCAAAACTTTAGGCATAATTCAGAAGGAAGGACATTGGGTCCCATATGAATTGAAACCAAGGGACATTGAGAGACGTCTTCTGACATATAAACTGCTGCTTCAACGGGAGGAAAGAACCGTTTTTATGCATCTACTTGTCACTGGTGATGAAAAATGGATCCATTACGACAATCCGAAGCAAAGAAAATCATGGGTTAAGCCCGGCCAACCATCAACATCAGTTTCAAAGCAAAATATCCATGGATTCTAAGCTCTTGCTGTGTATTTGGTGGGATTTATTATGAACTACTAAAACAGAAGGAAACCATTACCGACTGCAATTGATGCATTGAATCGTGCGATGAAAGAAAAACGGCCGAAATACTCTGAAAGACACGACAAAGTCATTTGCTGCACGACAATGCTCGTTCGCACGTTGCAAAATCGGTACCTCCTCCTCGCGTCGGTTTCCTCAGTGCTGAGGGTCGTGATCATCTCGACGGAGTACTTTGGTGCGTATTATTTGCCGCCATCTGCCCCTATCGGAAGCAGAGTGTAAAGCGTCGTGGACAGTAGCTTCAAGGGCAGTGCGAATCTGATCGGTCCATCGCATGGGGCTCCTTCCTCTTGGTCTTCTTCCCTCCACCTTCCCTGTTACCACCAGTCTCTCCAGGTTGTCTTCATCCCTTCTGGCGATGTGGCCAAAACATTCTAGGACCCTACGCAAGCAGATGGTAGAGAGCCTAGTCACAATGCCCAGCCGTTTCAGGATGGACACATTAGTTCGGTGTGCCGTCCAGGGTATGCCCAACATCCTTCTCCAGCACCACATTTCGAAGGCATCGATGCGTTTTCGGTCGGCTTTCTTTAAGGTCCATGTTTCAGCGCCATATATGAAAATGGAAAACACCAGTGATCGCACAAGATTGGTCTTGGTTTTTATGCTGATGTACAAATCGATACAAACGTGTACAAATGTGTAAAATTGGTACAAACGTACCTAAAAACACTTAAATGAGAAGTCCTACCGCACCCGCCGTATTCTCCATATATCGCTCCTTCAGATTACCATTTGTTTCGTTCGATGGCTCATAGTCTGTCTAAGCAGAAGTTCACTTCTTACGAAGAGTGTCAAAAATGGGTCAATTCGTGGATTGCATTAAAAGACGAGGTGTTCTGCTGACATGGTATTCGTACCCTACCCGAAAGATGGTCAAAAGTAGTAGAAAGCGATGGGCAATACCAGGGCTGTAGCTAGAGTCGAATTTGAGAAGAAGTACAAATTTATCATAATTGATCTGCCCTCGAAGCATGGGCTTCTAAATCAATCACCATGTATATATGTATCTTTTATGACAGATCATGGGTATGGATCTAAGAACTATTAAATACTCAATGATGAAGAAGAAGCGAATAAGATGGTTGAACTTCCAGATTTGGATGTAGAGATCCACGTCTGAGTGAGAGTGAGGTACCTAATAATTAATTGTTAGGTGTGATACGAGTAAATAGACACGACCAAAAATACCATTTAGATCATATTATTTCAGCAAACTTAATATTACAATTAATATAATTGTAGTGTGTAAGTCGATTTAGTCAGTATAATTAAAGTCGTCGTACAGACAATACGTGTTTCAATTAACGACCTATACCCCCCACACCTCATGGCGACCCTGCCTTGCGCTATCGCCTAGGTATCGGGTTTCGCCCAGGTGCCGGGCGACGCGACGGCGCGACGGATAAATAAGCGAGATCAGCGAATTCCTGTGTGCCTCAGTGCACGAAGTTAAGACTTTTGAATTATAAAAATTAAAAAACATGATATAATGACGCCAACCACTGAACTGACAACGTCGTTTGAAGACAGAAAAATTATATATTATAAAAATTACAATGGGCAACGGAAACAATAAACAAGAAATAAAGGAGGTGATTATTGGAGAGAATACTATTATAGAAACTCATATCCAAAGAAACAACATCCTACTGCTGTCGGCCTTGGGATTAATCATACTTTTCATTTTGGTTGTACTTATTAAAAAAGTACTGGACAGACAGAAGAAATGGATAGATAAGAGAATTAATGCTGAGTTTGTCAGAAGAATGCGTATGCGGCTGTCCAAAAGGATCTACGGCGAAGGAGAAGGAGTTGAGGATGTGTAGTGCTTTTATTATTTTTTTAATTCTTTTTCTGTGAGCTATAAAACTAAGAGTGCTATGTTTGTGTTTTGTGCGCTACTTATTCCAGAACAAGGTGCCGTTACTGATTTTCTATTGAACTTTAAATTTAGTTAATAATTAGTGAGTATATTTTAACGTCATTAAAAAATCTATGGAAGAAAATGTAGAACAAATTTTATGTGAGTTAACTGACATACAAATATATTTAAGGAAATTGGGCTCTAAAAGAAAACAATATAAAATTATTGTAGACGAAAAAATATTAAAGGCTAAAAAGCTATATTCTTCTTATGAAAATATTATAAGTATTATTCCCGAGCATAAAATTTCTTTAGAATTAGATGAACTTATACTTGAAGTATTAGGAGAAAAAATTGAATTAGCTTACTCAAAAATTCTTACTTATAGTACTGAATCTAGCTTAAAATATAATAATTTTTGCAAAATGGAAAACTTTGAGATAAGAACGGCAACATCATTAATTCCTATAATGGATGGTTCTGAGGAAACAACAGAAAAAATTATTGACACTGTAGAATTGTATAGTGATTGTTTAAAAAATAAAGATCAGATAAAGTTACTAATATCTTTCGTATTAAAAACTAGGCTTACTAAATCTGCTAAGTTAAAATTAAAAGGTGAATATAATGATATAGAAAGTCTCGTAAAAGACATGAAATCTTATTTGCTTACAAAAAAATCTGCAAATTCTATTCTTTCTCAAATAAATAACTTGAGTCAAAATAATATGTCTATCAGTGAATATGGAAATAAATTATCAGAATTATTCGTAGGCCTGACTATCGCACAAGCTGACGGTAACGAAAAAGCATGTGAAATACTAAGACCTATAAATGAAAAACTTGCAATTAAAAGATTTTCTGATGGGTTAAGAAATAGGCGATTAAGTACCATTATTTCAGCACGTAACTATTTGGACCTCAAAGATGCGGTGCGAGCAGCTGAAGACGAAGAGTTGGCTCAACCTTCTTCATCCAGCAATATTTTCAACATGAGAGGTAGGTCAAATAACAGATATAATAACACAGGAGGTCGAAATAATTATTATAAGAATGGTTTTAATTCCCTAAAACCATTTGGATATGCTAATTATGACACAGTTAATAAATATAATAATTTTAAACAACAACATTTCAATAATAATTCCCGTGGTGGATATTACCGTGGAACAAGTAATAACAGGGGAAATAATTATAATTATTCTTCGACAAGATCTTATCGTGGTAGAAGTTCACAACATAAGATGTTCCCTGTTCAATTATGTGACAATACGGAAAAACAAAAAGAAAAATTGGAAAATGAAAATCGGTTTTTTCGGGGTTAAATATTTTAATATTATGACTTGTAATGAAAATGTTAGATATGCTCATTTTAATGTAAATAATAACAAATGTTCATGGCTAGTAGATACCGGAGCATCAATTTCAGCAGTTACCAAGAAAGTATTAACGGAACAAATTCCACTATTTAGAGACAACATCGAAATAAATGGTATTGGGGGAAAAACTCAATCTGAAGGTTTTGTTTATCTATCTTTATATGATCAAAATGGAACTTGCTTTAATCATAAATTTTATTTGTTTGATAAATTACCCTGTAAATCAGATGGAATACTTGGGCTAGACTTTTTATCAAATTATGATTCACATATTGACTTAGAAAATAATATATTAAAATTACGTAATGTGCACGAGTGTACCATACCACTTTATACGACACCAACTATTTCTTATAGCTGTCTGACTGTACCTGCTAGAAGTGAATCAATCCATTATATACAATTACAGAATAATAAATTGAACCATGATATTGTTGTTTTACCAAAACAGTTAAATGAAAATTTGTATTTAGCAGCCTTAATAGTTAAACCTGTTAACAATGTTATACCGATTAAAATATTGAATACCGGTGAGGAGTTAGTTACTATACCAACTTTTCAGCCAGAAGTACATTCGTTAAATGAATACCAAATCTGTCAATTTACTGCATGTAAGTCGAATGCAGAACGAGCTAGTACTTTGTTATCAACCTTGAATATAGACCATTTACACCCTACGGAACGGACGACTATAGAAGCTATTTGTTCCAAGTATAGCGATATATTTTATCTCCCAGGAGATAAACTTACTACTACCAATATATACGAACATAACATTTATTTAAAACCAAATACGAATCCTATTTATACGAAACCGTATAGACTACCAAATAGTCAAAAACCAGAAATAGATAAACAAATTAAGCAAATGCTAAAAGACGATATTATAGAAGAAACTCAAAGTGAATGGTCAAGTCCTATTTTACTTGTACCAAAAAAGTCCGACGATGTTAATAAAAAGTGGAGATTAGTTATTGATTACCGTAAATTAAATGAAATTATTCAAGACGATAAATTCCCATTGCCTAATATAACGGATATTTTAGAATCTCTTTCCGGTGCAGTTTATTTTAGTCATTTAGACCTTAGCCAGTCATATTACCAAGTAACCTTGAATCCAGAGTCTAGGAAACTTACGGCATTTACAACTAATACGGGACAGTACCAGATGAAAAGAATGCCAATGGGTCTTAAAACCAGCCCTAGTTCTTTTTCAAGAGCTATGACTATAGCTATGTCAGGATTAAACTATGAGAAATGTTTTATCTACCTTGATGACCTTGTAATTTTTGGACGTAATTTAGAAAGTCACAATAAAAATTTAACTGATGTTTTTGAAAGACTTAGAAAAGTAAATTTAAAATTAAATCCCAATAAATGTAATTTTTTAAAACAAGAATTATTATATTTAGGTCATACAGTATCAGCAAAAGGAATCTTGCCTGATAAAAACAAAATTAAAATAGTTGAGAATTACCCTAAGCCTAAAAATACAGATGAAGTAAAACGCTTTGTTGCATTTTGTAACTACTATAGAAAGTTTATTCAAAATTTTGCTGAGATAACTATCCCATTAAATAACTTGTGTCGTAAAAATGTACCTTTTGTTTGGTCCAACGAGTGTGAAAATTCATTTCAAATTTTAAAAAAAAAGTTGATATCACCACCCGTTTTACAGTACCCAGATTTTTCGAACAAAAATGAGTTCATTTTGCAAACTGACGCTTCAGGTATTGCCGTTGGAGCAGTACTTTGCAATAAAGATATGCGACCGATTGCTTATGCAAGTCGACCTTTAAACAAAGCCGAACGAAATTATCAAACAATTGAAAAAGAATTAGTTGCAATCGTGTGGGGAGTAAAGTATTTTAGGCCATATCTTTTAGGTAAAAAATTTACAATTATGACTGACCATAAACCGTTAATATATTTGTTTGGAATGAAAGATCCGTCAAGTAGATTACTAAAACATAGATTAACATTAGAACAATACGATTTTAATATCACTTATATTAAAGGAAAAGATAATTGCGTAGCTGACGCATTATCTAGGTTACCAACAAACTCGGACGAATTAAAGTGTATGAACTCAATATTATTAACAGTAATGACTAGAGCACAAAAGAAAAAAATAAGCAACGTGGAAGATAATACAGAAACTCATATCAATAGCAATGACACGGACAATCGGACTGATCACCCGAAAGTTGTGGAATTGTTACGGATACCGAGTGACGCTGTAGAGATGGTTTTAATAGAAGGAAAGGAGATAAATAAACTTAAGAAACAAAATAATATAAATGGAGAAACCGAGTGTTTTGCATTTTCTCAAAGTAAGAAAACGTTATACATTAACCTTAATTTCAAAGCGCAATACACGCGAGCCGTTTTTGTGAAGAAATTAAGTCAGTTTTGTAAAAACATAAACGTTGATAAAGTATGTATAATAAAAGGAAATAATAACGCGTTATTTATTAAAGATTTAGTAGACGAAATTAAAAATGACGAAATGTGGACCGGTCCACGCATTTGTATTTTGCGAGGTGTTGAAAGAATTAATGACGACAATGATAAAAGATTTATTATTAATGACTATCATTTACTGCCCACAAGTGGTCATGCTGGTGTGCGCAGAATGATTAATAACATAAAAAGAAAGTATTACTGGCCAGAAATGGAGAAAGATGTTAGAGAATTTGTAAGTAAATGCGATAAATGTCAATTTTCAAAGTATTCAAGAAATACTAAGGAGCCTATGGTAATAACAACCACAGCTTCGTATGCTTTTGAAAAAGTTTTCTTAGATTTAGTTGGTCCACTGGACAAAGATATAGATAATAATAGTTATATACTTACATTACAATGCGAATTAACTAAATTCGTAGAGGCGTATCCACTTCAAAATAAGGAAGCTGTAACCGTAGCTAAAGCATTTGTTAACAATTTTATTTTAAGGTTCGGAATACCGAAACAGATAGCTACAGATAAAGGAACAGAGTTCATGTCATCTACAATGACAGAAGTCTGTACTCTTTTGGGAATTGAAAAATTAAATTCAACTTCATACCACCATGAATCAATAGGATCTCTTGAGAATGCACACAAACATTTAGGTGCATATCTGAGAATACAATGTGACCAATTTTCTGAAACTTGGAGCCACTGGCTTCCATTCTGGTGTTTTACTTTTAATAACACTGTACATTCTTCTACAAAATACGCTCCATATGAGTTAGTTTTTGGGAAACCTTGTGAAATCCCGAGTAGAATAAGTAAAAACATTGAACCTTTGTATAATCCAGATAATTATAGTTTAGAATTAAGGTATCGTTTGCAAGTTGCACACAAAGATGCTAGAAATAATTTGTTACAAAATAAACAAATAAGAAAATGTACTTATGATAAAAATAAAAAACAGGTATTATATAAGAAAAATGATTTAATATTGTTAAAAAATGAACCTGCAACAAAATTAGATAAATTATATATTGGCCCATATACTGTAATTGAAGATTTAGAACCTAATGTAAAAATTATGAAAAACAATAAGATAGAAATTGTGCATAAAAATAGAACTAAGTTGTTTAAAAATAATGTTTAATATGCTTAGCATTAATTGAATTCTAGTATTAAGTCACTATGTACATACTAATATAATACCAATTTTATTATAATAACTGTTAAAAAAAAAAAAAAAAAAATGTTTAGGTTACATTTTTTTTTTCTTGTACCCCGGTGGTGTAGTGTGTAAGTCGATTTAGTCAGTATAATTAAAGTCGTCGTACAGACAATACGTGTTTCAATTAACGACCTATACCCCCCACACCTCAATAATATTAAAAAAAAATATTTAAAACAGCTGAATTCTACGATTCGCCATGTTATTAAAAATGCGAAGAAACGGAAAAGTTTAGATAACTATCACTATAATTTTTTTTATCTCAAACTATGAACAAAATTTAATTATAATAATTTATCTTCGTTTTTGGTATTTTTAAGGTATTGTGATTTCAAGGTAAGGCATTGCCCTACAATCCCCCCCCCCCCCTAGCTACGGCCCTGGGCAATACTTTCATTAGTGTATTTTTGTTATTTTCCATTCAAATTCATTTATTTGTTTGAACAAGAGTAAAATAATGCACAGATGTTACATAATATAAATGGTAGTGTCCTATCCTGTTCTGCCCAAAAGGCGTACAAATATTTTTCAGATAATTATAATCAATCAAGTCTTAAAATTTTATCATATACATATAGTCTTATCTCCAGTCTTAAAATTATATAAAACAAAAATGTCCAGTCTCTTTACCAACAAATACAAATAACAATAATCAAATAAAACATATTATGGTATAAAGTAACAAAGACAACACATAAGTATTTTTATAATAGTAATAACATTTCTCTCATTTATTTAATTGATAATTGATTGATATATAAATTGATAATAAATATTTTTTTTTTCATTAAAAAAACGCTACGAATTAATTCCAACACCTAATATAGGTCACTGTAATTAACGGATTCCCTGTTTGCCGTATGGATAATACGGCTTTGTAATTGATTCTATTTTTTGATAAACTAATTAAGCAGTTTACTCTGCCACAAGGTTTTTTTTTTCTAATTGAGTGAAAATATTTCAATCAAAACTACACATTACTTTCTACATTTATTTCAGAGCTCTATTCATCCTGTTCTCTGAACTAGAGAGTAGTATTATGTTTAAATATTTGCTGTGATTTTGATTATACGTTAACCTTGCTAACACTCGCATGGTGATATAGGCTAATCTGCGTTATCGGCTGTTTCACATGAATGACCCACACTGTGTGTTATTTCGTTCTACTTTCGCAATTTTAATAAACCTTCAATAGTTTTTGTTTTATTAAACGGAACTACTTGCAAAATTAACTCTTGCCTCGTGTCAAATTACAGAGTTAACATTTTTAAAAACATATTACGTTCTACGACCGAATACGACGTTCTTTAATATTGGAACTATGCCTATACCTGGACCTGCTATTGGTCCCTCAGCCTAGGCACTGGCAGATAGTAGGACAACGCGGTTTTTTAGTACATACGAGCCCCACATACTTATCAACTCTCCCATAATTGGGAGGTCTCACAAAATGAGTTTGTCCTCAAAGAAATAGGTATAGTGAAAGTCGTATTCAAAAATATCTATACATAGAAAAACATACACAAATCAAGTTAATATAAAGCGTGTTAAAAAAAGGTATTGTTTGTATTATATGCAGATGCGGGAACCGTGGTTCATCACTAAAATGATCATAATTCTTGATAGTGGCTGAACATAGATAACAATATTCTATTGACTCATAACTATTAATAACTATTAACATTGAAAAATGAAATCTCGGTGTGAGGTCATGTGTTCGATTCCTGTGTATCGCGTGACCTCGATCAGTTAACATTATCGATTTCACTGATATTGCTTACACATTTTTTTATCAGCAGTATAGTTATTTTTTCATATATTTTATGAAATATTTTTTGGGATTTACATATGTTACATTCAAATTTAGGTACTGTAAATAGTATTATCTGTTATTGACATTTCTTATTATAATAAAAATAATATCAGTTTTAAAAAAACTTAAGGTTGGTTTCTTTACCATAAACTAACCGCAAGTTTGTAAATGTTTAAAAATGCAATAACCAAAATTAATACATACGACGAAATGGAAGGGTTTAAGAGTTCGAGAGATCGGGGCGGGGTATATACCTAGTCAGGTCATAAGTATTGTCACACAGTAAAAACTTTTCTTTTAGAATGCTGGCCACAAAAAAGTTTATTGAATTAGAATTTCGAATTGTTCATGAAAATAAAAATGTATAACTTTTAGAATTTTACTCATTTTTAAATATGGAGTGGACGCTTAAAGAAGACCGTGTTGCAGTTATTGCATTGCATCGTTGCGGTTATGCGCCAATTCAAATTTTTAACATACTGAAAAATTTGAATATTACCAAAAGATTCGTTTATCGTACCATCAAACGATACAATGAAGACTCTAGTGTAGATGACAGGTCAAGAAGTGGTCGCCCTCGGTCTGTTAGGACTCCAGCAGTGATAAAAGCTGTGAAGGCACGAATTCAAAGAAATCCCAAACGTAAGCAGAAACTGTTGGCCCTTCAGATGAGGTTAAGCAGAACCACGGTGAAAAGGGTGTTAAATGAAGACTTAGGGCTTCGGGCATATCGAAGAAAAACAGGACATCGTTTGAATGCTCGTCTAATGGACCTGAGACTGAAGAGATGCCGCGCTTTGTTGAAGCGGTACGCGGGAAAAAAATATCGGGAAATTCTTTTTTCGGATGAAAAAATGTTTACCGTAGAAGAGAGCTACAACAAACAAAATGATAAGGTGTACGCACACAGTAGTGAAGAAGCGAGCAACCGTATTCCGCGTGTCCAACGAGGTCATTTTCCATCCTCGCTCATGGTATGGTTGGGAGTTTCTTATTGGGGCTTAACAGAGGTACATTTTTGTGAGAAAGGTGTAAAAACGAATGCTGTTGTGTATCAAAATACAGTCCTGACGAACCTTGTGGAACCTGTTTCTCATACCATGTTCAATAACAGGCACTGGGTATTCCAACAAGATTCGGCGCCAGCTCATAGAGCGAAGAGCACACAAGACTGGCTGGCGGCGCGTGAAATCGACTTCATCCGGCACGAAGACTGGCCCTCCTCCAGTCCAGATTTGAATCCGTTAGATTACAAGATATGGCAACACTTGGAGGAAAAGGCGTGCTCAAAGCCTCATCCCAATTTGGAGTCACTCAAGACATCCTTGATTAAGGCAGCCGCCGATATTGACATGGACCTCGTTCGTGCTGCGATAGACAACTGGCCGCGCAGATTGAAGGCTTGTATTCAAAATCACGGAGGTCATTTTGAATAAACTTTAATGTCATAAGAATCTATGTTTTGTTAAGTTCATTTTGGTATATGAATGGTTACATAATTAATAAACTTGTTACAAATATTTTACATTAAACATGTGACAGAATTTATGACCTGACTAGGTATAGTATATTCTACTATTGCGGAAGTGATGAAGAGAAATGGCGTGGGTGTGGTGTGGTATTAGATAGTGAATTGAAGAAATGTGTGACGCATGTTAAGAGGATAAATGATGGGTGATAGTAGTAAAGTTGTTGGTAGGTGATCGTACGCTTAACATAGTGTGTGTATGACCCGCAAATTCGATCTGACGACAGAGTGAAAGAAAGATTCTGGATGGACTTTGACACAGTCATGGCCAATATACCAGATAAGGAAGACGTATATGTGGGTGGTAATTTTAGTGGACACGTGGGAAGAATGGATGGAGAGTATGAGAGAGTGGGAGAGTAGGATTTGGAAATAGAAATGAGGCCTATTAACTAACTAGGGTTTATTTCTCGCTATACGACAATTCGCGAGGGCTGAGGAGCCACAGGGACCAGTGTTTTTACTTCGTTTCAGCACGGAGAAAATTAATTATGAAAAGTACATTTCTGGAAATGGAGAGCAAGGTTAATTATACTTGTAAACTAAAGTTTGGGATAGGTCATTCTTTGAGTTTAGTTGAAAGGAAGCTAAGATGGGACCGGACATAATATGAAGTCTAATAGTACTTTGGGTTTCAGCCTCATAACCCTGCCTCAAAAATTATCTAAGTTCAAGAAGGATCTACTTGATTTCATATATAATTGCTATCTGATGAGCGAGTCTGTCCTCTAATATCTTTGGCTGTGACTGTTTGAGTATCACATTGTGATAGGATCGGAGAAGATCCGTGCAGGGGCGGAGAAAGAATACTAACCTCTGCGGCCGGGGTCAGCCTGTCTTAAAAGCCGACAAAACAACCCACCCTAGCTACGTGGTAGGGCCTCAAGCTAGTCTGGATGGCGACCACCTTCGGTCTTAAGTATGCCGCCATAATAACCTTGTGTTGTGTTCCGGCATTAGTGACCCAAGTTCCTGTACCCTTATGGGACAGCAGCGTGTCCGCGATGCCACTGGCGTTGCAAACACCCATAGGCGACGGTAACTGCTAAATTCTAAGCGGGCCGTCAGCCTGTCTGCTGTTCTACAGGAATAAAAAAAAGACGTAATTTATAACATAGAATATACTATTACATTTTATAAGATTTCTCTGTAATAGTCTTGAATTATAATAAAAATAAAACATATCTGTATTAGAGGATTTATGTATTAAAAAATATCGGAACTCATCACTTAAATGTGCTGTGTGTGTGCATATTGTCGGACAATTAGCGTCCCATTACACGAACGTTGCGTAATATTACACGCGTAACGTATTATGTGTTCAATGGAAGAAAGAATCTTTGCTGCTTGGATTTTAAAGATTAGCTTGCATTTTATACAATGAAAAGTTTATGAAATAATAAAACACTTTAATTTGAAACACTTCGTCGTGACTTGCAAGGAGCCCGCTTCGATCAAAATTAGGAGGTATCCTTGATTTACTACTGAGATTATGATGTCCTACTGGCAGAATTGGACCTCTTTCTGCAGGAACCGGACAGTGTACAACTTATTTAAGGTGGATTGGAGGGTATTTTCATACATCGCATATTTATGCGATTATTCACAAATTGTTTTTTACCACCAAATTGCACGCTTGTCAAAACCTGATGATAATACACATGCTTAATAATTTTGTTCCATAGTCCTTATTAGGATCATCAGGATTAACGCTTTATTTTCCTTCTGCCGGAAGGTGCCGTTTAAATAATAAAACTGCCGGAAGATGGAGTTCAATTAAAAAAAAAATTTACCGATTGGGAATTAAAAACAAATAAATTATAGCACGCTTTTTAAACTTATTTAATTTTATTCTTATGTTAAGAATTTTTTTTGGATCGTAAAAGCGTAATTTTTAGTTTTTTTTTCACTATAATTTTTTACAGTCAGTGCGTGACAGGTTATTTTAGATATTATACTGTCTAACTACATTCCGTAGTAGGCATCGAATCTGGGTCGTATCAGTTTCGACGTGTGTGATGACCTCTAATCTGCCATGTGCTGACGTGATGGTAATAGAGTGCTAATAAGCTAAACACGGGTAGATGTTGGCTTACTCTTGATAGAGGGACACACGAGTACTGCTTGCTATAAACAGAGCCTTGATCCAAGCGGAGACAGAGCGTGTCACGTGGCATCGCAATTCCCGCTACCACACGTGTTCTCTCAGAGCTATTTATAGACGTACTGCATGTACACGCAGGGTAATCTCGTCCTTGGATTTGTAGTATTTTTTGTTTACAACTTGTTTAGTATTGTAGTATACAATTGTTAAAGGTTTCTATTCGATAACGAACATTAAAGCAACTGGTAATAATTAGTTCTTATATTAGTCAGGCGCAACCAACCAGTGAATAAAAATAGTAAACTATAACTGACCAAAACACTCCTCCATCTTTAATTTAGAAGTAGTTTCTGTACTCTTATTTCCTTCCTGTGTCTTTTACGTTTGGGTGTGACCACATGAGAAGTTACATTAAGGTATTAACTTGTCTTATATCGGTATCCCAATTTTTAATCGCGATAGAGTCAACAACTAGATTCAAAACCAAAACCAAAACCTTAATGAAAATTATTCTATAGTTGCTTTAGCTAAAAATATTTTTTACGGAATAAATTCTGTACGATGGCAAATAATAGTTGCTTCTATATTCTATATGTTGAGTAAACTCAACATTTTTAACTAATTTCTTCTTTTTTCTTGATTCTGATATGTCCTAACTTACAATGAAACCGGAATATAACGCGATAGCTACGTCCAAATATTCTTTAAGGAGTTAGCCGTGAAGTTAGGTAAATTGACAGACACTTAAACTCAGTCCAGTATAAACTACGTTGCATCGTACTAATGTATTTTTTTCCGTTGGGATCGAACCCACGAAGTACTGTGCGAAGCCACTGAGCCATCCGTGTCGTTAAATTATTATGATTGCATGACAAATTTTGGTTATTAAAAGCCGTTTAACGAACATGTATTCATCAGTGATGGTTTGACGCACGGTTTCGCCTTAATTCGATGTATTAATATCTATTCACGGAACAATAGTAAGTTGATTACAAATTAATAGCTGACCATTTGTTCAAACACAGTTTTTGTGGTATGATTCTTAAATGTTTGTTATAGATATATGATTTTCGGACAACTTTACACAGTCTTGATAACTCTTTATAGTTTCATCTGTTTGCTCTCGTTGCGTAGGTTTATTCATGATGTTCTCCCTCGTATGTACGTGAAAAGCATGTAATTAAATATAAAAAAAATTACGTAACGTAAAATCCTGCTCATTAATAAGATAAGGTGGTTATTCCACCCATATTTGTTGCATAAATAATTATAATAATATTAATAATGTTCTATTTCGATTACTTTTACAAAAAATGGCGATATCACGAAAAAAACCTCAAGTGTGCATTTAGTTTTGCCTGTTTCCTACGAAATTAATTACGAAGCTTTATGTGTAAGCGGATCGAAAGAACCTGTCTGCCACAAACTAGCAATAAAAAGAAGTAAATCTAGAAAAAGAAAGGTTTTATCTTTTACTTTTTAGTTTATTGTTACAGCAAACACAACCTGCATATCGCGATGTTTATATGCCTGTTTTGGAGATCCCCTGGAGAGGTTGCCGGACACGATAAAGCCTCGGAAGGAAGATGATCCCGTCAAGGGGGAGGGGGCGGAGCTGGCTTTCTGCTTCACGGGACTCATGGGGGCTTACCTCGTTTGGGGGCTCCTACAGGAGAAAATTATGACGCAGGTATACAACAGTCCAACGCATTCCTATTTATAGTTTAATAGTTGTATTGAATTTATTTTATTTCTGTACACGAATCTGAAAGGTCAGCTTTCTTTATTTAAGGGACCGTCATTCTTTAACTACATAGTAAAATGGCTGATCATTGAAAATATTTGGTTGATTGAATGATATCCCTCACATTAATTGTTATCAACTCTTAATTGGAACTCTTAAAATGGAAGTGGGCGAGCCATATATGCCGTAGACAGGACAACAGGTGGGGTTTGAGTGGAGGCCTAGAGTAGGGCATAGAAATGTGCGTTGGACCGACGACATTGTTAGAGTGGCCTGGATGCGAAAGGCGCTGAACCTAAGAATGGCGTGCATTAGAAGAGACCTACACTCAGCATTGGTTGGGAAAGGTTGAAAAAGAAGAAGAACTCTTAATTATTGAAGTCAAAACTTCTTTAGGCGAGTTGAGCACTTTTTGAGTGAACAAAAATCATGACACTCGCATCATCGTCACCGAACGCTTTCCATGAGCTATTTTTGGTCCAGTAATACCAACCTTATTAGTAATGGCTTAAGGTTTATTCTATAATGTAATTTTTACATGATTGCATTGCATTACATATTCATGCATTACATAATACTGTTGAGTTTTTGAAGTGAAAACTTTTTTAGGCGCAGTGAGCACTTTTTGAGTGAACAATTTTTGGTTTGTAAAGAAGTGTTCATGACCAATTTAAACTTTAAATCCTTGATCATATACCCTTTATTGTATACCAAAAATAATTCGAAAATAATAATCTAATAGTTCGACTATACAATTCACAAGTTACTTAGTTTTCACTTATTATTTTGTTATTTTCTTACTGGGTGGTTTCTATTTTTTGTACATTAATGTGTTATGTATAGACATCTACTTTGTGGTATAGTCTATACAAATCATTGGTAATAGAATAATTATTTACTAATGTATATTATGAATTTAAATATAATATTATTTTTTTAAAAATTAACCTTATTGTCTCGTTACCAGAAAAATAAAAAATTAAGTAAAGCGTAAGAAAGGTATGTATGTTGTGTATCATTTGAGCAGTAGTAGTATAGTTTGTAATGTTTATTTTATGTAATTTAATGGATTTCTAATGTATTTTATGCAAAATAAATAGCTTTCTGCACTTCTCCATATGCAAAATTGCATACACCTCCGTCCGCGCAATTTTCGTAAAAAGGGGTTCAACGTTTTCGCTTCACGTATTAATAATGTAGATGATAGCTTCCGTCTTAATCTTTCAGAGCTACGTAATGACTGACGGTTCCCTGATCCGCTTCAATGACTCCCAGTTCCTGGTGTTCATAAACCGGTTCGCAGCGCTGACGATAGCGTTGAGCCGGCTCGTGTGCACCGGAGCCCCCCTGGTCACCGCGCCCCTCTACAAGTACTCGTACTGCGCCCTCACCAACGTCGTCAGCGCGTGGTGCCAGTACGAGGCCTTGAAATACGTCAGTTTTCCGACGCAGGTGAGATCTTGGCCTATCATATTGTTACAGGTTTAAAATTATACCACGAAGATTAAAAGAACCGTTCAGAATTCGCTCATTTATTCGACTGACACTACCAGACAACCAATGGTAGCATAAAAACTAAAACTACCCACAACAAGTATAAAATAATAGCTATCATTATAGCCCATTGCTGGGCTTGGTCCTATTCTTAGTGGGAATAGATAGTATACCCCACGTTTGTCCAAAGTGGATTGATGGGTTACACATACCGGCGATCTAAGGTTTTCTCATAATGTTTTCCTTTACTGGCGATTCATGGCAATTTGTACATTAGACGCAAAAAAAGTAATATGAAAAGGTTCTTGAAATAAATCCTTTAGAGTAGTTTAGAGGTTGGAGTCTGCAATATAATTTTTTTATTTTTGTTTGGGATGGTAAACGGAGATTGAATAATACCTTTTGTTGGGTTTAAACTTCTTTTATTTCACAAGCGAGGTTATATTATATTGATAATTCATCATGATTAGAATTTTTATTTAAATTATGCGCTGATGTACTAAAGAGTATCCTCGAAGTACTCAATCTGAGTTGCACCAGCAAGTGCCCAGGGGTCCATGTGCTTTTTGTGTCCTTGCCTCGTGGTGATTCTTTCCTGACTATCCGTGCAGGGGCGGAGAAAGAATACTAAACTCTGTGGCTGGGGTCGGCCTGTCGTAAAAGGTGACAAAACAACTCACCCTAGCTACGTGGTAGAGCCCCAAGCCCATTTGGATGGCGACCACCTTTGGTCTTAAGTATGCCGCCATAATAACTTTGTTGTGTTTCGGCATTAGTGACCCAAGGTCCTGTACCCTTATGGGACTGCAGCGTGTTCGCGATGCCACTGGCGTTGCCAACACCCATAGGCGACGGTAACTGCTAAATTCTAAGCGGCCCGTCACCCAGTCTGCTGTTCTACAGCAATAAAAAAATTGAGGCACAAAAAAAATGCAAAAGATGCTTTTGAATTTGTTTTATGTACCATATTTAAACCTAAGTAAACGATTAGCCCTTTTGACGACTCCTTAACCTGTTAATACCATACCCAATAATGGGCATGACGACATTTTCGTCAGGGAAATTTGCCGTAATATATGATATTTTGTCTAAATAAATAAAAACAATAAGTTAAAAGACATAATCCTTTTATTATTTCAGGTGTGACAATATTATTTATAATTATGTAGAAAAATGTCCCCTTTGTGAAACCAGTTGTTTTTTTAAACGGCTAATAAATTAATGTAAAAGTTAGTGGCAGGGAGTATAAGGCTTTGGTGATTGGCAGGTGTTGTCGAAGTCGTGCAAAGTGATCCCGGTGATGTTGATGGGCAAGCTGGTGTCGCGCAACAAGTACGAGTTGTACGAGTACGTGACGGCGCTGCTCATCTCCGTCGGCATGGTCATGTTCATGTTCGGCAGCCACGAGGAGTACTCAGGTGCTCATTTGCATTGTGACGCGGTTCAATGTATTTCCATGAGATTCTGAGAGACCAAGTGGTCTGTTTGGTATTTTCGCCTTTCTATGTTACGCTGGCTTGGAGGGGGTAGCCAGGCTATTGCTTATTGGATAATCCTCTACAGAAAAAACGCATTAGTTACGTAAAAGAAATATTTAAACGATTGACTGTTAACATTATTTTGTCATAAATTACCATCGGCATTCGTACTACGGGTATATCAAAATGAAAGTTGAAGATGATTAAACTCTTGGATGATGTTAAGGTAATTTAGATGAAGTGGGTGTATATGTTACGGCTAATAACCGAAGTACGGCTATACCTAGTTCTAGCTGGCTATAACTAGGTGTAGCCGGTAGCCGTTGGTTAAACCTAGGTGTAACAGATTTGTTCATGCTGGCTACAACTACATGTAGCCAATCCTACGTGGCGTAATGTTTGGTTGTGATGTAAAAGTGGGGCTGAGATCATCAGTTCTTCCACCAGAAGCAATCGAGAACATAAAAAATGAGGAACATCTCGAAAAAATTCTCAACCAGTTAGAAGAAAATGTAGCCAGCACAAACACGGCTATACCTAGTTATAGCCGGCTAGAAGTAGGTGTAGCCGCACTTCGGGTCTTAGCCGTAATATATATACAAGGAAAAGTTAGACCGAATAAAAGATGAATGAATTGCGTGAAAGATGATATGGCGAAAAGTGTCAATTTAGAGGTGACGGCTAACAGGGAGTCCAAAGGTACTGGTTTATTCTGTAGTGACACAAAAAAGAGACAAACATATTCATAAATAAGATTTGGCCTGCGAGAGAATGAGATAGAATACAAATATACAGTGTTTCCTATAATCGTCGTCTCCTCTTTGTTCGGGCTTCTGTTTATTTTATACATACATACATACATATAATCACGCCTCTTTCCCGTAGGGGTAGGCAGAGACCACTTGTTTCCACTTGTTACGATCCTTACATACTTGTTTCGCTTCGTCCACTTTCATTATTCCCTTCATACATGCCCTTCGGTTTAGGGTACTCTTGAGCTGGCCTTTTTTCAAGACGTCCCTGATCTGGTCTTGAAGCGTCCGCCTAGGTCTACCCCTTCCAACACTTCCATTTATACACTTATTTTCTTTTCGTTTCTTTTATACACTAATATATGAATAACTAGCTGTGCCCGCGTGGAATAGTGACTGGGCAGAATTTTTAAAATATAAATGAAATATGCAAACAGTCAGTATTATCGAATGCAACTGTTACGCCATTCACTTCGTTCGAACGTACGTATTCCGTACGTACGTTCGAACCTACAAAGTCCAACCTAAGCTATATAAACCCTATTTCATATGATTGATGACATAAATCTGAGGTCAACTTAAATTGAAATATAAAATTTCCGAAACATATCATTTTTAACAAAAACTATTTTTTTTTTTCAATAGAAAAATAGCCTAAGTTACTCCTTGATACATCAGCTATCTGCCAGTGAAAGTCCCACAAACAAACAGACAGATAGACAAATATAAAAAAAAATTGTTTTGGTATATGTACCGTGTATACGTCCGAATTCACTTACTAAAAAGCGGTTATTTTAATATTACAAACAGACCCTCCAATTTTATTTATTTATATAGATAAATGAATACTCTTCTGAAGTTTATCCGTGCAGGGGCGGAGAAAGAATACTAACCTCTGTGGCCGGGGTCGGCCTGTCGTAAAAGGCGACAAAACAACCCACCCTAGCTGCGTGGTAGGGCCTCAAGCCCGTCTGGATGGCGACCACCTTTGGTCTTAAGTATGCCGCCATAATAATCTTGTGTTGTGTTCCGGCATTAGTGACCCAGGATCCTGTACCCTTATGGGACGGCCGCGTGTTCGCGATGCCACTGGCGTTGCAAACACCTATAGGCGACGGTAACTGCTAAATTCTAAGCGGGCTGTCAGCCTGTCTGCTGTCCTACGCAATAAAAAAAAAGTTTCACTTCTGACACATTATTTGAAGTTGTTGAATGATGTTGCCAGCATCAACGGTGACGACGATGTCGGGCCTCGCGTTGCTGGCGTTGTACATGCTGTGCGACAGCTTCACGTCGTCGTGGCAGGGCGCCCTGTTCGCGCAATACAACTGCGGCTCGCTGCAAATGCTATGCGGAGTCAATCTGTTCTCCTGCCTGTTGACGGCGGCGGCTCTGGCCCAACACCCCACCACCGGACAGTCGTTAAGGCTCTTGCAGGCACGTTGTTATTATACGTTAATTTTTACTACGTTTAAGGTCAATACGCACTACTTGCAGCGTTGCATTGATGACATGTCCACTGCTCCTGCCTTGTATTAGGCAGATTGGGGTATGACGAAATATTTCGTCACACACGAAGTACTGTTGTAATGGACGATAAACATTGTCATGAGAATTTGGAATATCATACTACGAAATAATTGTTTAAATTTGCTCAATTAAATTTTTCTGCATTGAAATTGTTTCAATTATATATTGTTATAAAATATTTTGTGGAAATAAATAAAATTAATAAGTTAAAGAACATTTTAAAATTGACGTTGCGTTAGATGCTCCAGTGGGGAGCTCGGGCTCCGCTTCCTCGCTTCTGAATTAGGTCGTTCTTCCAGCACCCCGGGTTCGCGGCCGACTGCCTCGTGCTGTCCGCGAGCTCGGCGATAGGCCAGCTCTTGATATACCGGACGATCTCCAGATTCGGCGCTGTGCTCTTCACTATCATCATGACCCTGCGACAGGTGAGGTCAAATCATCTCTTAGTACTTTTAAGTTCTCTTATATGTCTTATTCTCGAGGAACATCGGACAGGCTGACGGCCCACTTAATAGTAAGTTACCGTCGCCCACGGATGTTTGCGACGCTAGGGCAACAGGGGTAAAGAAAATTGGGTCACTAATGCCTGAACATAACACAAGGTTATTATGGCGGCATACTTATAGACCAAGAGTGGTTGGCATCCAGACGGGCTTAAGGCCCTACCACGTAGCTAGGTTTGTTTTGTCGCCTTTTCAACAGGCCCACCCCTTCCGTAGTAGTAGCAGTATTATTTTTACTTCATCCTGCACGGAAATCAGTTGAGAGTATAAACCAGTTTAAATTGAAAATCATAATATGCAATTTGCCCCACTCCCTTTAATGACGCCTTTTAAGGACGGTGTCAACGGTTGAGACAACGCGAAGGAATGCTTGCAAAGGTCTTGATTTAAATTCCCGTCGCGAATGAAAGGTGGCGCTGGTGGTGTGTCAATTGCAACTATATTCATAACTTATACATTTCACCGGCAGTTCATATATATTCATTCGTTCTTGAAATATGAACATAAGTAATTTACTCGGGCTTTGGATTCAAGATACACCTTTAAATGGCATTCCCGGACGACTTCGATAACAGTTGGTCCTTCGAGCTGCACGCGTCTTTCAATCTGTGAATGTTTGTGAAATATAAATTAAATAAAGTAATAAAGTCCATTAATTCAGTCTATAATTGCGGCACGCTATGATGGCTGTTTTTACATATTACATTAGTGATGGAAAAGTCAATTTATTCTTGAAAAAAATACTTTTCGAAGCAACGTCAAGTCGAAACTGCTTTGGTTTTGTCTAGAGCATTGACGCGAGTTTGCCGGAGGTAGTAGTTGTGTGGCCAGCGATCCTATGTGACAATCGTATTAAATTTCATTTTTTTAAATTTTGAATTTCGAAAAAAAAAACCCGAGTTGTGTGGTAAATAAGTACACTAATAATTATAATCTTATAAAAGTAAAAAAATAAATGTTCGCGCGACCTTAATATATGTATATAGTTTAGAAATCAATATAATAAATAAATTTTGTGTCCTAAAATAATATATATTCTATAAATTTTATGACTAACTGCACGTCGCTATTGACAATAAAGAACAGCAATTTGCTCCTTCAAATGTAATTACTAATTAATACGAAACTTCATGAGTGGACAAACGTCAAAACGGCCATCATAGCGTGCCGGTAGTATAATAACTTAATCTAATTATATTTTATTCATTGAGTTGATGTTTAAGAAGTTTGCGGATCCCGGCACCGAAACGGAAGTTTGGGTTGCAACCGGGATACTACGCTGAGATGATGATGATGATGTTTTAGAAGTTTATTTAGTGTTAGCATACCGTAGGCAATGGAAGTCTTTTATCATCATATAATCCTTTAGCTCGTTTTACGTACTTAATTCTAGTTTAAAAAAAACTACATCATGATATATAAAATGTGAACGCCTTTTAAACATCAAGGGCACAATTAACAAAGTAATTGTAGTAGCTGACCCAGCAAACGTTATTACTACTACCTGGTAAATTAAAAAAAAATAGAACAATTACTTTCATTCCTATTTTACCCCTTTTAAGTTTTATTTAAAACAACAATGACAAAAAGTAGCTTATATCCTTCTCCACGATCCAATTTATCTCCATACCGAAATTCATCAAAATTGGTTCAGCGGTTTAGACGTGAAAACGTAACAGACACACAGACAGAGTTACTTTGACATTTATAATATTAGTATGGATTGTTACAGGCTGTCTCGATACTACTGTCTTGCTTAGTGTACCAGCACCGGGTGTCGATAGGCGGATTCGCGGGAGTCGTGCTAGTCTTCTTCGCGATATTCCTGCGAGTGTACTGCAAACAGCGGCTTAGACGGAGGAACAAACAGACGATCATTCCAACACGGTAGTGTGGGAGGGAAATTGTTGCTGTTTTTATTTAAAACATTTATTTTATAACTACATATATTTATTATTCATAATTATTGTGAAGTTGAGAGGTGTAACTTCCGACTCTGAGACTACATTCAAGATCACCGTTAATGACGGCTCTATGTTGCATGGAAACTACTTAAAATTATTACCATACTTACGTTTCGTTATAAACATCGGCTCTACCAATTGATGTGTTGAAGATGTGTTGAAATTGTTTGCTGAATTTTTAGACAGTAATGTACTTTCCTGCCATATTATATTCAAGTGGTGAAAGAACTTGGAATTGGCGCGATATGTGACATGCGGTTCATGCCAAGGGATTGACGATATTGAAAATTGAACGCACACGATTAGTGTAAGGTTATCGAATAGTACACAGAATTTAAGAAAAATGAAAGTTCCAAAGAGCACCGCGGATTTCGGAGTACGCTCTACGATCCAAATGCAACCCAACTAAAGCTTATAACAGAAGAAATGTGCCCTCCAAAAAGAGTTTTTTTTGAATTGTTACTTTTTAAGGAACAAAACAGTAACAATTATCAAGAAATATAATCCTTGTATGAGCTTTTGCTTAAAATGTATTTTAGGGCCACCATTTCACTTATCTCCCTCTTAATCTTCACTGATTTTCAATGTTTTTAATTTTCCTCGAATGTTATATGATAATATATATGATATATTATGAATATGATATTTAAAAAGGTCACCCGTATTCCTAATAGGTTTGAGTGTCCCACAAGGACCGGTTTTCGGGTCTTATTTCTTTCTTATTTATTATTTACTATTTAAGTACTTTATTTAAAGATTAACACGATACCGTGGTATCAGCGGATAATATTTGTAGTATTTTATAGTACTCGTCAATTACACTGGTACAACGTAAAATTTACGTGTATTGTTTCTAATCACTAAACATTTAATTATATTGTATTCTTAAAAGTGAGATTTAAGAAAAAAGATTTGAATTTTACGAAACTTTTTAGAGGCTTAAAAGCCGACAAGGATTTTTCTCCGCATCACTTTGACCCTAAATTGTATGTAGGTACTCCTTCATCAGAAAAATTTGCGAATCGACTTGGATCTTCGTGAGTAGTTAAGACGCATGGCTGAAAAGGATACTGCGTTTGACTATTTGCAGCATAATTTCAGATGTACTCGTATTCTCCCTTGTCTCCACAAGATTGTGAAAGCAATGTGCGTTTGGTCGTAAACTGGCTGCCCTAATATCCAAATATTTCTAATGAAATAGTTTATTTATAAAATGAAGTATTTTTGTGACATACATTGTTGTTATATTGACTCGAATAAATTGTTAAACTTAAGGTTGTGTTAAGCGTAAAATTAGTCTGAAAATATACGTAGTCACTGTTTCATTGTTTTATTTTCAATCTATGTTGTACTTCAAAATAATACTCGCTATTTTGCGGCTAACGCTCCAGGTAATAATTTTATTATTTTACATGAAGGCGACGCGAATATTTTGGCCGTCATTTATTAATACATCTATTGTCAAATACATATGTTTCTTCTCTTCGCGACAAGCGACCTGTTAAGTTAAAGAGCTTTACCAAATGCTAACTGCCTGATCCTTCGTCGCCTTTAAGATAAGGAGTGTCGCTGGAGTACAGTAATTGCCTGATAATGTTTACCAGTCTCTGAGGACTTGCAACATCGGCTGCCACGGCGACAATACAACCCTAAGTGGTAGGACTGAAGGCCACCACCTCTGGTCTATAAGTCTGCCGGCATAATATACTTGTGTTAATAACCGCGGACGGCCGCGTGTAAACGGCGTCTCTGGCGTTGCAAAAATCCATGGACGACTGTAATTGGTTACTATTAAATGGATCGTCAAGCTGTCCGCTGTTCCACAGTATTAGATGAAGTTAGTTCTAAAGACTTGTTAAATGTCTATACAATTATTTAACGTCGGTTTAAATTGCAATTGTTTTAAATTCAACAAAACAATACAAAGCCTGGGGCGTATACGGGACTCGTTGCATAATTTTTTCATTCTTTTGTATATTAATTACAATAGCTGTCACACCTTGTACTATAATATAATCTGGAAAGCCCTAATTTGATAGAGACTAGTAATTTTCCAGAAACTTTCTAAAGACAACTCGCGTCGTTCGTGAGCGCTAGTCATTCTTTGTCAGTTACAATCGTCAATTTTGACTGAAATCACACAACAACAATTATTTGTATAATTGACCAAAATGTTTCAACAATTATAAATGATGCTCTGGATTACAAATCCCATACTGAGTGTGAACAGTTACTATGAATTTAAACAATCCCAAAGCGTTTTGCGTGAAGATAACCAGAAATAAATACAACTAATTTCAGTTCAGTCCCTGTTTTTAAAAGAAGTAAGGTTTCAAATTTTTATTATTAGGTGTTGGAATTAATTAGTAGCGTTTTGTAATGAAAAAAAATATCAATGGAAAATAAAAAAATACACAAGTGATAGTATTGCCCATCGCTTTCTACTACTTTTGACCATATTTTCGGCAGGGTATGAATACCGTAAAGCGGCCGCGGGCGGCCCCTCGGGAGAGGATCCACCGCCCGCACCATTGCCGCGAGGGTGAGGGCTGCGTGCTGTTCCGCGGCCCCCCTCAACTCCTAGAGTTGTTAGGAGAGCGCCGGGGGGACGAAATCCTGACCCCCTGGCGCCAACACTTTAGAAGGGGCCCGCCTCAAGACAAAGGGCGGGCCGGCGCCAGCCCGGGCTACGAGATCGGCTGGCCATATATCCGTGGGCCCGGGCGTAAGCGATAGGAGAACAGCGGGGTTTTTTAGTGGGTAGTCGGATGGCCAAACATCTTTCCCGGAGTCCCACATATCCCTCGGTCCCCCCGGGCCGGGGGAACCCGTCAAGAGAGGTTTTTCCCCAACACCAAAAAAAAAAAGGGTATGAATACCGTGTCGGAAGAACGCCTTGTCTTTTTTGCAATCCACGAATCGACCCATTTTTAACACTTGTAAGAAGTGAACTTGTGCTCAGACAGACTGAGCCATCGAATGAAACAAATGCTAATCTGAAGGAGCGATATCTGGAGAATACGGCGGGCGCAGTAGGACTTCCCATTTACTTTTTCAACTAAAAGCGAATTAAGGTTTGACCTGTGTGCATCCAGGGCCATCCATGTTAACGCAGCTACTAGTAACAGCTTTGTTGGCCGTGGGCTTGGCGCCGTGCATGCTGCAGCGCCTCTGCCAGTCCTCCAAGCAGCGACCGCCGTCATCCGTGTGCATGCATCGCGTTGACCAAAATGAACAGTAATTTCATTTGCTTATTCATTTGTGGCCTTTTTTACTTCTATAATAGTATAATACTTTTTATTGTCAGATAGGTAGAATGGGACTACTTGAACATAAGTGGTTACAGTCGCCTAAGAACGTTTGCAGCATCAGAGGTGTTGCCAATGGTCTGCCAGCTTCTAGACAGGAAACAGAATAGCGTAGAACGGGGTTCCAAGGAAACAGGAAATATGCCTTCGCGACTTTTATCCACCACCAAAAAACAATTAGACTTGGTATAAATACTAAATGAGCTGGTGTTCTGTAAGAGTGTGCTGATTTGTACTATAATACTAAATTATTTTTCTTTATCAAAAAAATAAAATCAATTTTGTTTTACCACGTTGGCAGATATGTTGGTAGATATATTCATATGAAATAATTTGAGATTCGTTTGCCAGTTAGCACTAGACTAGTGCAGCCAATCTTATTTACTACCTGCCATGCTATGCGTTTGCCACAATTACACTGTTTTTTTGAAGTGAAAACTTCTTTAGACGCGTTGAACACTTTATCGTCACCGAACGCTTTTCATGAGCTATTTTTGCTCCAGTGATACATACCAACCTTATTAATAATGGCTTAAGGTTTATTCTATAAGTTAATTTTTAAAGGATTGCATTGCATTATATAAATAATGCAATGTAATCCTTAATATGCAACTGATATGTATAAACATATCTATTCGAATTGCGACTTTATTACAATGTAATACAGTCGAGTTTTTGAAGTGAAAACTTCTTTAGGCACGTTGAGCACTTCTTGGGTGAACAATTTTTGGTTTATAAATAAATGTTAATGACCAATTTAAACTTTAATCCTCTATCATAAACACTTCTTTACGATAAACCAAAAATAATTCGATAAATAATAATTAAATAGCTCGACGATACAATTTACAAGTTAATCAGCTTTCACTTCTATCGGCGAGACTGCCCCGCATGTTTTATCCTCTTCCATTTTTTGATATTTCAATCCGTGAACCAAATTACTACAGACAATCAAATTACCGCAGGCAGTGACTTGCTTATGCTGTATTATTGAGATATTATATTATATTTATTTCAGAAAATTAAGGAGATGCAATTTCAGCGACCGTGATGACTAATGTTTTTGAATTTATGTAATATGTAAAAGAATAAAAATTATTGTTAGTTACATGTAAGTACATACATATATCAATTATATACTGCTTTTACATTAATAATTATGTTCACCAATTGCGACTGCAAGACACATTGTTGCCGCGTGAGCAAAAAGCGTGGGGTAACTGATGTGACCCCAAGATGCCTATTAATTTAAAGGGATAGGTCTATAAAACCATAATTAGGTCTGTCCTTTTATACGGCTGTGAAACGAGGCTGATACTAGAGTGACAGAAGCAAGAACTGCGTGTCATGGAGATGAATATGCTACGGTGAATGTGTGTACTGACGGAGAAGCTCGAAACAGACGTCGTTGGGAACTCACGCATTCGCGACGGAATTCATGTCCGTGACATTGCGGATAAACTGTAGGTATGTCGTCTACACTGCTATGGCCACGTTTTATGGCAACCGGTTACTTACGTGGGGAACAAATGTCTATCCTTGCCGTCAACGCCGGCCGCCGGTAGGAAGGGTTGGCCCAAAAGTGCTGGTATGACGTCTTAAAGGGCGATATGAGTGCCAATGAACTCAGTACCAGGGATATCGAAGACCGTACGAAGTGGAAAAGAAAAACTTGGAAAGCGGGCACCGGAGCGAGGGTTTGGGCTGTAACCGGTATTCAACACAAAGATGATGATGATACGTTAATAGTTCCACGAAATTAACAATTGAACACATTGATTAGGAAAAATATATAATATATATTTTTATAATAAATATATAAAAATATATAATAGAATACTCAACAGATCCCACAGCCGTGCGCATAGGCGGCGATACGGTCGAGCGCACGGACACTGATTGCGACGTTAAGGCACGCATTGCTGTCGCGTGTGGCAAATGGCGTGAGGTGACTGGTGTCGTCTGTCATCAGCATCTCAGCGTTCATCCCGGTTGCAACCCAAACTTCCGTTTCGGTGCCCGGGGTCCGCTTTCCGACTTTTTCTACTCCACTTCGCACGGTCTTCAGCATCCCTGGTAGTGAGCCCATTGGCACGCATTGATATGCGTAAAGGGTGATCCCTTTACGACGTCAAGCCAGCACTTTTTGGGTCTACCCCTCCTGCCGGGGCCCGGTGGAGGCGGCATGGCCAGACATTTCTTTCCCACGTAAGCATCCGGTTGCCGTAAAACGTGGCCGTACCAACGGAGCCGACACTCCTGCAATTTATCCGCAATGTCACGGACACGAAGGCTGCCGCGAATGCGGGAGTTCCTAACGCGGTCCTTCCGCGTCACTCCACACATCCACCGCAGCATATTCATCTCCGTGACACGCAGTTCTTGCTTGTGTCGCTCTAACACCGGCCACGCTTCACAGCCGTATAAAAGGACAGGCCGTATAAATGATAGTCTTATAGATCTGTCCCTTCAACTTTACCGGCATCTTGGGGTCACAAATGACATCTGTGTGTCTTGTCGTCTGTGGCCCTAAAATATCGATTAAATTGAAGGGACAGGTCTATAAGACCATCATTAGGCCTGACCACTGTGCCAATGAATTGACCACCAGAGATGCCGAAGATCGTGCGAAGTGGAGAAGAAAAAGTCGGAAAGCGGACCCCGAGCGCCGAAACGAGAGTTTGGGCTGCAACCGGGATTCATCGCTAAGATGATGATGACATTGATTAGGAAAATAATATTAAATATAAAATATTGAAAAAGAGTTATCTGGACCTCATGAATATATTATATCAATTAATGATACCAGATCGCGAACGAGGTTTAAGATGGAACTGTCGACTAAAACCCGGTTCCTTAGGGGAGAAAACACTTCTTCATAAGAGTTGGAGTGCTTTCCACAGGACGTTTGCCAAGATATTATCTGAGACTCATCTGCTCCGTCATTCGTCTTGCGAGTGTCCTCGCTATCTCTACTTACTATCTCTTGTGGGTCTTGGATACGTATTCGGATTGCTCAGTCACTAATATAGCTTAGTGATTATATATAACAAAGCCTTAAATCACCCGAATGAGGCATTGATTAATAAACATTAAATTTTAATGTCAGTGCATCGTGAGTAAATACAAGACAATGGTTGTAAATATTTGGCGGATGCACGCGCACCGCAGCTGTTTGACACGACGTGTGTTTACAAAATACACCGTGTTTATAGTGCCATAAGTACGGGCTACTACTACGGCCTCCATTATCTCCTTGACGATAAATACCGGTTTCAAGTCTAGTTTGTTCGAAGCTCGGTGCCTGCATTACAAAGTATTGATAGTTACTTAAATTATTTCACGGTACTGTTGGCCTCCGATCACGTTCAACTGAGCGTCGAATAGTCTGAAATCCAGGATTCCAACTAAATCACAAAAATATTCACTCATATGTACTCAGTTTAGTGTTTTTACAGTAGAAATTAAATTTAAACTTAACTATGCAAAATATTAAATACTGGAAAGAGTATTAATTAGCTACCAGTAGAAACGACAAAGCCAGCTCAACTAAGGAATGCTATGATACATACATTGGTGCAAGGCACCAACGGGCTACAACATTATGTATTTTTACTAATACTACAAAATAAATTTTAGTTTAATTAAATAGGAAAAATAAACATTATTTATCTACCAAAATAAATTTCCCAAATTATTCCCCCCAATCCCTCCGAGTCAAGGGCACTTGTCAACAGAGTTTTTCCTAGAGAAAAAAGCTCACAGTTTCACTTATAATAATAGGCCAAGCGCCGGGTTTTTTTTTGCAACGTACGGGACCTAGTATTTTTTTTTGGAATATGTTCAAGGGTGTCCCCTGAATGTAAATCCAAGTGGGCGCGGCTCGGCGGAGGCCTCCCCCCGGGGGGGTTCACTTCAGCCGCCATCTTGGAAAACACGTTTTAACGAATATCTCGAACCGCGCATCGTACGACAAAAATTGTAGAGATCATATTTGCCATCTTTTTTATTTGAAACTTTTTTTTGTATAACGCATAAGTATTTAATTATAGCGCTCCAAACTTTTTACAATATGGTTTCAATAGGTGATCATCTTCCTGCCCTTATCTCAACTATGTGGGGTCGGCACGAAATGTTTGCTCCTTTTGCTCTCCTCTACTAGTTCTTTTGCCTTATCATCTTTTAGATAATCTATCCATATTTTCTTTGGTGTATCCCTCCTTTTGTATACATCCACTCTTATTTCTAACTTTTCCTTGTTATAAGGCATTCTTCTCCGCATTATATGATCATATTAGGCTAGCCTATTACATTTCCGCTTTTCAATCACTGGCGCTACTTTCAAACTTCAATTATACCTTATCCTCCTGGTGAATACTTTATTGATTGCTTTTGCCGATCAAACATATCAAGGAGAACTAAATCTCTCGTCTCATGACATTATGCATCACTGTTATGTCAATTTTATTAAAAATTCATACAATGAAACGCACAATCTCAAAAGTACACATACTTAAAAGTAATTTCCTTATTACGCTTTGACACTTCCTTCCGTATGGAGGTGTCGTGACAGGAAACATGTTCAGATCGTGCCAAAAATAACAAATTCGTATTACATTGGTAGGGTGTTGAGATATGCGCAGGAGGATAAAAAGTGGCGCGAACAGGCCCGCGCGCGAATGTGCGTGTCGGCGCTGCTGCGGGTGCTGGCTGGTGCTCTGTTGCTACTCCTGCCGCTGTCGATGTCATAGGGGAACACAGAACTAAGAGCACTGCCAAAATGCTGTGGTTGTCGGCTGTGGTAATGTTCGCAGTCTTCGCTAATGTGCATCAGGTAAGGTTTTCTATATATATTCCTAAATTGCAATAGTTGTCGATTTATACTACGTGTTTATATTTACAAAAGTATTGAATTTTTGTATTGTTTACATTGTAGTGATACAATACCTAACTAAAACTAAATCCTAATTTTTAATTTAAATTCCGATATTAGGAAAATTATATTCCAAAGATTTTAAGCTGAAATATTATATATCGTAGATGTTGATTCAATTAATTATTTTACAGGCTACAATCGGGTGCAAGAATTATGTTGTAAGTATTGCATTTATTGATGTTTTTTCTGAATCATGTTATTCTAATTTCGCAAGACGGTGAGAATGTTTCAGAGAGTTTCGGTGATTGTCCAGAACCTTCACACAGTGTGGACTCTGAGAGGCCTGGGCCAAACTTTAAGGCGGCATTCGATAATTAACTTCAGAATAGTCCAGAATATCCAGAAACGGTAAAATTGTTCCAGTGGTATTTAATACAATTTAAACATCTGAAGAGCGTGTGTACACTCTTTCTCGAAATGTGAATTCAAACCTTTTTTATTAGTGTAAAATAATAAAAAAGTTTTTAATTAATTTTACTGCAAAGTCTTTATGATTTACCTATATGAGATATGTAATATCTAGATACATGCAGACTGGAGAGTTAGGCAATTGAAATATCTTGTTATAGCAACAATATTAGGTTTTATTCTTGGCGTTCCACGCGGCCATACGTTACGGTGACCCAAGTTCGGATGAGCAGGCGTTTTGAATTGATCTTCTTAAATCTGTTTAAAAATTTCAGTGTTATATTTTTTCTTGTCTTATAGAATCTGGGGAAGGAAGAAAAAGCCATGTTTCGAGCTCATTCCGATGCTTGTCTTCCTCAATCGAAAGTTGACCCCAAGTTGGTACCCTTGATGCTTAACGGCGAGCTATCCGATGATCCCGCGTTGAAGAAGCACGTGTACTGCATCCTACTTAAGTGCAAGATTATCAGTAAGGATGGAAAACTGCAGAAGACAGCTGTCCTGGGGAAGATAGCTACCAGAGCTGACGGGAAGAACGCAACCAAGGTACCAAAATGAACTGTCTCACTTAAGTGACTTTCCATCCCCTCTACACATGTTCCTAAATCAATATCAGGATCTGATTTCCTGTTTGTAAGCACTTTGTCTTTGATGTTAAATCTATATAGGACTCAACAAGATACACAAATTTATTGTACACATAATTATGTATTGCCTTGGATAAGTGTGACAGTTGCCAAGGCAAGGCAATATCATTATTATGGATAGATAGAAAACTTTTTATTGTTCACCAAATAATAAAAACTACATAAAATCCAATTTCCCAAAATATTTGCAATCGGCGGTCTTAACGCTAATAAGCGAGCACTTCCAGACATCTAAACTAGGATCGCATTATGGAGAATATACATATAATGGAGATGCAAATATTAGATTTTAAAAATTAGTATGAATTTGGTTTGTGCAGTAGCCATTACTATCTGAACAAAACATGGGCTAGGAACACGTCATTGTCTGGCGCTATCTGGAAAGAATTACTAGGGACCCGAACATGATGATGTCAGGGCCCTTATAATGTTGTACGATTACACCTAAATCGCATACAAGTACAAATTGAAACAATACTATGTTCTTCCAGGTGCTTGAAAGCTGTGCTGACCAAATAGGCGAATCCCCTGAGGATCTAGCATGGAATGTCTTCCGTTGCGGATATCGCAAGAAGGCCATTCTCTTCGACTACATGCCCACCGGCGCAAACGCAGATATTAATGCAAACTCTAATTAGTTTCAAATAATGAACAAAAGATGGCGTTGTTTATATTATTACTTTTATTTGTGTTTGTGTAATAGACGGCGGCATTTATTTTATTTTTGTAATCTTTTAAAAATGTTTACTAATTATTTATTGTAATCCTTGTAAATAAATAACAGTAAAATGGTTTATGACATCATTGTTTAATTAGTCTTCAACCCAATAAAATGTTTGTGTTCACGAAGATTGTGTGGCCATAGCAGTAATATAGTGTGTATGGTATGTAGTTTTTCTCTAATTCAAATAGATGTGCTTTATTTGCCTAAACACGGTACATTTTGTTTTTATAATGACATTAATTTCAAAACAAAATTAAATTACGTTAAATTATCATCATTTAAAAAATCTTGTACATGATAATAGAATTCATATAAAATATCCTGTATCTTTTTTTAAATTTACCCTCAGTACTTTGAAATAAGATTATAAAATATTTCACAGATAAAATGTGGTTTCGCTTAGCAATTAGAATAACATCCCGTTCTTGTTTAGCTACTCAACATGCATCTTAGTGGAGTTTCCATGTCCTCCATGTTCGATTCGGAAATGATCTTCACGAGAGCTGGGTCGCCTGCTCCCGCTCCTGCCTGCCGCCTCCCTCGCGAGCATCGCTGCCTTGCAAAAGGAGACGACCGCGATCCACCCGGACTCGATTCCAACCATGGCCAGAATCAAGGTCAGGAGCGGAAGGTCAAATACAAGGTGTGCGACGAGGCACTGGGCGGGAGCCACGTTACACCGATTTCGTTATGACTGGTAGAGTAGCGCTAGAACGCTTGACGGACCGGACCGTGGTTATCAAGCCAGCAGGGATGCTGCTTCGAAAGACACTGCGGTATCGCCTTGATCGCCAACACGCGTTGCAGACTACGTAGCAGTGCGGTTGTACTATTCTTCGGATGATCCACCCATATTGATGCCCATGGACTTCACGGCTCTTTTGAAGAATCTGCGGCGCACTCGAGCCTGTGGTCACTCAAGTCCAAATAATGCTGTTTTTGAGTAGTAAATATTTCGTTACAATTTACAACATACTAGACTATGTTAATGTCGCCCTATTCTTCTTGTAGGTCAGGACCACACGGGCAAAGTGTGCAACCTGTTTTTCTCCGTGCAGGGGCGGAGAAAGAATACTAACCCCTGCGGCCGGGGTCGGCCTGTCGTAAAAGGCGACAAAACAACCCACCCTAGCAACCACCCTTGGTCTAATGTATGCCGCCATAACAAAAGATTATTATGTGTTATGTTCCGGCTTTAGTTACTCAGGTTCCTGTACCCCTATGGGACAGCAGATTGTTTGCGGTGCGTGTCGCAAACATCCATAGGCGACGGAAACTGCTTGTTATTAAGTGGGCCGTCAGCCTGTCTGTTGTTCCTTAGCAATAAAAAAATCTGTGGAACAAGTCCGTATTAATTTAATAGCGCGGGAGGCTTTACAAGCAATGCACTTCATTAAGTGTAAATGACATACGAAACAACGTTATGATCTCATTGCGAGCTGTGGGCGGTGCGGTGACCCACAACGAGCAGATTACATTAAACAACCAACAGAGGCTGTATGGACGCGCGCCTTAGTGGGTTTATCTCAAGTGCGTAACGAAACTGCGTGGAACGAAATATCAGCGCGTAATTTAAAAATAAAAGAGTATACATTCATAGTTATGAAGTAAATAAATGGTGTCAGTGTTAATTAAATACAATATTTTTAATTTTTTAGTAATATTTGTGATTGTTTAGTTGTATTTATGTAGTGTTTAAAATAAGGTGACTGTTTTCTAATGTGTCGAACTCAAAGGAATGTTGAAGATTCTATTCGTAAGTTTACATTTTTTATACCAGGTTTCGAATTAATGTTTTAAAACAAATAAAACATAGGAAAGCAGTGTGAGTAACCGGTTAATAAATCTCGAAAGATATTGCCAAACGTACCGCATGATATTGTTAGTATTTTACCTTGGTTTGGAGCCTTCCAAACACCAGGCACCTATATTAGGGACTTGACTGTGTTCCCACCACAGATATGATGGAGACGCTAAGTTGATCTAACCTGTCAGCCTGTCAACTGTCAGTCAATAAACCAGGGACAAGAGGTTTGGGACAAAACGGCAGTAATAGTGGTATCCGCAACACAAGAAGACGAAGGCACCGAAGCGGACCGCAGGTACTAGTTTACTAAGGGACATTACACAATAGTGCACCTTAGTAGAGGTGAATTCAATATACTACTACAATTATGATAATAAGCATTAATACAACTAACATCTATAGATTCGGGTATCTCTCCTTGAGATTTATTTCAAGTATTGCGTTCAGTTTTAAATTTGGGTCAGCTGGAACGGTTGGCGTCTTATACCCTCATTGTCAATATCTCTACCGGCTAACAGAAAGATCCAAAATAATGCAACAGGGATGAATCGCGTGTGTTATATCGAAAGGGTGAGCTGACGCGTTGTGTGCACGCCTAAACATGTATGTGAGCATGTTAATATATTTTATTAACAAAACAAATCCACTATAACCAATAATACAATCTCTTTGAAAGTCTACAAGACTTTTAAGTAAACGATAAAGTTTACATCTTTTTCTTCTATAAATACACATTTATTGAATCAGACGGGACATTATTGTTGATGAATATATCAATTTGGGAAAATCAACTTTTTTTTCCTTTTAAATACGCTTTTATTAGCTTGGTACATTTAGTTTTTCATAGCATTACTGCAACCACAAATGATTTTTACATTCAAGTCTATACAAATAGCTGTTTGGAACCGTTACATGCTGGGTTGACAGCTTGCTCGTAATTGTATTCTGGTTAAAGTTATTTCTATATTAAGTAGACGTAAAAACTAAATATTATGTTCATCACAAATATTCTGATTGGCACACTTTTAGCAGCACGTCTATCTGCACCTTAAGTCAGCCTACGCAACAAACCCAGTACCGACATGGCTCATAACAGAACTGTATTTACACTGATCAACGCCAAGATGGCAGAAGCAGCCTTGACGTGCAGCGGCCGTAAATATATGAAATGACGTGAATTTATTCATATTTGCATAACTCGCTAATGTCTCGCCTAGCCTCCACTTGCACGCAACTGTAATATTCATTTATATATTACATTTGACCTATTTAATTTGCATACAACGAGTACATATATACCTAATCAGTGTATTTGACTTATGATCGTTTATCATATAATAGGTTTTTCTCAACACTCATCGGTAAAAGCAATTATTGGGTATCATCAATTTTCATCAATCCCTGCACTTTCCAAAGGAAGTGTTTTTACACAATGACGACAAATATGTGTCTCATATGTAGAGGAAAAAAAGAACGATCTCATAAGTGGGAGAATTTCAAAAAATGTCCAGCTGTGCGCTGTAAATTACAGTACGAAAATGCGCCAGAAGGCGCTAGTGTAAATACAGTGTATGAATGTAGCTGATGAATTGATGAGTATCCTTAGCGACTAGAGTAGTTAGGAACAGCATAGCATTAAAAATTACAACTATTAGCGTATTCCAAAATTATTTGGTAAATAAAATCTAAAAAGTCTAATAGTTTTTTTAGGAATTGGAGGGTTATGTTTTAGTGACCTCTATTCTCTCTTCTAATTCATTGCAAGAGAATGAACGCATTACCAGGACCAACACTTTTTTCAGTGATAATATTAAACAGTAAGTAAGGATTTGAAATGAAAACTTCTGGTACAAGAGAAAACTTATCTTAAAAAGACCTTGTCAGGAGAGCATACCAACAGCACGTAGGAAACAAAACTTTATTATTTATTTGATAAACCAGAATTTATCATAGGCCATCAAAAGTGAATACTAGGAGATTGCTGGCTATCAAGAAATTATCTCAGAATTAGAAAACTGTTTCTAAGTAGGTTTTAGGGCCTGTTTAAATGCAATGCTTCAAAATAATGAGTTCATATACCTCTAATATCTTGTAATCGACATTAATTTGTTATCGTTTATTTTCGTCAATGATTATTAATTGTTCTATAAATAATCTTATAACAGAATCATGTTAGATTCTTTTGTGTTTGTTTCTTATAACAAATGTTTTAATAACTAAAAAATTATTATATTATTGTTTTCCATATAATCGTTTAGAGTTTTGTTTATAGCAGATAATTGTTAATCACAGTAAATTTACATTACTAAATAAAATGATATTTAACTAAGATTAATGGTAGTTTTTCTAGCTAATCATAAAATTTCCTTAAAAAAACTGTAATATATTCTACGGATTTAAACGTGTAGTCAATATTCCAACATTGATCAAACTAACACAACAACACACATTTAAAAAAAATATAATGAATGGTTATACAACATTTGCCTCAAAATGCGAGTAATATAAAACAGTAGCATAAAGCTATACTAATATAGTATAAGTAAAAAATAATCTTTACTATTCCTACTCATTTAACATTTTATTAGGAACCAATTTGTTGACTCTTAAATAATGAATGAAGTCACCGAACCCAACATAATTTAAATTTTACTAAATTAGATTGCATTGTTCTATAGACGTTTACAAATTGTTACATCCTACTTAAATTACGAAGCCAATTCACTCTTTTGTTAGATGCTATTTTTAAATCTCTTTCTAAAATTAAATAATCTGCTACCAAGACAGTCAAATAAACCCTGGAAATAAATAAATACATTTCACACAACGCCATCTAGTCCGAAACTAAGTTGCATAGCACTTGTATTATGGGTACTAAATAACTGATATATTACATATATACTTTTTTGTGTTGTAAATAAATACATATTAAACATAAACACCCAGGCGATGGACAGGAATCGAATCCGTGACCTCCGCAAGCGTACTGACGTGCGTAAGCCGTTACGCCAGGAGGTCGTCAAATACAAATAATTTACCTTTATCATTCTTCTATCATCTTTAGAATGATAAAAATGATAGAAGAATGATAAAAGTAAATTGTTTGTATTTTACGATTACTTTTTTTTTATTGCTGTAGGACAGCAGACAAGCTGACGGCCCGCTTAGAATTTAGCAGTTACCGTCGCCTATGGGTGTTTGCAACGCCAGTGGCATCGCGAACACGCTGCTGTCCCATAAGGATACAGGAACTTGGGTCACTATTGCCGGAACACAACACAAGGTTGTTATGACGGCATACTTAAGACCTAAGGTGGTCGCCATCCAGACGGGCTTGAGGCCCTACCACGTAATTAGGGTGGGTTGTTTTGTCGGCTTTTACGACAGGCCGACCCCGGCCGCAGAGGTTAGTATTCTTTCTCCGCCCCTGCACGGATTACTAATGAGTAATTGTAAATATTGTTCTGAAAGCAGTGATCTCAATTTATAAGTATAAAATTTATGTTTTTCATGTTAAAGAAAATATCGAAAGGACAATTCAATTTTACCAAGATTTAGTTAGTGAACAAGGTATTCAGTCTTAAGTCGATAATGTCACTAATTTCGAAACGTAGTAAAAAGTTTAACTGAGTCGATTTCTACACCGGTTTGTAGTTTTAGTTAAAAAGGTTTAGGCAAGCGCATAGATTGTTGTTGTTCTTAATAAGTGGTAGTCGACTATCATGTCTGCTTGAATAACGCACAAGCTTCTAAATGGATGGGATGGTCGACGTTCGACCACCCTGGTTACTCCAAACTAATTGGCCGTGCCATTAAATCTGTGTGTTCAATGTTGTGACTTTAGCTGGTGCCGTGCAACAGTTACTCCGCGACCTGAACCAAACCAGGAAGGAGTGGAATCAAGGTCAGTGCGAATTTCTTTGCCCACTGCAAGGTATCGCGCCTCTCTAGCCACCGCTCCTATCCCATCCTCTCTCATACAGTCCACTGCTCTCGAGCTATCCTTCTCATTCCTGTACGGTGCAATCTCGGTTCGTGACCCCGGCATCGTACAACTTTCTTTTTGGTGGTCATTATACATAGGTCACTGGCATTTCCGACTTTAATTTATCAGTTTCTAAGCTGAGTAGATGCTCTCATATGACTTCAAATAGTATGTTATGGTCTTTACAATTTTTCATATGTTTTTCTCATTCCGTAAGTTGTTAATGTCTATTCAGAACTACAGTAAGTTCTCTTCTGGAACAAATATCCAAAGCTGCTTTGGTACGTTCATACCAGATTTGGCTAAAAGAGAGAGCGTTGATGTGCATCGAAAAGGCACAATAAACCACAGCCATATCATAAGTCCTGGGATCTGTTCGGAGTCTTAGATAAGACATGCACACAGCATGTGACGTGTAACCAAGATCTGTTACACGTCAGATGCTCGTACTCTGGCATCCATAAATCTATGAAATGCTAAGAAGTTCGCTTTATATAATTTAGTGTTAGAATCCTTTCAAATTATTGACGCAACAAAAGAACAAATTATATAATACTAGTTGACCCGGTAAACGGTGTTCTGCCATATAAAATAAAAAAAATAGCCTATATCCTTCTCCAAGTTTCAATCTATGACTACACCGAACTTCATCAAAATTGGTTCAGCGGTTTAAGCATGAAAGCGTAACAAACAAACAAACTCACTTTCGTATTTATAATATTAGGAAGGATAGGTATAATAATTATCGCTGACTATTTAATATGTTAATTATTTATCAACTCATTAATAAAGTTGATTGTTAATCAACTTTATTAATTTATTATTATGTGTGGGCCATGATCATGAGAAATGCTTATAATTATTATCATCAGCTCGTAAATTCAGACCTACCAAAATATATCATACTGCATCCCAATGTGTATTTTTTACATATCTACAGGTAGAAACACTTTTGCGAATCTCATTGTACATCGATTTGTGTATATTATTAGCGCTGTATTACGACTAGTAAATAGAATAATGTACTCGTCGATATGAAGTATCGCGATTGCAGCGCTCCGGTGTGGGCAGCACCCACACGGGTCGGTCCACGGGCGTTCTCGGTAAGGTGTCGTAAATAATACCTAGCAAAAACCGGATGACAGATGTGCCACTAATTTCACGATTCAAATTATGCCGATGAGTTATAATTCGGTTACACTTGTCACTATTAATTGATTTTAAATGCCCGGATAATGACCAATTACCATACATAGCAATTATTATATACTATTTTTTATTAATTTAACTTCTATAAAATTACAATTAATCAAAATTGGGCAAACAATCCAGGTGCATTCGTACATTTTTTTTAATTGATGGACAGCAGACAAGCTGATGGCCCGCTTAGACTGCTATAAAGCATATGGGCGTTTGCAACAGCAGTGTCATCGCGAGCACGCTGTTATCCCATAAGGATACAGGAACCAGGGTCATTGATGCCGGAACACAACACAAGGTTATTATGGCGGCATACTTAAGACCAAAGGTAGTTGCCATCTAGACGGGCTTGAGGCCCTACCACGTAGCTAGGGTGGGTTGTTTTGTCGCCTTTTACGACAGGCCGACCCCGGCTGTAGAGTTTAGTATTCTTTCTCCGCCCCTGCACGGATAGATACATGCATCGCATGGGCTGTTTAGTCAGTTTTTCTCATCTATTGTGCATATTATTTAATTACCACGTACTTACCGAAGGTGAGAACATTGTGAGGAAATGCATACCAAGATCACTTTTATGTATAACCCGCCATTCCACCTTGGACAAGCTTGGCGGATAAATTGTAACCAAATAGCCATTAAAACTGTTAGAGCGACACAAGCAAGAACTGCGTGTCACGCAGATGAATATGCTGCGGTGGATGTGTGGAGTGGCGCGAAAGGACCGCGTTAGGAACTCCCGCATTCGCAGCGGTCTTCATGTCCGTGACATTGCGGATAAATTGCAGGAGTGTCGGCTCCGTTGGTACGGCCACGTTTTACGGCAACCGGGTGATTACGTAGGAAACAAATGTCTGGCCATGCCGCTTCCGCCAGTCCGCGGCAGGAGGGGTAGACCCAAAAAGTGCTGGCTTGACGTCGTAAGGGGTGATATGCGTGCCAATGGGCTCACTACCAGGGATGCTGAAGACCGTGCGAAGTGGAGTAGAAAGAGTCGGAAAGCGGACCCCGGACACCGAAACGGTAGTTTAGGTTGCAACCGAGATACTACGCTTAGATGATGATGATGATGAGGCATTAAAACTGTAAAGTTTACGATTCAATAAATAATTTTTACCTTTTGGTCCATTGCCTTTCTTTTTTCGAACAGTCTCTATTTATCTCTTTTCGATATTTTTAGCACACAAGCAATGCATGTAAGGCACATGCATGCATCAATAGGCGACGGCAACCACTTTCCGTTAAGTGTGCCGTCAGCATGTCTGACGGACTCCTTTCGTACGGCCAGTGATGATTCCACTGGCCTCATCTTATCCCTTTCGTACATGATTTCTTTTTCTTTTTATGGTTCATTTCATATATCCTTATTAATGGTTAATTTTCTGTTTCCTTTATCTTGAACCGTTCTCTATTTGTCTTTTTCTATTATTCATTTCTATCTCTTCTCTTTCTTTTTTCTCTTTCTTGGTCAACCGTTAGTCAACAATGTCATTTGGTCATTAAATTGTAGGCTCTCTATACATTAACTCGTCTCTTAATTTTCTATAAAGCAAATCGCCGAATAGCTCAATCAGTTACTACTGGTGATAACTTTCAATCGAGTTGTCAATTATGTTGTCAAACAAAGCAATACAATTATCTGGAAGTGTCATATCTCGCAGTGGGCGTAGTACGGAGGTTCGCGTTATGGCCGGTGCGCACGGCCGCAACGCCAAACTCGGAATATTATAACGAGTCGCGACCAATGCGCCACCGTGTAAACTCAAATATGGAAATTTTTCACAAGGACGCTTTTGTTCCTTATTGTGGTCGATTCGATATTTGATATATTACCTCTTTATTGCTCTCTGAATTGGAAACAGAGATATTTTCTTATTGTTAGGTCACATCTTGCATTCTGAATAGTTTCTAAATTCTGTTGCTCTCAATAGTTCAAACAACACTGATGGCTTATAAAAGAGCACTATGAAAATATGTATTAGCGACAAATCTCTTTTACGTTCTCGCTGCAGTGTCTTGGTGACTAATGACTAATTATTGAAATGGTTTAATACATATTAACGTCTTAAGCAGGAGCTATATATCCGCAGCTTCTGTTTATATCACACTAGCAACAACAACGCGGTTACTTCATAAAGCTTTAATCATTGCATCTAACGCAATCTTTCATTTCGAGTTTATTCATAAGGCAAAACGTTTGCCTTACCTAACTATTGTAACTAATGATACTCTTCCATTTTAATCATAATTTATTTCTCTATCGACCATTGCTGCTTTTCAGCGAACATAAGGAGTAATCGCAGCTAGGGAGAACTAGTCAAATGCCTTTGATATAACGAAGTCGCTATCGGACAAACTGTTATCCAATACCTTGGTTCCTTATTTAAAATGGTATTCAATAAGGTGGCCATATTGATAGCGTAAGTGAAGCTATCCATTGATCTGATAATCGCGAAAGGATATATTTTACGCCAACAAATGTTTATTTGAATTACAGCATGAATGTCTAAAGCAAAACATCGGATAGCGATAATTAATGAACAATGCAAGTAAAACCACTTGCATCTCAATGTCGGTTACATTTTATTACAAGAGGTCAAGTACAAAATGAAATGAACATTTCGCGCCAAAATCCGCTAATGAGTAACCGGTACCCGAAGATGGCAGACGGCGTTTTAAATGGCCGATCGTAAACCATAACCGGCGTGACAATGCTGTGTACCGCGAATAAGTATGGGCTTATTGGGATAAGGAAATACCATCGCTGATGATGTTTAGGGTTGGCCCTTCATGATGAATTTATAACGAAGTCTGGAATGTTCTGTTTAAATCATTTTCGACAATTATTTAAAAATGCAGTTGTGTACTGCTGTGCTCAAATTTTACGGCAATATAGTGCTGAATGCGATGTATTTGACTATAATAAGTTTAGGCAGCTCTATATCTGTGATCTACCAATAACTTTAACTGAAAACCAAGGTTAGCCGTCAGTTTCATACAGTAAGTATTTGTTTGTACTAACGAATGAAAACAATTTATTCACAATAATTATAAACCCATAATATATATAATTTTTTAGTAGACAGACGATAGAACAGTTTGAAAATTATGAGTCCCTAAGAGAAAAAATATTAAAGCCCACGGCTACATGTCTGTGACAACCCTTAGCCCAATTTCGGCTGAGAACTAAAATTTGTTTTATTTTTGGTTCCCTGTTTTTGGGCAGCGCAATATGAACCGCGGCCATCTCGATAACGCTAATATGGCGTTTTCAACGTCTCCCCGAACACATCAATATAATTTTTATATTCAAATATAATGAAAGCGATGCGTGCATCGTCCCAAATTCGTTGATAACTATTTTCGGTATTGAAATCGAAATTTTCTCATTCTTTTGACAGAACAGACAAGCATGATAAATATCGAAATATGCGTATTTCTTTCTTGTGTTCCGCCAAGAAATTGCTAAGACCTAATTAAATAGAACTAAGAAATAAAAATTGTATATCCAATATTTATTCTTTTAGTTTTATAAAAATAGTAATCGATAAAATCTATTGCTGATGACTCCTAAATTCATTTTTCGTTTTACAACTAAGTAACTTGATAAATAACAAAAATATTGTAGGTTGTTGGATTTGATTGATAAAGTTCAAGAAATTTTAATTATGGCTTAAATATTACTTAGACGTGTTATTGTAAAAACGTTTGTCAGGCATGAATAGAATGATTTTGAGTGAATAGATTGATTATTATTTAAGCCGAATAATTATATTAGTCGTCGTTTTACAACAGGTTACTGTACTACCCCAATCATAAACTTTTTTGTACACTATATCTTGTGAAAAAGTACAATGTGCAGTCCGTTCGAAAGGGCGACCAAAAAAGCAAATTTTATTTATTTTGTTCACTCTATTAATCACTCTATTAAATAATTAATTGGTGAAATGCAAATCGCTCTTCAGTACTAAATTTACAATCCTTTATTCAATATTAGAAAGTATTAATAAAGAAGGATAAAATTTAAACTCTACCGATAAATAGTTCGAGCAATGCAATGCTCATGGATACCAATTCTCGTGTGCAATCAGTCCATTTCAGTTATGTAACAAAAATGTAACAATGCCAATTTATTGAATGATTTTTAGAATTCAATTTCATATATTTAAATTCAACATTAATACACTCAATATTAAATGCGGAATTCAATTAATAAATATCGCGTTTGTTTTTGTCAATTGGTTCGCCATCTAGACCCAAAGTAGGCAATACATAGATACATATATATGCACTTTTATTTTGCTAATAAATACATATAATGTTCTTCTTTATTAGAAATAAAACTTCAGAATGCGTTGCTCTGTAAAGAGAATTTATTGTTAGGCAAGTACTATACACCACTTTAAGTTATTCTAGATAAATAATACGAAATATAGAACTTACCTGTAAAGAGAAACAACATTTTATGCTGATATTTCCTATTCTATGATCTTAATTAGTTTAATGAAAATAATTACATGCTTATAAAATATTGAACATAACCTCTTTTAACAATGACGTTTGACCCATACAGCATAGCCGAACTGTCAAACGTCAAGTATACAACAAAAATCTATTGTCTATAGGATGCGCGGGAAGTTTTAAATAAAGGAATAGATTACTTTATTTACATACATATATTATAGGATTAAATAACTCGACGTGTAAAATCCGTTGTACCACGCGGGTCATCAATTATTGGTTAATTAGTTATTACTTTAACTATTATAATGATTATTTTACTTGGATAGAAATGAGAATGAATTGATACAGGAGTAGAGGTAGACCAAAAAAAGATGGATGGATTGCGTAAAAGATGATATGGTAAAAAGTGGAAGGAGAGAACATGTTGTGCCGACCCCATATAAAGTGGGTTATGGGCAGGATTTTATTAAGTATTTTATACATATAATCTTATTTATATGAGGTATTGAGATAGGACTATCTGATTTACCATATGACAATACACAGTGACAAGTAAAACCTTTAAAATTACATTAGTATATTAAAACACACACATTAGACAAAATTACGACGATGTATGATTGCGTTGCGTAGAGAAAAATTGCCCTCGAAAAGTCGTTACGAATGTGACGAACGTGGGAGACAACATGCCACAACCATAGACGCATAATATATTCTCTATTCAGCATATATCTATACCACATACATATATACAATAAATTGATGTTTACTTGGTGATGAAATGATTAAAAGTTGTGAAGTGAAAATTTGTATTTTTTAATTATGTATTAATAAATTTACTTCTGCAGAAGTTTATTATTGTTTTAAATTTCTATTATTTCTACCAACAACAAAAATAGCAGTTCTTTTATAAAACATTCTCTTCATTCAGGCTTGTTATAAAACATCTATCTACTTGGACGTTTAACAGGCCATTTTGTACAATTATGATTACAAAAAATGTCCAAAAATAATAGTTAAAATTTTGTGGGCTGACATCATTATACGCAGGAATACACGCACGGCCTAAAAGAATTATCCCACGCAGTGGGTGGCGCTCACAGCACAATCTGGCCGCCAACAATACTGGTCATCGTAACAGGTAAGTGTTCTGTCCCTTTGTATTCTATGGAAACGAAATTCATTTATTTTCTACGATTATTTTATTTTTAGCCTTTATTCTAACATCTACGTAATTTATTAATTCACTATAGCTGTAATAGCATGTTGATTTTTGATGTATTGATAGTCAGCTCTACATGATACCTTTCTTTTCTAATCTGGAGCAAATTTTGAATATGCTTGATTGAGAAAACTTGAATTTGATTGATTCCTTGATGTAGAAAACAGGACTAGGTCATCATCAAATCTAAAATGAGATAAATTCCGCCATTTATATTCAAGCCGTAATTAACCCAGTCCAACTTCTGAAATATTCCTTTTAAGACCGCAGTAAATAACTTTGATGACGAGGAATCATCTTGACGAACGTCTCTTCTAATTTTATATATATATATATATATATATATATATATATATATTTTTATTGCTGTAGGACAGCAGACAGGCTGACGGGCCCGCTTAGAATTTAGCAGTTACCATCGCCTATGGATGTTTGCAACATCAGTGGCATCGCGAACACGCTGCTGTCCCATAAAGGTACTGGAACTTAGGTCACCAATGCTGGAACACAACACAAGGTTATTATGGCGGCATAATTAAGACCAAAGGTGGTCGCCATCCAGACGGGCTTGAAGCCCTACCACGTAGCTAAGGTGGGTTGTTTAGTCGCCTTTTACGACAGGCCGACCCCGGTCGCAGAGGTTAGTATTCTTTCTCCGCCTCTGCACGGATAAAAATTTCCCTTTTCTTTCAAGTTTAATTTTAGCAGTACTGTTTTTGTAAATATTTTTAATTATTATATTTGTGTTCTATTAAATATTCCTATATTTTCTCGTGCTCGTTAGTGTCGAAGGTCTATCCGTGCAGGGGCGTAGAAAGAATACTGACCTCTGCGGCTGGGGTCGGCCTGTCGTAAAAGGCGATAAAACAGCCCACCCTAGTTACGTGGCAAGACCAAGCCCATCTGGTTGGCGATCACCTTTGATCTTAAGTATGCCGCCATAATAAGTTGTGTTGTGTTCTGGCATTAGTGACCCAAGTTCCTGTACCTTTATGGGACACCAGCGTGTTCACAATGCCACTGGAGTTGCAAAAACCCATAGGCGACAGTAACTGCTAAATTCTAAGTGGGCCGGACAGCCTTTCTGCTGTCCTACAGCAATAAAAAAGCCCTTAAAGTAGTCCCTAAATAACTTTTAAGTTTTAAATTATGTGATATTACTTGTAACACTGTATGATGTCCTAATAAAAGTTTTTTTTCTTTTTTATAAATCATGAATACAATTCCCTTTTGTATTCATTAATTTTGAAAGAAAGAAAGAAAGAAAAATATTTTATTGGTCAAGAAGAACAAACATATAAGATGAAAAATAAATTATAAAACATTAATGTATTGTAAATGCCTGTCGCTTCTCCAACCATTTTCTATGATAATACACAGTACGTACTACTTAGGCAATTTAAAATAGTTAAATTAGATGGAACTTTTGTATAATCATTATATATCTAATGACAGGAACTCAAATGATCAAACTAATCATAACCAACGAGCGTAAAATAACAGCCATCAAATGTAATAATTGATTCTAGAACATTTAATTTAATGTGTGACGATAATTCGAGTTGTCTTGACCATAGTTGCGTTCAATTGAAATATAATACGGTTGCCAAATGAGGTTGGTATTGATGGATCGCGTCGATCTCCGCCCACTGGTGGTGCACCGGTCCTCGAACCCACTCCTCCACCTCGAGTTCTGTGTACCACGGTGACAAGTCATACGTGTATTTTGATAATTGTGTTTGATTATTCGGTTCAATAACCCCTGTTCATATTCATAGAATATATTTGATTTTATTTTTGTCGAGCTTACGTACAGTTAAAAGTTTTATATTAAACTCAACTAGTTTTTTTCGTGTCAATTATTTAATACAAAATTAAATTCCTAAAATCACCTTTAGAAGCGCTGTTCAATTTTTCCATAGATACATATATAACAAAAAAGTATTAAGCCCAATAAAATTAAATTGAAAATAACTTTAAATATTAAATCTGCCTGCGCAGAGGAATTTGATTAATAAAATAACTTGAAAGTTGTTCCAGAGATAAAAGAAGGCGAACCCATCGCCTACTGCAGTGCAATAACGAGCGTTTCTGCTACAAAATTGCATAATAAGGGGCCATGTCTTAATTTTAACTAACTTAAGGGGTCCTTACTTCTATATTAGATGTAACTTACCTTAAAGTGTGTTTAAAACATAAATAACTCTTGCGGACACAAACGCGACGAGCTCTGCAGTAGCAGCTACGATATTAGAATATCATACTGAATCGTAAAATCAATAAAATTGATTATTTAATAATAATTGTTGTGGCATAGATTGAATATCACCTCAAGGCATGTCCGCGGTACGCAACATCGCCCACGTCTCCGCCTGGCCCCGTTCCCGCCAGTGGGAGGCGGAGGCATGCCTCCCAACGCGAGCTTAACTATTATTCATTTGAGATAAGCTTAATGGATCGCTATTAACAGCAATATATCTTAGAGAGATTTCCAATGTTAACACAGCAGTTCTTAGTATTTCCAAAACTAATGACCGTTGCTGTTATTGAAGGCAAATTAAACGTAAACAATAAGGTTTACAGACAAAGTACTAGTTCGTAACCTGTTGAGATAATTATCAAGTCAGCTACGGTCTTAGCTGGTATCGTAGTATCAAATATGTAGAATAAAGAACCCAGAATTCTGAGATATAGCTGGATTTTCGAAATACAAAAAAAAAAGTGTGTGCGTGTAATTCACATACGGTAGAAGTGAAACTTCAGAAGAGTATTCATTTATATTCATATATTAGTGTATAAAGGAAACAGAAGCCCGAACAATAAGAAGACGAAGATTATAGTATACTTGTATTTTATCTCATTCTGTCAGAAGCTAGATCCTATTTATAAATATGTTTGTATTTTTTTGGTGTCGCTTTTTCATTTCATCGAATTTTCAAATAACAACGGTGCTGAAGAAGTTTCACTTCCATAAAACATCGTTATTTGGTAGTAATTTGCTCAAACCTATTAATGTGATTATTTTATTTATATGATTTCTATTTACTTTAAGTACTGAGTATTTTTTCATCTATTTTACGTGGATGTCTATTGGTACATACTTAGTCTATTGGTACATTCGTCTGTGCATAGCAAAGTCAACATCTTTCTTCTGTCAAGGCAGAGGAAGCTACAATAGAAGATAATGCCTGTCCTCACGCTCCTGAACGGTTCATGATATTAAAAGTATATGAAGTTCCAAAGTTACTAATCATCCCGCAGACCAAATTGCTGTTTTATAAGATCTCTTCTCAACATTACACTGTAATGATACAACATCCCAAATATAAACAAAGAAGCTTAATAGAACTTGAAAGTAGTAATACTAACTAACTAATGAATGTCGAGAAATATCCTGTAATATTAATAAATTTAGAAATTATTTCGTATCTAAAGTACGTAAGGAACGCGGGCACCGCCTTCAAGTTCCTATCCCATGGTCTACGATTTAATATGAGTCGGTTGTTTTTTTGCTGCCCTTATCTCAGTTATCGGTTGTATTCTTAATAATATTTCGTATGTTCGATATTATTTTTAAACGATAAATAATACTGTGAATTTTACTTTCATAGAAATTATTATAATATAATATTATAACAATAAAAAATCCTAATTGTGTTTACATTTTTTTATAATTAGCCCGTCTATATCAGTATCACAAATGAAAAACAACACAGAAAATAATACGTGTCTCACACGTAGCCATTACGTAGTTCGTAACGTAGATCTATTTCTTATATTCCCAGAAACGTGTGGAACGTGTGGTGCACACCGACACCAAACGAAAATAGCAGAAACAGTTATTTAACATACAGTCATCTCGGAGTCTGCTCCGAGTTTCTTATTTTAATGAACCAACTGTTGATGCATCTACTTCAGTATTTTGTCTGAAAGTGGGTCAGCATTCAGAATTAGTTTTTTAATCTTCTAATCAATTCGAAAGTATTCATTCAACTTTGACTATCTTTGATTTATGAACTTGTTTGTTTATTTAATATTTAAAAGTTTTCTGATCAGTTTGAATGATTGTATTAGTGTTACAATATATGTAATGTAAATATATTCAAATATATGTAGTGGGTAAATGTGATGTTGGTAAAAATATATTTATTATTATAAATTTCCGGTTATGGGCAAATATCGTCGAAGGTAATTCATCCTCAACTCTGTATTATTTGCAGCAGATGATATCGTAAAGGAAACGTCTGAAATAGTGTAGACTGCGCTCGCGCAGATGTGCGTGCGCGCTTTCCGCCCGCCCTGCGCCCGCCCTGGGCCGAAACTGTATACCAAAAGCGTTCGTGATCGCGTGCGCGCGGTTGCCAAATATGGCACGAATCTCGGGTTTCGCGAGTGGCGCGCGCGCTGCGTCGCTGGCAGACCACCGGGCCACTGCAAAAATACTGTTCCCGTCTAAAAACACGTAATTTTTTTAGTTATTTCTGTTGCGAGCGGCCTCTAAATTTAGGCCGTATGGAAACTGAAAGTAATACGGGCGATTTTGGTCGGCGAAACGTTGCGCGTTGTCTGTATTTAGATGAGAGCGACGCGGGCACAGCGGCGGCGACCGGCGACCCGGCGGCCGACCCCACTGATAAGGCAGTGCTTTGGTTGCCGGCGAGGCGGCGCTACTCCACGCCGCACGCGCCTCCCGGTGCATCCCGCCCCCCGCTGACTGACTGATTGGATTGCCCTAACAGTTGTCTATGAGTTTCGTGTTATAAGTGCAAACATAAAAGGATTTGGATGTCACAAATGCTGCCCGAAGGCGGAGGTGAATATTGTCTTCTTCATTATTAACATCTTGCGATTCTCTTGTGAATTATTACAAATTATATTTTGAACACATTTTTATTCAGGACTTGCCGATAGACCGGTATAAGTTTAAGCTGGTATACTTACTTCACAAAAAAACATTATTAGACTAATAAATAATTTTTAAATTTATATTGTACTAAGAACGTGAAATAGGTAACTCATTATTTTCTCAACAATTTTTATTGTATTTCAGAAATGCTCTAAATAAAATATATTTCATACTGTTTATAGTTTATTTTTTTAACATGCTTTTTTATTTTACATTTTAATACAACGTATTCGTACTAAACAGGCACGTGTGAGATTTCAATTTTTCTTGTGTTGTAAAAGGCAACAAATGGATTCATTTATTAGCTCACTTAAAGCAAAGAACCATAACATTTTCCTTTCTAGGTTGGAGATTGAATACCCAAGTAAAATCATCTCTTAACATTTATTTTCTGGTGGCGCCAAGAAAATGTTACGCTTCCGAGATCTTTCAGTCTCGACACAAAAGTGTGTAAAAATGTATGAATGAATAAATAATACTACTCAAAAGCGAAGCATCTGGCAAAAGGTAGAAGGCACCAGCCTCTAAAGTGAAGACGTGGAACTCTAATGATGAACAAAAACGCACGGAAGAAGACGCCGTGCTTACTGAGATATTATTTTAAACATTACAATTAGACATATTGTAATGAATTTGTCAATACGCCTTGGCTGACAATTACTATACAGTATAATTAATATATCCACAATTCCAATTACTTCACTTACAGAAGTGAGTTTCTTAATCATTTGATTCATGCTGTTTATCTATGTGGGTCAGAATAGGTTAAATGCGACGCAGTGTCTTATCAGACCTTTATCGTTTATATTGTTTTGTTGATATAGTCTTGTTTGGTACTTAGAACTGCATTTTATTGTTTATTTAGATTAGATGTATTTTGTTAAATGCTTTACATGTAACATATAATTATAGGAATGTTTATCAATTAAATTATTTAGTTGTATTAAAATCAAAATAAGAAGCTAACTAACCGGTGCTTCTATAGGAATTGTGTCATGAATTAATAAATACATTTATTTTAGTGTAAATATTGGGTACTTTTTAAAAGTAGTTTAACCTTAAATGGTTTAAAGAGAGCCATTGTGTAATGTTGTTTTCTAAGTTGTGCTGTTAGGTCACGTATGAAATTCGCGCAATAACGCAATGAAAGTTATTAGAAGTACGAAACACGGCAAACAAAATATCAAAGATTTCACATCGACCCGTATGCGGCATCTGCCTATACAAGTAAGTGATAACAGAAAGCACCTCGATAATGTTTACATTGTTCAAACAACGGCATATATTATATGAATCAATGATTCAGTGAGCGCGTCATAGGGCTGGCACACGCGGTCGTCCACACAACGTAGGTCATATGCACTTTGTACTGTTAATTACTTTTTACTGATTTCCTTGTCACTCTAAATACGAAATAAATAAAACATAGTTAGCTATAAATTAAAAATAATGAGTAATTTTCTTTAAGGTTAAAAAACATGTTTGTTTCAAACTTTTGGCCGTCCAAAAATAATCTTGGATTCAATCCATAACAAGCTTACAAAATCACGTGTAATCAAAGAATTTTGGTTTCTTCAACAATCATCGTTGAACAACATGTTTTTTCAAACATTCATCAATGTTATGAAGAATGATTTTGTTGGACGCATCATTAAATTTATTACTTAAATTAATGTTAAATTATTTTCAATAATTTATTTTAATTTATTAATAATGAGAAATTCACAAAAATCTGAATGTGATCTACTTAGACTTGTTTTCTCGGGAAAAATATTGATATAATTCTATATAATATCTATTATGCATATATCTAATAGTCATGATTATTTCTATACTTTTGTACATAAATTTTTTAATAAATAAAATAAATTACTCAACAATGTTAATAATAATAAATTAAATTATAGGCAAAAGCATTCGAGGTTCTCCTAAATTTATTATTTAAACTTTTTATTCATTCTAACTGGCATATAAATTTAAAAAGAGAAATGTATTCAGTTAGCGTAGCCGTTTCGCCGCCCCTAGAGGTGGCAGCAGCTCCTGCGCAGACAATTTGACACTTTGTTTGACACGCGCCTTATATGGTCAATCAGGCGTTGGCCATTCGAGCCGTTCTGCCGAAATGAAGCTTTCTGCTGTAATTGATTGGATAAATAAAACTGATCAGTAGTGCACACATGACACACATTCTCATAGCACAATCGAATTCGGTGAGTCCCTTGCCATTTGAACAAGTGATTTGTTGCCCACCTATCGCTGCTCTATGTTTTGTAGGTAATTACATAGCCTAAACATAATTACATAGCCTAATAGATTATAGTTATTCTGCGGAAGATTGCACTATTGCAAATTCATGTTCACTTAGGTGATGTCAAATCAAATCCTACAGTTAATGTTTTTATTATTTATTTATGAAGGAAAGTTTTTTATTTAGAACTTGCAATATACTTAATCTTAAACTATGTTAACACATTAAAAATAGGCATTGAGTTCTTAAATAAGAGGGCCTAAGCTTAGCATCCTGTCGGCTTTTTAAAGGCTGATGCTGTTCTTCCATCAGTGCAGTCACGGAAAACAGTACATTATCTCGGACTACTTCAAAGCTTTGGAGCCACGAGTCCGCTGCACGAGAAAATAGATTTAAGTTAATTAGATTTTTCAGATGATACGTATACTTGTTAAACACGTAACTAAAGAGACCTGTCTGTCCTGCAACCAACGGTCACCAGAACATCTATATTGTACACGTCCAAAAATTGTTATTAACGCTTCACTTAACACTTTTAAGTAGTATAAAATTCTTCGTATGCCGACCGCTAATGTAAGGGTTTGAAGACGAGCAGTCATCACTCGGGCACTCCTATATGCAGTACTCTGCTACAATAACACCACAATTCAACATTCATTCAAGATGATAGATACCAAGAAATATATGTTAGGCACCTGTACAATTGGCTGATAAAGGCGAATATCAAAATACTAATTAGAAACTAATTCATGAAATAATACAAAAAAGATTAATTCAATGATTTATTTTTAAAATACTTTGATATTTGGAAAATCACGCTTTTAATATGCAAGCAACACCTTTAATTTCTGATACAAATCTATTTTTAATTTTAAATATAAAGCTTTTTATTTCCGTACTACTATAAAAAGCCGATGTAAAAAACTTTTTCTTTTAATATTAAATATTTAATTAAATAATAGGCTTACTATTCATTAAATAATAGATAAATTTGTTAAATGGTACAAATTCAGGGCAGGCGTGCAACAATAATAAACAATAAATTTGTTTTCACTTATTTTTTTATTGCTGTAGGACAGCAGACAGGCTCACGGCCCGCTTAGAATTTAGTAGTTACCGTTGACTATGGGTGTTTGCAACGCCAGTAGCATCGCGAACACGCTGCTGTCCTATAAGGGTACAGGAATTTTGGTCACTAATGCCGGAACACAACACAAAGTTATTATGGCGGCATACTTATGGCCAAAGGTGATCGCCACCATATGGGCTTGGGGCCCCACGTAGCTGGGGTGGGTTGTTTTGTCGCATTTTACGACAGGCCAACCCGGCCGCAGGGGTCAGTGTTCTTTCAAAAATTCTCTATGGGGCATCAAAAAGTAAAAGAATTAATTCCTTTACTACTGTGGTAATAATCCTTTATTACCACAGTTCATCGATATCATCCTAGAATAACTAACAAGGTCAATTGGAAATAATCGTGCAAGTTTTTATTTAGAAGAATAAGTGAAATAAATAATATTATTTGCGGCACATATAGAGATACTTTCGCTTTTAAGATCTGTAACAGTCTATAAATCTTACGCAGATTTATTCATTTATTTACCTTTGTTAATTATACAATACAAGCTACCATATTAACACACGTTCAATTAACTATACAAGTTGTTAAAAAGAAATTGATCATAAACGGGTTTTTTTATATGGGAAGCAGGCCAAAAATTTATCAAAACCGCGTGTTATATGGCATCGATTATTATGAGACGAATGTTAAGCATCAAGGAATGATAATAGTGACTATATTTGGTATATTATGGAGAATTATGCAGAGTGAATCATAAACGGCGAGCGTAGGAGATCCCACACGCGTATAAACAAAACATCGGTTTACTTTGGCCGTGACGTTACAAATTGTTTTTGTTAATGTTGAATTGTTGTTTCTCGTTCTGAAAATTATTGAAGCTGTTTTTTTATAATAATTTACCTCCTTATTTAATTAATTCTCTTAAATAGAATTACAACGTTTATTTCCTTCAAATAATAAATAAATATTTCATCATCATCATTTCAGCCGGAAGACGCCCACTGCTGGACAAAGGCCTCCCCCAAAGATCCCCACGATGATCGGTCCTGCGCTGCCCTCATCCAACCTATTCCGGCGATCTTGACCAGATCATCGGTCCATCTTGTGGGGGGCCTACCAACACTGCGTCTTCCGGTACGCGGTCGCCATTCGAGGACTTTTCTGCCCCAACGGCCATCAGTCCTTCGAGCTATGTGCCCAGCCCACTGCCACTTCAGTTTTGCAATCATCCGGGCTATGTCGGTTACTTTGGTTCTCCTGCGAAACTCCTCATTTCTGATTCGATCTCGCAGGGAAACTCCGAGCAAATAAATATTTATTTATGGAATGAAATTTGCTAGAATACGAATTAAAATGTAATATACTAGAGAAGGACTCATCGATTATAAAAGCGATTAATTTAATGAATATATTAATGGGTAATAATTATGACGATTCATGGAAATTTTAATTAAATGGTTGTCGAATTTTATTAGTGGGCCGTTAAAGTATTGGATGATATAAAAATTAACTTTGGGCACAACGAGCCATGACTTTATGGAATTAGTCATATTGGAAAATACTCGTAGACTGACAACGAGACAAGTGAGTAAAGTACCTAGTCGTCGTCTCAGTAGTTTTTGCTTTTAATTAATTCCGGTACTTATCAAATTTTGTGAAAAATAATACATAAATATTAGTTCCTTTGTAAATTCTGGTTACTAGCTTAATTGATTTAAATAAGGCAGCATCCAGCGGCTAGACCTAAAGCATAAGATATTAAAAATAACACAATTCAATAAGAAGTTGGCGTTCTTGAATTTGATAATCCATGTGCTAAATTATGAATCTATAGGCCTGACAGTCTGCCAGATATAATGTTTCGAAAGGGAGTACATATAAACTGCAGAACCTCCGTGTGTTTTTATCATTTCGTTGACCGCGCCATTTATTTAAACTAATTTTCGTATCTTCAACAGTGGGTTTTGAGTCTTCATACAATGTTATGTGCCCGTTAGCCTAATTTTGAAAAGGTGCATCGCCGTGACGCGGTTCTTGGCTTCGTTCCAAACGAGTACAAGCCACGTAACATTTACGATTTTTATTACAAACGCTTTCAGTGTTCGCGTTACATTACCGCGATGTTACCTCATTGCTCTGTTTATTAATTACCAAGTTGGTCCACGTCTCTGATTTCAATTCGCCACAGAATATTATTATGTAATTAATACCAACCACATTTATTTATATAAACAAATATGTACATAAAAATTTATTGCATAAAATATTCTGTAAGAAAATTCGTCGTGCGATGTCAGTCAGAAATAAAGAGCTATCACACATCATTATCCAAAGGAGTCGTTTACGACTTTGCCTTTTAAGGCAACAAAATGTTTGCTTCTTTTACTAGTTCACAACAAGCTACTTTTGATTTTTTAAATCTAGTTTGGGAGGTTAGACAGCGATGACTACGGTATAATTAAAATTTTGCCACATATTTTCTTTTAACTCTTTGTTCATGAAAAACAATAGTAACGGATGAGTACCAAAAAGAACAGACGCGCATTAGTTTTTTCCTGTATCAGTAGCAGCAACAGTAACGCGAAGTCTAACTTTCGAAAGCTTTTAATTATGTATGAAACTTTTGAAAAAGGAGTCTTAAATGTATAAGAACAGATCAAACAACATTATACTAATTAAATGTACTTGATTGTCAATGATGTAACACGAGAACGGTCATTATGGTAATCAAACATAAATACCTAACTCTACATTTGTTCAAATTATGTCATGCTCGATTTTAGGATAATATTACCCTATACTAAAAATTCCACTCTTAAGTCTTCTCGTCAACCATACCACACTGTATGAAGACAAGATGTCTTCAATCAGTGCGTCCTAACTGAAATGTGAATTGGAATGAATGAAGGAGTTGACACGTGGACACTAACGGTGCGACTAGTACAGTACACCAATTTAAAGTCGCTCAACGAGTTATGGAGAGAGCCATGTTTCAGATACTCCTAGTGTCTGAAATCACATCCACTATGTGGTGATCCGTTAGAGAACCCGAGTTATCGACGCAGCTTCTCGAATAAGCAAGCTGAAGTGGCAACTGGTCACGTTGCAGCAAACGTATTCTAGAGTGGAGACCACGTTTTGGCCAATGTAATGTAGGCCCCCGGATAGATGGGACAACGACCTGCGAAAAGCGGCTGGCTGGCAGTAGATGCAACAAGCCAAAGATCGGGCTAAGTGGCGTACCTTGGGAGAACCCTATGTTCACGTGTGGACTTTAATAGGCTGATTTAATTGATTGTATGAAACTAAAAATTTTGGACCGTGTGAGATGATGTGTTTTCTGCGAATTTCAGAGCCGCAAAGTAATTTATTTGCTAATACCTAATCTTATCTAGACCAATAAATAAAATTGGAGGGTCTGTTTGTAATATTAAAATAGCTGCTTTTTACTAAGTGCATTCGGACGTATACACGGTACATATACCAAAACAACATTTTTTGCAATTTTTGTCTGTCTGTCTGTCTGTTTGTTCCGGCTAATCTCTGAAATGGCTGCACCGATTTTGATGGGACTTTCACTGGCAGATAGCTGATGTATCAAGGGGTAACTTAGGCTATTTTTATTTTAGAAAAAAAAAATGATTTTTGTTAAAAATGATTAAAAGTTTCGGAAATTTTATATTCCAATTTAAGTTAACCTCAGATTTATGTCATCAATCATATGAAATAGGAGCTTAGGCTGGACTTTGTAGGTTCGAACGTAGGTATGTATTCCGGAGGCGCATGGCGTAACAGTTGCATTCGATAATACTGACTGTTTGCATATTTCATTTATATTTTAGGGTTTATAGGGTTAATATTCCAAAATAAACCATAAGATATATCTAAAAAATTCTGCCCAAAGTCACTATTCCATGCGGATGGAGTCGCGGGCACAGCTAGTGGTTTCATACAAATGAACTTCCGCGTGTCTTCCTGTCCTTATCCGAGCGATGCGGGGTCAACACGACATGTTCTTTCACGCTCCTTTTTTAGTCGTCATCTAAACTGTCATCTTTTTTACCGTTCATCTTTACACAATCCATTCATCTTTTCTCTGGTCTACCCCTCCTTTTGTATCCATCCTCTCTCATAATTAACTTCCATGTCTCGTTATAAAATATTTTTTAACTCAATTCTATGGATTTGAGATAATAATTATCTTACAGCGAGCATTCCTTACGTGTCTAACTAAAAAAAAAACCACATTTAATACAATTTTTTTTATTGCGTTGGACAGCAGACAGGCTGACAGCCCGCTTAGAATTTAGCAGTTACCGTCGCCTATAGGTGTTTGCAACGCCAGTGGCATCGCAAACACGCTGCTGTCCCATAAGGGTACAGGAACTTGGGGTCACTAATGCCGGAACACAACACAAGGTTATTATGGCGGCATACTTAAGACCAAAGGCGGTCGCCATCCAGACGGGCTTGAGACCCTACCACGTAGCTAGGTTGGGTTGTTTTGTCGCCTTTTACGACAGGCCGACCCCAGCCACAGAGGTTAGTATTCTTTCTCCGCCCCTGTACGGATAGAACATAATTAAAATGTAATTAAAATTAGTTTTTTTTAACTAACTACTACAATATCAAGGTTCCGTACTCAATTTTCGATAGGCTGCATACGGAAAAGTTTTTAAGGTATTACTATGATTTGTGTTTTAGGAACAGCCCCACGAATTTCCAATGTATGTCAGCAATAATAAAGTTTTGGGGTCAATTATAATACTAAGATAATTTTAGGCTGTCAGCTTTCTAATAATACACGTGTATGTTTGTCGGTATATCTACGCTTCAAAAATTTAATTTATTGGAAGGTCATAATTATTGCCACCTATATTTATTTAAAATATAATGACACAACTGTTTTGAGTTTCTAAGTTGGATGACTAAGAGAAGTGCGTCCACCATTGGTTTCTACTTAAGTCCCTATAAGGGAAATAGCAAACCACCAGACAAATAATATCAATGAGAACATTACATATGTATTGTTATTGTCATAAATGATTCATTCATCATGAATATAATTCAATCAACCCACCTACTTTACTCATGTTATATTGATTATTTTTTCTATTATATGTATATTTTAATTAACTAAACAATTAAAATTATTAACAAAGACTACTGTCTTTGCTAAGTTAAGGACGTTTTTTGAATAATGAAGTGGGTTCCGTATTTTTATTACAGCAAATAAGGAATACATATTTGTGGTTTATATATAATCACTCTCACTCGCATTTGGCATTATTATTATTACACAAACCTACGACACATACATACCTACCTATATCTAAACTATGGATTTTTTACTAATTTTATGAATAATGTACAACAAATAATTTCTGTAGTATCATAGTAGAGTAGAATATTTCAATTATTTTCTAGAAGTGTTCAAGACTGGAGAAAATATAAAAAAAAATCTTTTTCCAATTCAAACTGCTGAGATCGCAAAAATATAAGTTTTAGAGGTTCAGAGTAGATACCGCTCTACTGGGCGGATCGCCTGACGGCCAAAACGACGGCGCTGCTACGCAGGCCCCAGCGCGTCCTGACCGTCAAGGCGATAAGGGGATACCGCACGGTGAGGACGCGCAAATCGGCGCGGACCTGTCGCTCCCGGCCCTGGTTCTGTCCATGGTCGGGGGCGATCCTGGATGGACGGCCGTCGCCTCCTTTTGCGAGGCAGTCACGTCCTCAAAGGAGGCGGCGGAGCGGGAGTCAACTGCCACACTCTCCTCCCGCCAACGCAGGCCACGTCATCAGCGCCGGAGGGCAACTAACGACCTCCAGCTGCCGTAAAAAACGGCCGCTGGCGGCCCCTCGGGGGAGTATTCGCCGCCCGCACTATTGCCGCGAAGGAGAGGGTAGCGTGCTGTTCCGCGGCCCCCCTCAACTCATACAACGCCTGACCCCCTGGCGCCAACACTTTAGAAGAGGCCCGCCTTGAGACAAAGGGCGAGCCGGCGCCGGCCCGGGCCACGAGATCGGCAGGCCACATATCCGTAGGCCCGGGCGTATGCGATAGGAGTACAGCGGGGTTTTTAGTGGGTAGTCGGATGGCTGAACATCTTTCCCGGAGTCCCACATATCCCTCCGTCCCCCGGACCGGGGGAACCCGTCAAGAGAGGGTTATTCCCCGAGACCAAAAAAAAGATACCGCTCTAACCACTTAACCTGAGAAGTTTCGGAAGACATTTTCCCTAGCTGAGATAGCCTAGAGCTGGAAAACTCCATCTACAACTATAATACTACTAATGAGTGGGTTTAGTTTTTTAGTTTAAACATGCTATAATAATGCATATCTTTATTCTCTGGACACTATATTCAAAGAGGGACTTGTTTTATTACTATATTATATTATAAATAAACATTAAAAACATATGTACACACATAAATTATAAAGTATTTACTTTAATGCTTATATTCAAGTTATAGTATTTTCAACGATGTATTTAAATTTTGTTTTCGTCAATAAATGGACTGTTGCACATGAATACAGAGTGATTCACTGAAACCAATACAATCGCGTATGGACACCATTGTGTACGATAAAGTAAAATCCATTGTGTCAAAGGTTATGTATATTTATTAGGTAAAATCGACTAAGCTACTCGGTAACATTGGAATTAATACGTATACCTAATTGTTTTTTATTTATCGCTCTAGGATAGCAGACAAACTGACGGCCCACTTAGAATTTAGCAGTTACCATCGCCCATGGGTCGTTGTAATGCCAGTGGCATCGCAAACATGCTGCTGTCCCATAAGGGTACAGGAACTTGAGTCACTGATGCCGGAACACAACACAATGTTATTATGGTGGTATAATTAAGACCAAAGGTAGTCGCCATTCAGACGGGCTTGGGGCCTTCTTACCACGTAGCTGAGGTGGGTTGTTTTGTCGCCTTTTACGACAGGCCGACCCCGGCCACAGAAGTCAGTATTCTTTCTCCGCCCCTGCACGGATAAAACATTGGAATTAATACGTATTACTAATTGTCGCGGAAACGCAATATTCGTACGACTGGTAAACACTCAGTTGACATTACTCTTGGTTCCTGCCCTTAACCCAAACTATGTGTGGTCGGCACAACATGTTCTTTCCTTCCGTTCTCTTCTTTTAGTCGTAATCTCAACAACGATGACGAGATCATTCACACCTTTTTGTTATATCAACTTTTACGCAATCCACGTATCTTTCTTTGGCCTACCTCGCCTTTTGTATCTATTCGACGACCTCTGTGGCATAATGGATAATGTACTTCGGTACGCTTGCGGAGGTCATGGATTCGATTCCCGTCTCGCGTCTGGGTGTTTATGTATAATATGTATTTATTTACAAAAAAAAGGTATATAAGTAGTATATCAGTTGTCTAGTACCCACAACACATGTGCTATGCTACTTAGTTTGGGATTAGATGGCGTTGTGTGAATTATCACAAAATATTTATTTATTCACTCTCATTTCTAGCACTAGTTACGTGCCCTTTCTCTCTTCGCATTATGTGGCCATACTAAGCTGGTCTATTACTTTTCAGTTTTTCAATCACTGATGCTACTTTCAACCTCGTGCTCGAAGTTGACAATAAATATATATTTATTCCCTATTTTTATATATTTTAAGTTTACTATAGAAAAGTTTAATTAAATACGTTTTCGATATAATTAGATGTAACAGTATAACATACTGATTTCAATTAAGTACTTATTTAACGAAAGCAACGGTTATTTCGCATCCGAAAGCTTGCAGAGGTCACCGGTTGGGGTCAGAGTCCAGGTATTTACGAATAATATGTATATATTTATAAAATAAAAGGGCATAGGTAGTATGTCAGTTATCTAGTAATTATAACACAAACGCCCTGCTGTTTACTTCGGGACTAGCTCGTTGCTACTGAAAGGCGAGCATTATTGAATGCTGTTCAGCGTTATTGTTGATTATATTATTGATCACGCACGTATTGATCAGATTTGGAATAAGCTTCAGACAGGTTAAATCGAAGGGCGATGTTATTATGTTATGTTGCTATGTAGAGTTTGAAAAAGGCGTTATAAAATTACTTCGAGGCTAGTAGCTCGTTGGTAATACGCTAATGACTAATGCTCTGGTGCTACAAGAGTTAATGGGCGACGGTGACCACCTGCTATCGAGTGGACCGTTTGTCTACCAACGGAACTCCAGCCATACAAAAAAAAATAGGATGTCTAATATAACTGATGATGAAAATAGGATGTCTAATAGTACGTCTGGAGTCGCTACCGACACCTACCCGATTTATTGTTCTTGTGTCGAGGAGTTTAGATTTACTATCCAGCTCTGGAAATTGGTCTTCTATAATAAGCCATGATGGGTTTGTGCGAGTTTCGAAACGAGCAACGTGGAGATGTGCGCAAGCGCAGCCCATTCGCGCTGCAAGGGTATTTCGAGCGGCGCTCCGTGTTCGGATTTCATGCCCTCACTATCTGTGATGTAATGGGGATTATTTGGCTACGATCATAATATTCAAAATATTTATATAGCTACCATTATAACTATTTAATCTCCATTCTGCAGAATTAATATGTTAGGTGGACACTAATTTGTTTTTATTGGTTTTGTCTTCTTCCCTTAAATGTACAAAAAGACATAAACTACTATTTGTTTAATAAATTACGTTTTAATCGTATCGTATTAATAGATTTTTATCTGTGCAGGGGCGGAGAAAGAATACTGACCTCTGCAGCCGGGGTCGGCCGGTCGTAAAAGGCGACAAAACAACCCACCCTAGCTACGTGGTAGAGCCTCAAGCCCGTTTGGATGGCGACCGCCATAATAACCCTGTGTTCCGGCATTAGTGACCTAAGTTCCTGTACCTTTATGGGACAGCAGTGTGTTCGCGATGCCACTGGTGTTGCAAACATCCATAGGCGATGGTAACTGCTAAATTCTAAGCGGGCCGTCAGCCTGTCTGCTGTCCTACAGCAATATAAAAACAAGATTTCTGTTTTGTGTTCACAAATTCATAATGCCATACATTACGAGCTTTCTTACAGCGTTTATATAGTAAAGAGAGCACTTTCTGAAAAAATGCACCTATGAGGGCCCGCTTAGAATTTAGCAGCTACCGTCACCTATCACATAGCACTTAGTTTCAAGTTGAGCTGCTGAGTGCTTGTATAATGGGTGTTAGAGAAACAAATTTACTACTTATCTACTCTTAATAAACACTTGAGAGAAGGGTCGAATGATCCTTGCAGACATTCCGACGTGCGAAAGCCGACGGAGGTGATCACATCCATTTAATGTCGGCGCATTGCCGTATGTTGTAAGCATTATATTTATTTGCCGCTTAGTTCTCTGTAAACCTAGCTTGAACCGCAACGCAATGACACACATTCAATTCCAAAAAAAAGTTGTGTTGACTCACACACACTCATCCCGGATGCAATCATCTGCCTTTTGGATATAGTTTGGTTACTAATTAGTATAATCGCTGATTTCAATTTTGTCATTATTTAATAGATAGTGCCCTGTAGTAGAAGAAACCCCATATTGCTGGGCTATTTACATATAATTTACACATACCTATATATACATCTAAACGCAGACAAACTCTATGAGGATCGACAGTCTAAACCTTTTTTTTATTAAAAAAAAGTACTGGAAAAAATAAAAAGACAAATAAATTTCTAGCCACGCTAGATAAAACATAGACGCCCATAAATTTTTTTTATTGCTTGGAAACAGCAGACAGGCTTGCCTTAATAGTAAAGAGTTACCGTTGCCTATGGATGTTTGAGACCCTAGGGACACAGCGAACACGCTACTGTCGCATATAGATTCAAGAACCTGGCTCACTTTGCCGGAACACAATACAACGTTATTATGGCGGCATACTTATGGACCAAGGATGGTTCAGATCCAGACGGGCTTGGGGCCTTAACACGGAGACTTTGGGCCCCATTGTCAGTAACTGAAACGTTGATAGGAAAACGGCTGAGTATTAGCTAGTTTTAATATAATTAATTTGCTTTGTTGCAGAAGTGATGCGCCGCGTGGCGTGCGCCGACGTGTGTCCCGCGCCGCAGTCCCAGACTACGCACAGGTGCGTATACATTTGTACTGCATGTCAGGGGAAGTTTTAGTGGCTCTTTATGCTCGGCTATGAAGTCTCATCTCTCTAGGCACGGATAAATAGGGGCCCTAAATTGCTGTCGTCTGACGGTCTGACCCTTTCCCTCGAATGGCAATCCCTACATGTGTTGTCTTTGAACTCGAAAATGAATAATATTTGGCGACTTTCCAACTGCTGTTTCTTTTCTTCTTTTCTGTATGAGACCATCCATTCTGTGGTATAGTGGAGTCTTGACGCCACTATACCTGTATTAGTCTGACTCCATTATACTGTATTTACTTTGGGTCACTTTAAGTAAATACAGCGAAAAATGGTGGCTCCTACACAAAAAAATCTAAAGACTCGAGACAGAAGTAAATATTTAATGAAAGCTCATTGAATAAATCTCATATTCACTAACAGTCTGTTTCACTTATTGGTTATTGATTCGTTAATCGGAAATAGATTTCGGCTGAAACCTAATCAGGTGATATCATGATGGTGATTACCGCAGTTTGTTTTTCAAACAAAATAAAATGAAGATATCGTAATTTACTAAACAACTGGTTAGGTCCTACATAGACTAAATATAAGAGGAAATAATGTAATACTTATGTGTATAAGCTATAAATATCGCAACATTTAAAGTAAATAATTAGGTTACAATATCACAAGTAAAAGAAGCGCTCAATAAATAACAATTCACACTGCGCCATCTAGTCCCAAACTAAGTACTAGTAGCATAGCAATTGCATTATGGGTACTAGACAACTAATATACTACTTATACTTTTTTTTTGTAAATACGTACCGAAGTGCGTTATCCATTACGGCACAGAGGTCGTCAAATATAAATCAATATCAATCAGTTCTATAATTTCCTGTTTCAAGAAGAATTTCAAGAAGCGGCATAGCAGACAGGCTGTTGGCCCACTTAGAATTCAGCAGTTACCGTCGCTTATGGGTTTTAGCAACGCCAGTGGCATCGCGAATATGCTGCTGTCCCATAAGGGTACAGGAACTTGGATCACTAATGCTGGAACACAACACAAAGTTATTACGGCGGCATACTTAAGAACAAAAGTGGTCGCTATCCAGACAGGTTTGGGGCCCTACCACGTAGCTAGGGTGGGTTGTTTTGTCGCTTTTTACCACAGGCCGACATCGGCCGTAGAGGTGGTCAATATTAATTAACATTTAATCGTCATGAGGAAGTAAATTTTTAATTCTTTTTAAAATGTAGTAACCGAGTTTGTACAGAGACTAACGTAAACTAGCATAACATTGTACCTCATAATGTTTTCGCTTGCGAGGTATTTAATTACGTATTCAATTATAATCACACAATCTAATTGCATAACAAGAATAATTAAGATTTAGTTGGGCAATTAAGTCATGCCACAGTACGCCATACGATCCAATTTGGCATACATTATTAAAATTTTGGATGTTTTCAGGTCAGAAAATAAGGAGTTGTTACGCCAACAGCTGCTGTCAGCGAGCAAGGAACGGCTCGAGAAGCAGGAGCAGCCCAAAACAAAGCACAGGAACAGACAGAAAAACCGGTGGAAACTTAAATTTCACCATCAAGCGTTGCCCCAGGAGTATCTGGATCACTACGAACAGAGCTTGCAAAAGGCCAATGCGAGGCAGCAAAAGCAAAAACAGGAAAAACCCAAAACGGAACCCAATCCAGAGACAAACAGCACCACAAATGAATCCTTCAAGATTTGGGCACAGAGACTAGCCGGAATACAAAATGACACAGGAACACTGACTGTGCCTAATCTCTCGGTGTTAAATATGGCATCGAAACCACCTTCCAAGTCTGATGAGAAGAAAAAGAAGAACCCTGCCATAGCCCCGAGCAAAATTGTCACTTACGACGACCTCCCGTACATGGGGGAGATGACGCTGAATAACTCCAAGCCCAGGCGAGGGCGAAAACCCAAGAAGGCAGACATCTGCCATCTGATCTACGAAAATTATGGGACAGTAGTGCCAGGTCAACCGCCTTCCGCTCAGGACAGGTTGAATTTATCCATGTGCGGGGGGCAAATGGTTAAGTTCAGAAGTGATGGCGCGACGAGTAGTCCTAAAACCGATTTGCAGAATAAAATAATATCAAGCTTATTGGAGAGGAAGTTGTCGCAAGAGAATAAAAGGAGACTAGAATGCCCGTCGCCGCCGAGGTACAACAACCCCGACGAGCCCATGCCGAAAGCGCCCTTGACTATAGCGGGACCACTCCACAGCGACGACGAACCCCTTAATCTCTGCATAAGAGACCTCCATGACTTGAAAATACAGATTCAAAAGAAATTTGGCAATATTTACACATCGTTACCTGAAGTTAAGACTGAAATTGAGGAATTGGATAAACCAGAGCAACCGAATGCCATCTCGGTCATACAGAGAAATACGAACATAATGCCGCAGACGGCGAGCAGTTCGCCAGACTTGTCGCGGCAGAGGACAAACATATCGCCAGCATTATCGGAACCGATCCAATCTACATCCAGCCCCGATGGAGAGGGCAAGTTCCCAGGATACGTGTATTGGCCGAATGCTGGAATATACATGCATCCTCTGGCACTGCAGACACAGCTGCTGTACTACCAAAGGCTGGCAGCCGCTGGACAGCTGCCGTTTGATGAAAACAGAGCTCCATCAACGCCTAACAGCGTGAGCGAAGTTTCAGACGCATCCATAGAAGAAAGCAAGAATAAATTAGTCCTCAAACAAATTTCCGAACTGCTAGACCCCAAAGTTATCAAACAAGTGGAAGAAGCTAAAAATCCCGAGCAAAAAATGAAAAGAGCATCACCTAATCCTGGTCAAGGGACTGTGAAGAGGAAGCGGTCAGCGATATTTATCCCTCCTGTGCCAGCCAAGAGTAGTACGACGACGCCTACGACGGAAGTCAGCATTTGCAAATTCAAGTTCACAGGAGGCTCCAAACCTTCGCTACAAGAGAAGAAAATGTTGTCAGTAGATTCCGGTGGCAATTTTAGGTATTACAGCGGGACGGGGAGCAAAGGGAATAACAAGGGGTACGAATATTTGCAGAGGGATCCGAACCAGGGCAAGGGTCAGAGCGAAGCGTCATCGCCCAAAGAGGGCACGTCGTTGAGTAAGGAGGAACTAAGCAAAAAGAAGCGGAAATCTCGGAAGAGTTTGCAAAGGGAGAAATTGGAGCAGACCTTCAAAGAGAAGGGGTTCCTGATACAGACACAGCAGCTGCAATCTGCGGAGGGCGCGACTTACTGCAAATTTAGGCAGTTGAGGAAATTTACGCGGTACTTGTTCAGGAGTTGGAAGGACTATTTACCAGGGGAGTTGGATGAAAGGAATAATCCAGAAAATGGTGAACAAACGTCGCCGAGTGAGGGCGCAACAGCGGGAGAGTGGGGATGAACGAGACATTTAAATTGTGTAAATAAAGTGCATAAAACAAGATTGATTGTGTGTGTTAAGGAACGCCAGGACGCGGTATGGTTAGCATTTAATCGGTAGGGACTAATGAGTTTTTAATTAATCAGACTGCAAATATTGTTAACGCATTGTTAAGTAAAAGTGTTGAATAATATTATTAGTTTATAAGTGTTGCTTTAGAAAAATACTATTGTTTAATAAATTGAAAATATCATGAAACATTCTACTCTTTACCAGACAGGTTACTTTTTATATTTTGTGCGGCAAAGGATCAAAATTCTTAGCTTCACAAAATACTACGATGCAATTATGCGTGTCTCTGAAATTGTGAGCACAAAACGTAGTCTTTTAGGATGGTCAAAGGTGGCTGAATAATGCATTTAATGAATAGATTACAGTGTTTTGTTTACCTTTAGTTGTCTCCGTCCACAGGTTTAAATGAGCCTTCGCTTTGTACATATTAAATGAGAATATATTATTAAATGAGAACATAATATTAAATGAGAATGTGTTTTTATACCTTTACATAGTTTAATATTAGAAATAGTTTATAGATGCAACTGTTACAAAGTTGGATTGATTGCAATTCGAAATACATTGTCTTATTTTAAAGAAACAGAAAACATTTTTCATTAACATGTTATATTGTAAAAATATCTACACTAACTGCATATAAATGTATTTGTTTAAAATATTAATGAATATTTTTTTCAGCTTCTCAAGGCCTGGTTACTAAAATAAATATCAAACGATCTAAAGATAATATAGAGAGCAGTTAATTTTGTGTGTGTGCATTAAGTCCAACTGTAAAAAATACCTTAACTAACAAAACTAGTCAATGACACCTCTAACTTCCATGTTAATTATTGAAACTGTAAATATGAACAAAATGAGGTATTCTAGTCATTAACCTAAGTTTTATATTTTGTTATTAACTAATGAACGGATGTTATTAATTGTTTTAAGGATATTCCTACATGCAATATGTGAACTGATGAGTTTATAATTTAATTAGATTGATTTGAACCGAGCATTCATCGTGGAAATGGCGTTAATCCATATTTATCTTAGCAATAAATGCCGTTTATTACTCAAACTTAACGCTGTGAGTAATGCAAGGTTAAAATTAATCTTACACCAATATTGTTTATATTTTAAATGATTATTACCAATTTTCGATAGTTTAAATTCAACGTAAAATAAAACCACTTTTTATACTTTAACTTTATTAAAAACACAAAACCATCATTTGAAATATAAAATGCAAACAGGAATGTAACATTTACTGAATAAACATTTTAATCAATCAACGATTTGTTTCATTTTACATAAAAAAGGAAGCCCTTCACAATTGATATTAAAAAGTTAATCTTTACCTTTCGGAGTATAGGGGAGGAATGTCATAAAGACAAATAAGACCTGGTGCAGACTTCGGCTTTTCAGAAATTATTATTATTATAGACTTCATATATTTAACAGTATTTCTAATATTGCAAAACACCAGTCTGCACTAGGCTTAAGAAAACTCTCTATATAACATTTTCGCTTAAACAATTCATAAAAAACGTATATATTTATACTCTTTTTGTATAAAATTCCTCAAAAACAGCCTTAACACCTTGTGCGTATTATAAAAGGCACTGCAATACCTTTCAAATGACCAATATTTAGTATAAATCGTCACGATCGTAGAAAAATTTATTTTGAAAAAAAAAAAACACTATTTCACTTTTCACCATACTTGGATACTACATAGTCTAGGCACTCATAGTAAAATAACGCTTGTGTATTTTTCAAATGGCTGCCCTGTAACGTTTAATGTCAGATCCGTCGTTATTCTATAATAAAATCATTTCTCCAAATATACTATAAAAGTAGTTTAATTAACAAAATTCATATATTTATTGGTCACAAAATCCACTCACTAAATTGTTTTACGATTTTTTTAATAACAATAGAACCTCTAAGTCTAAGGCTGCCTTAAAAACTCAATTCAAGCGAACTCTGTAACGAAAGGTTCGACTTGTTAAGATTTATTTCTACTAAAAGAAACAATGCGCACAGCATTGTTTCTTATCGGTATATTCTTAAAGTTGCTTTTCAAATAATCGAGTTATAAAATCAAACATCGCTATGTTCCAGACACAGAGGTCTAATTTTTTTTCGAATCATAGGGACTCTAGTCTAGGGACCGTTATATGGACTTAGTTTGGGAGGTTTTCGACTTAGAGGCTCGACTGTACTATATTTTTTGTAAACACAATAAACCGCTTGCATAGTATTCCAGCCTTCATACTTAGGAACTAACACTCGTTGAATTCTACACATCGACATTAGATTTATTATTGAAACCATAGATTAAGAGGCCCGTAATTGACGGAATGTTCCAAATAGGGAATGTGGGATCAATATACCAAATACAAATTTTATTTTTCTAACTTAAAAAATATTTTGACAATAAAAATACAAATAGGTTTGTAGGAAATATTAGGAATTTAATTTGTTAAGCATCTCAATTGGCCTAACCAACCAATAAATTACTATTAATAGATGCAAAATGTAACTAAGGCCGACTTGCACAACCAATCACTAAACCGATTTAACGCTAAACTTATTTATTTAAATCGTCATTCTGTCCCTGTCAAATGTTGTCAATGTGACAGGGACAGAATGACGATTTAAACAAGTTTAGCGCTAAATCAGTTTAGTGATTGGTTGTGCAAGTCGGCCTAAATGCAGATTGTCTAATTTTTATAATTATTTTACGTCAGTCTTTAATTTCCAATATATTTTATAATGTATGGTTTCAAATATATTAGTTGTTGATGTAATTGTGACATTGGCGACATTTACAACCGAATTTCCTGTTTCTTTCTATTATATGAGCTGCTTGAAATATTTTCCGTATTATGAAAATACATTGAACACGCCGCAGTCAAACTTCTGAGCAGTGTCAGTTTTCCATTGTTAAATGGAAAATTCTTCAAACATATATAGGATTTAGCCTGCGAGAGAATGATATAAAATACGGTATACTCGTATTCTATCTCATTCTCTCGCAGTGTTTCCTATAATCATCGCCTCCTCTTTGTTCGGGCTTTCGTAACTTTTTATACATTAATATATGAAATGCAATCTACTTTGCTGAAACTTCGCTTTTACACACACACACACACAATTTTTTATCTATGATATGCAAAAAATGTATGAAACTAGTTATTGAATAATTTAAAAAAATATATAATTACTGGAGGTTGTCGGTAATTTGATTTTTTTTCTCTGAAATCAGTGATCACGTTGACTGCCGGTGTGTTCAAGTGTATTTTGTGGTGAATTTATGCTTTGAGCAGTTGTTTGACGGCCAGCACGATGTGTGGCGCGGAGATGCCGTACTTGTCCAGCAGAGCCATGGGCGGACCCGAACGCGGGACCTCCTTCACAAACATGTGCTTGACAACGACGTCGCGCTCCAGCGCCAGGGCGGAGAGCACTGCCTCGCCAATGCCACCTTGGCGTGGATAAAAACGTAGAAAAATATAAATAAATATTATTTAAATAGTGCCGCCTAGTCCCAAAGTAGCACTTGTGTTATGGGTACTAGACAACTGATATACTATATATATACTTTTCTTTTATAAATAAAATCGATATTGTACATAAACACCCAGACGCGAGACCAGAATCAAACCCATAACCTCCGCAAGCGTACTCCGTAAGCGCGTTAGCCGCTACGCTACGCCACGAAGGTCACCAAAAACAATATTTTTACCATAAAATGGGGATTGTTACAATACGAGCAAAATAAGTCCCATAAAAAACAATTGGAACTTTACCTCGTATTGTGAGTTACTTCCTCACAATACCACTCTTCCATCTCACTAGTTTTGCTGTAAAAGTTCATCTACTCTGTCAGGCGAAAATTTGACAAACTTTTTCGTCCCGAAACCTAGGATTTTAGGTATATGTATTTATTTACACAAGAAAGGTATATACCCAGATAGTACACCAATTGCCTAGTACCTCATAACGCAAGTGCTCTGCTACTTACATTGGTACTAGATGGCGCTGTGTCAAGTGTCACAATATACCTTATTTTGTTTATTATCGTTAACCTATTAAGTGGCAAGTCGGTTAAAAGAGACCCCATGTCATTGATGCTCATAAAAAAAATAATTACCTGCTTGGTAGTGGTCTTCGACGACGACCACCCTCCCGCCGACGGCCTTGGCGTTCGCCAGTACTGCGGCCTCGTCCAGGGGCTTGATGGTGAACGGGTCCAGGACGCGCGCCTCCACACCTAAGGACATTCCATTAAATCTTCAATAAATTCGGAGCCCTAGTTTATGATGCTGAGTCAAGAGGAACTTTTTCCCCTAACAGAAGAGAAAAATCCGACAAAAACATAAATATTATTAATGTACTGTTGTTCAGCATAATATAAATCATTTCAGCCGGAAGACGCCCACTGTTGGACAAAGGCCTCCCCCAAAGATCTCCACGATGATCGGTCCTGCGCTGCCCTCATCCAACCTATTCCGGCGATCTTGACCAGATCATCGGTCCATCTTTTGGGAGGCCTACCAACATTGCGTCTTCCAGTACGCGGTCGCCATTCGAGGACTTTTCTGCCCCAACGGCCATCAGTCCTTCGAGCTATGTGCCCAGCCCACTGCCACTTCAGTTTTGCAATCATCCGGGCTAATATAAATAAACTATCTCAAATATTTAAGCAAAAAATCTTTGTATAATATACGTTTCAAAATTATAAAAATGTTAAACATTGATAAAAAATTTAATTGCCTAGGTCCTCATTCTATGTAGTCAAATCGGTCGTCCTGCTCAAATAACTTTAAATAAGAAGGTAGTCGTCAAAATTTATAATGTCGAATTCACCGGAAGGAAGGATATGTCTAGTTTAGGAGTTAGTACTAGCATAGTCAGTCTATGTGTAGAAAAAATGTATGAAAATTAAAAGAGATCTGCTTCCAACTCTCAATACTGTACTATCTATTGAAAATTTGAATAAAACGCGGATTCTCGTGGTCTGTGTGGTCTGAAGAGGCATACCTTCGGCCTTGAGCTTGGCCGCCGCGGCGATGGCCTCGTGCAGGGTGACCCCCGCGCCGATCAGCAGCACCTTGTCCTTCGCCGACTGACGAACGATCTTCGCCTCACCGACCTGATAACGAATAAAACAATATTAATAGCACATGACATTGTGGTGAAAATACATTTTTTTATTACTGTAGGACTACAGACGGGCTGACGGCCCGCTTAGAATTAAGCAGTTACCATCGCCTATGAGTACTTACAACGCCAGTGGCATCGCGAACACGCTGCTGTCCCACAAGGGTGGGTACAGGAACTTGGGTCACTAATGCCGCAACACAACACAAGGTTATTATGGCGGACACACTTAAGAACAAAAGTGGTCGCCATTCAGACGGGCTTGAGGCCCTACCACGTAGCTAGGGTGGGTTGTTTTGTCGCCTTTTATGACAGGCCGACCCCGGCCGCAGAGGTTAGTATTGTTTCTCCGCCCCTGCACGGATAGAAATATTTTGAAATCTGTTGCTCTGATGTATCTGTCTCAGTGCAGGGGCGGAATAAAAATACCCAATGCGGTCAAAACCACCCTAGAATGGTGGTAGAGCTCCCAGCTCATCTGGTGGGCCTGATTTTTAAATATGCCGCCATAATAACCTTGTGTTCTGGAACCAGATTCCAGTTCTACGCGGACCACAGCATGTTATCAGTGCGCCTGATGAGTCGCAAACATCCATAGGTGACAGTAACTACTTAGTATTAAGTGGGCCATCAGCTTTGCTGGTGTTTCACGGCAAAAAACTGTTAGTTGTGTATGATGGTAGAAAAATCTAGACTTCTTACAGTCTTCTCCTTCTTTCTTAGCAAAATTACCCAAGGAGGAGCCACATTATTTTAACTTTTTAAATGTCCAACACGCATAAAAAGACAATTCAGACAAAATAACTTTCAAACAAATCTCAGGGTAATAAAATGGTCATAGACAAAATGTAAGGTAAGACGTATGAAAATGGATCAAAAATTCATGTCATGGAATTGAATGAAGTAACATTGGCATTAAGAGGTTTGTTGCAATGTACATAATTCATCCACCGAACACGAGTGGTACATCAAGCAAATGATGAAGTAAGTCAGCAGGTCCCTTCCTTCGTACCTTGAAAACGGCATCATTGGGATAGAGGATGTCGTTGTTGGGCCGCGAGGTGCGGATGTAGCAGATGCCCTTCGTGTTGGCGGCCAGCTCCACCGCGCGCTCCGTCGACACCGCGTCCCTTAACATAACACACATTATATTATTGATTACAAGATCTTATTATTTCACATAGGTATATGTACTCGTCCATGTCCCATATTACAAAAATAAAAATTATTTTGTTGTGCTAAACTATCATGAAAGAAAAATAATAAATATAACTATCTCAACAAATAAATCTAAATATTTTATTTATCTGTGAGCTTTCAGATTATTCTGTAATACATAAATAGTATATACAACTCGTACATACATATGTAATTGTGTGTGATGAAAATATTGTGAAAAACGTATTTGTAAAATTCACTCACGACGGATAGAAGACAGTGGCGGTCGGCACCGCTCTAAACAGGGCGAGGTCCTCGAGGCCCATCTGCGAAGGGCCGTCCTCCCCGATGGACACACCGCAGTGGGATCCGACCAGGTTGATGTTCGACTGACTTATGGCACCCATACGGATCTATATACACCGAAAAATAAACTTTAAAGAATACAAGTGATTGTCACTTGTTACTGTGTTCACACAGACCCACCCCCCATGGATGCAATTGAAGTTGTATAATATTGTTATTTATTATCTATGACAAATTACAAAAATGTATTACAGATAAGTCCTTCTTGCAATATTTTATTATAAGAAACATACGACATATATTTTTTTATAAAAATTATTATTACATATAATGACAAAACATTAATATTAATAATTTAAGTTAAATATAAAGGTATTCAAAAGTAATTGTTAAATATTAATAACAATAAGAAATTTTATATTAGACAAAAACAGTAAATCAGGACGGAATTCTTTTAAAATCTATGTAGTATAAGATGGTCTTTATGAAAAGTGCAAAATACCTGGTCGAAGGTCCTGGTGAAGAAGGCGGCGAAGGTGCTGGCGAAGACGACGGCGCGGTCGCGGCACGCGGCCCCCGTCGCCACCCCCACCAAGTTCTGCTCCGCGATGAAGCACTCGATGTACCTGTACCATCATTTATTCACATAAAATATCTAATAGCATTTGCTTGCTAAACCCATAACTGGTGCTATGCTAAATTTTGAACACTGTAAAGGACGTGATGCCTCATAGGCTATTCTTTTAAATTCTTGTTTATTATGAAACTCAATTTGGGTGTTCCAAAAATGTCTTAACATTTAAGTATGTCGGTAACGAAGAGAAAAAAAAATTAAATTATTTTTTTAAAATAAAATATATAAGAAAATAACAGTATTCCTCGATTGAATTAAATCCCTATTTTACGTTTCACTTGACTATTCAAGAAAAATTATAAACACCTGCTTAAAAATTCATTAGAATTCAAGCCACCGACATTCGGACGCGAAGTCGCCGCGAGTGTGGGGGCGTGGTCAATTTTAAGAACTCGCAATACGCACAACACATGCGGGACTCCATTGGTTAAGGGTTACGAGTGAGTAAATCTTAAGTCCACGATCATTTATTAGATAGTATATAATAGTCATCTACAATACGACTGAAGAGTACTAACGGTGCTAGATGAGGAACAGGAGAGAGGCTGTTGTCCCATAGGGGTACAGGAACCTGGGTCACCAATGCCGAAACACAATAGGTTATTATGGCGGCATACTTATAGACCAAAGGTGGTTGCTATCCCGACGGCCTTGGGGCCCTACCACATAGCTAGGGTTGTTTTGTCGCCTCTTACGACAGGACGACCCAGGTCGCATAGGATAGTATTCTTACTTTGTCTCCTGCACAGAGAAAAATATTATGTATTGTCATATTTTATTGGCTCTTAAAAGTTGTACAAATAATAAATAATCGTACAAGTTGTACATTTTAAAATATAAAAAGTTATATCTCATAATCTTTGGTCACCAAACTAGGTCAACCTGTATTTTGCAGATCTCTTTTCTACAATGAATAACTGTTATTTAAAAATAAAATATACGTTTGTGAGCTTTCTCCTCCTCTTTCAATTATATTCATATATATATTTATTCATTAGCAAGATACACGGTATTGGAGGTGTTACAGCAGTAATATAGTATCATCATGTCTCGCCAATAATTGGAATGTTAATAAACATATTAAATTAACATTATTTATTATTAGAATAATAAAAATATTTCTGTGTACAATAAAGTTGCATTTTATTTATTAATAAATTATGTCATAGCCTGCATTATATCACCTTGAATACAATAATTTAGTCAAAATTTAGTTATTTTCTATACTAAGTCAATGTCATATAATTTTGCATTGAATAATAAATAACATTTTTAAGTCATTCAACTTTTTTCAAATAATTTCCTTTTATATTGTTTTATGGTGTTAGGTAGTTTGTTATATATTTTTATAATCATTACATAGCTATTTCTAGCTTAAAGATGGGTTTGGGATAAAGGGTGCGCCAAAAGAATAAAATAAACAAAAAATTACAAATTGAAGGTACCTTAATCACTTAAAGTAAATATTTTTGGTTAAAGGAATAATGAAATGTTCGGATGCTACTGCCCACATCGGCCGACGGCGGTCGCGTGAGTACGACAAACGGATTAATCTTGCATTTGGTTCAATGCAATACTAACTGAGAGTAGTATTCATTACAATAACCAAATGCGTTTAATTTAATCACAACACCTCATTATGGAAACAATTATCGTATTATCATATAAAATGGTAATATTGTTCTTGAATTTACCTCATTGGGAAATAATAGTAATCTTTATTATTCATTGTTAAAACAATTTAACTGCAACAGTCGTCCCTAAATAACTACTTCAAGGGGTTTAACCATGATTTTTCTAATTCCTCTCCAAGCTGATTTTTTTTTTGCTGAGAAACCGCAGATAGGCTGGCAGTATAAGTTGTTACCGTCACCTATGGATGTTTGCGACGCTGGGGTCGTCGCGAACACCCTGCTGTCCAATAGAGGTAGATATGTAATAACTTTAAATTGTTTGACAGAATTATTCATTTTAATTGTATCCGACCGGCACAAAGAAGACAATGTCCTAAACATTAAGACTGAAATATGAGTAAGGGAATATTAGTTACTTACCTTTCTGGGTAGGCCGCGCGAAGTTTGTCACTGAATGTGGAGTTCTTGGTGTCTCCGTCCAGCGCAATCACCCTGGAAGCACATCAACTGTTTAATATTGATCACTGAACAACTATTATTAAAATCACACATAACAGTATTCATCTATAAAGTTTTTTTTTTAATTCTTTTTTTAAGCAGTTCACACAGCGTCATCTAGTCCCAAACTAAGTAGCACTTGTGTTATGGGCCCTAGACAACTGATATACTACTTATATACTTTTTTTTTGTAAATAAATACATATTATACATAAACACCCAGACGCGAGACGGGAATCGAACCCGTGACCTCCGCGAGTGTACCGACGTGCGTTATCCGTTACGCCACCGAGGTCGTCAAAATAAAATAATAATAATACTAAAATAAATGTCAGTGTAATAAATAACATGTCTGATTCGATTCAAGATTTCAGGTCTCATATTGACTGTGTTTGAGAAGCTATAAAGCTAGCCTGGTATAATGCAAAGAGAAAATATCATAGAACAAGGAAAATGCTAGGTGAAAAGAGAGAATATGTTGTGCCAACTCCATATAGTTTGGATAACGGCAGGGAGGAAGAAGGCCATAACTCATATACATTGCATTACTAAGAGAAGAATTGGAATAAAATCCTTATCTGATTTGAACACTAAGGCTATTTTCATTAAACAATTTGTTATGGTCTGGGTTTTTTTATTGTTGTAGGCCTGCAGACAGGCTGACAGCCCACTTAGAATTTAGCAGTTATCGTCGTCTATGGATGTTTACAACGCAAGTGGCATCGCGAACACGCTGCTGTCCCTAAAGGTACAGGAACTTGGGTCACTAATGCCGGAACAAAACACAAGGTTATTATGGCGGTATACTTAAGACCAAAGGTGGTCGCCATTCCGACGGGCTTGAGGCCCTACCACGTAGCTAGGTTGGGTTGTTTTGTCGCCTTTTACGACAGGCCGATCCCAGCCGCAGAGGTTAGTATTTTTTCTCCACCTCTGCACGGTATATATCTATAGATTGTACGTTAGTAAAATAAGAAATGTGTTAAAAATTATTTATAATTTTGAACGTATTTTACTAATGGGTTAATTAATATAATGTGGTATGAAAATTCTTTAAAATGGCTCCGGATGTATGAATGCTACTGCCCACGTCGTCCGATGACGGTCGCGTGAGTACGACACACAACTTAATATTGCACCCTTACAAATGCGAAGCAAAGTGCAATTGCATCACATAGTAAAAAGTTAAGAGGTGCCTTCTATCATAATGCTTTTCAACAATCCTTTGGTAATCATACATATTTGAAAACAATAAAGTATAAAATATTAAAATCAGTCATAAAAGATTTGAAACCTAATTAATTTTCTTTGTGCAGGGCCGGAGTAAGCGGCGTAATACTCACCCCTGTGGCCAGGGTAGATCTGTCGTAAAAGGCGACAATACAACGCATCCTAGCTACTTAGTATGGGCCCAAGCCCGTCTGAATGGCGACCATCCTTGGTCTTAAGTATGCCATAATAACCTTGTGTTGCGGCATTAGTGACGCAGGTTCCTGTACCCCTATGGGACAACAGCGTGTTCGCGGTGCTCCTGGCGTCGCAAACATCCATAGGCGACGCAGAAATCCATAGGCGACTGTTCCACATCAATAAAAAAATAATTATTTATCAAATTGAGGACAAAACATTTAAGATATTCCTTCAGCCTCTGATGTTATCTGAAGATAACAATCAGGTTATAGATCAGTGAGATAAAATGAGCATTTACATGAAAAAAAGTGTGTGTGTGTGTGCAATTCACACAAGTCAGAAGCGAAACTTCAGAAACATAGATTACATTTCATAGCATATTAGAATGAACAGAGGCAATGATGATTATAGGAATCACTACACTTGTATTCTATCTCATTCTCTCGCAGGCTAAATGCTATTTATGAATGTGTATGTCTCTTTTTGGTGTTGTTTTTCGTTTCATTGTATTTCCAAATCACAACAGTGCTACAGAGGTTTCACTTAAAACATTCTGCAAGTAAATTGATATGAAATTTATAATTGTGACAGGGATGGCTGCTGTCAATCCAGTAAAACGAAAGGAACGTCGCCTTTTACGACTCCCTAATTAAATGGAGAAGCCCTATTAGTATTTCCTAATAGGACAAACAAAGACCTCTGAAAATGATTTTTGTCCAAATTTATTATATTTACCTCATGTTGGTGTCTGCGAGCTTCTTCAGTGCAGTCCCATATGCCATTCTGGTGGCTACCTCCTCGCCAGCCTTGTACGAGGGGGGGCTCGACAGGGTGATATCGCCGATATGCACTTTTGGGGCCTCCGATACCGGTGGCAGAGGTTTCAGCGTGATCGTCTTGTTAATCAGTTGGGATTCCAAATGCTAAAACAATACAAGTTTCTTTATCTACTAATCAATTGAACAGTTGTTCTCAATGTGTGCATTTATAATAATTATGTAGTAGCATTGATGCAATATAACATATATGTTTAGACAACATATACCTAGTCAGGTCATAAATTCTGTCACATGTTTAATGTAAAATAATTGTAACAAGTTTATTAATTATGTAACCATTCATATACCAAAATGAACTTAACAAAACATAGATTCTTATGACATTAAAGTTTATTCAAAATGACCTCCGTGATTTTGAATACAAGCCTTCAATCTGCGCGGCCAGTCGTCTATCGCAGCACGAACGAGGTCCATGTCAATATCGGCGGCTGCCTTAATCAAGGATGTCTTGAGTGACTCCAAATTGGGATGAGGCTTTGAGCACGCCTTTTCCTCCAAGTGTTGCCATATCTTGTAATCTAACGGATTCAAATCTGGACTGGAGGAGGGCCAGTCTTCGTGCCGGATGAAGTCGATTTCACGCGCCGCCAGCCAGTCTTGTGTGCTCTTCGCTCTATGAGCTGGCGCCGAATCTTGTTGGAATACCCAGTGCCTGTTATTGAACATGGTATGAGAAACAGGTTCCACAAGGTTCGTCAGGACTGTATTTTGATACACAACAGCATTCGTTTTTACACCTTTCTCACAAAAATGTACCTCTGTTAAGCCCCAATAAGAAACTCCCAACCATACCATGAGCGAGGATGGAAAATGACCTCGTTGGACACGCGGAATACGGTTGCTCGCTTCTTCACTACTGTGTGCGTACACCTTATCATTTTGTTTGTTGTAGCTCTATTCTACGGTAAACATTTTTTCATCCGAAAAAAGAATTTCCCGATATTTTTTTCCCGCGTACCGCTTCAACAAAGCGCGGCATCTCTTCAGTCTCAGGTCCATTAGACGAGCATTCAAACGATGTCCTGTTTTTCTTCGATATGCCCGAAGCCCTAAGTCTTCATTTAACACCCTTTTCACCGTGGTTCTGCTTAACCCCATCTGAAGGGCCAACAGTTTCTGCTTACGTTTGGGATTTCTTTGAATTCGTGCCTTCACAGCTTTTATCACTGCTGGAGTCCTAACAGACCGAGGGCGACCACTTCTTGACCTGTCATCTACACTAGAGTCTTCATTGTATCGTTTGATGGTACGATAAACGAATCTTTTGGTTATATTCAAATTTTTCAGTATGTTAAAAATTTGAATTGGCGCGTAACTGTAACGATGCAACGCAATAACTGCAACACGGTCTTCTTTAAGCGTCCACTCCATATTTAAAAATGAGTAAAATTCTAAAAGTTATACATTTTTATTTTCATGAACAATTCGAAATTCGAATTCAATAAACTTTTTTATTGGCCAGCATTCTAAAAGAAAAGTTTTTACTGTGTGACAATACTTATGACCTGACTAGGTATAATGGAACAATTTATACAGCGCCATATATGTAGTGTTGAAAAATATGTAGCTATATATTGATCTACATATTCAAATATGTCGGTAGACACGTTTTTATGTACATAAATTTTTTTTTTCCCATTTTGCTATCTGCAATCGGCTACATAGCCATAATCAGATTGTTTCCATGTCCACATTGATTATAGGTGGCACTCCTGTAAGTGGCACCATTATAGTGTAATACTAGGTTTATGTTCTTCGATCCAGGTTTAGTATCTGCCATCTTTTGAGGTGATATACGTTTTCACTTGGGTTCAAAAAAAAAATAATAATATATATATAATAAAAATAAACCAGTAATGATCAAACTGAGCTCGTTTTATTACAATCTAATCGCACAGTATGTAGCAGAGGTTGGTAATAAGGCTTTAAATGCGAACCAAACCTGTGACCCCTGCAGTCACTCTGCCTGCCACCACAGACATCTATACTACTATTATAAAGAGGAAAGATTTGATTGTTTGTTTGTTTGTTTGTTTGCTTTGAATAGGCTCCGAAACTACTGACCCGATTTAAAAAATTCTTTCATTGTTGGGAAGCTACACTATCCCCGGGTGACATAGGCTATATTATATTTTCAAAAAAATTAGGGATCCTTACTAAAACTCCAATAATGTAACCCAAAGTGTAAAAAAATTACCTAAAATATTATTTAAATCGCGTGCGTTGCGAAAACTATTGATGATAGAATAAAATAATGTACTACAACTTTGCAGAACACATCATTATTTACAAAAAATGTCGCGACAGCATATGTCTAACTATTATAGTTATGCCACAATAAGTGTTCTTTTATTTTAAAATTTTAATTGAAATGCCGCCCCTAGAAAAGGCTCTTTATTTGGATCTTGGTATTAATCCTTATCAAAATAAATTACTTCATATTCAAAACTGTTTCAATACCTTAATATAACTTTTTGAATTATTCAATTCGGATATTCCATTCGAAAGATATCACGAGTTTAAAAATGTAAGTCTTAGAAAAATGTTGCGTGGTAGCCGCTCACCCTGTTCGGCTAGCTAGGCAGCACCTTATGCAATGTAGGCGTGCGTCACTGGGGTTTTTACAAAAATTAGAATACTTATTAAAAAATAACGAGAAATAAATAAAAAGTAATAACAAAAAAAATCATTAAAATAAAAGCTCATAAAAATAATAATATTCAAACTTTCTTTATAATTTTATTTTTTTAGTAACCTGACGCAAATAGAAGGGTTTGCCCTCAGGGGCGCTCCTCTGTCCGAGGAGTGCACGGGTGTGCGTACCCGAGGTGCCCGAGCATCCGTCGCTTCACTCCCCTCTCCGTTCGAGGCGACAGAGTCCTACCTTTCTTTCCGTCTACCTCTTACATCCTTTCCAACTTAGCTCTGTTCGTGGCGTGGTCCCCGGTGGAATGGTTGCGAATACTGATTGGGGTCCCGGGTTCTACCCTGGAACCTGATTTGGTAGTCGAAACCATGCCTATTTCGACTGCGCCTGCACAGAGAGTGTTCCCGGGGCGGGAATTGCATCCTCGCTGTCGGTTGGTCTTGCTGGGCCGGCTACGACGTCAGGCGACTCTGCTTTTTCTGGAGTGTCGTCTGGTAGTCGTACCCACGCCTGACTAGCACGCGACGGGGATGCCAGTCCCGTCCGGAATTGGCCGTGGACCTGTCGCTCCCGGCCCTGGTTCTGTCCATGGTCGGGGGCGATCCTGGATGGACGGCCGTCGCCTCCTTTTGCGAGGCAGTAGTGTCTGCAAGGGAGGCGGCGGAACGGGAGCGGGAGTCCGCCACCGCACTCCCCTCCCGCCAACGTAGGCCGCGTCGTCGGCGCCGGAGGGCCGGCAACGATCTCCGGCCGCCGTAGAAAGCGGCCGCGGGCGGCCCCTCGGGGGAGGATCCGCCACCCGCACTATTGCCGCGAGGGAGAAGGCCGCGTGCTGTTCCGCAGCCCCCTCAACTCCTAGAGTTGTTACAAGAGAGTGCCGGGGGGACGAAACCCTGACCCCCTGGCGCCAGCACTTTAGAAGGGGCCCGCTTTAAGACAAAGCGTGGGCCGACGCCGGCCCGGGCCACGAGATCGGCAGGCCATATATCCGTGGGCCCGGGCGTAGGCGATAGGAGAACAGCGGGGTTTTTTAGTGGTTGTCGGATGGTCGAACATCTTTTCCGGAGTCCCTTATATCCCTCGGTCCCCCCGGGCCGGGGGAACCCGTCAAGAGAGGTTTAATTTTTAATTTTTTGTTAAATACCCATGCGAAGCTGGGACGGGCTGCTAGTTATATATATAACTAAATAATATATCTGATTAAAACTTATATTCTACTAGATAAAGGTTTGAACTAAATTGCTTATAAATATTATCAAGGACTAAGTATACCTTACCTTGATAATCTTCTCTCCCTCCGCTCCCAAGGCCTTTCCATGCCAGTTCTCCAGGTCCTCGATTCCAGGGAATCCCTTGCCTTTGAAGGTCTTGGCAACAATGGCTGTTGGTCTGCCAGTTACGGTGGCAGCCTCATCAAAGGCCTTCACCAGTTCAGTTACGTCGTGACCGTCGACGACTAGGGAGTGGAGACCAAAGGCCTTCAGTCGGGCGTCATAGACCTCCAACTGTGATGGAATTTTTTTATTAGTTTTAGCTTCAATGATTGTATGGATCATACAAATAGTCTGGTCAAATACATTTGATATTTCTAGTAAATACTTGTGCAATAACATGAGCTAGTAGAAGAAATTAATTTTTAATCTTTGCCACAGCCTAAAAACGACTGTCTCGAATCACGCAGCTATAAGTTAGATGTTGCCACCACATATAATAATAATAAATATATTATACATATAAATTTTTATAAATAAATATTATACATAAACACCCAAAAACAACGGGATTCGAATCCGTGACTTCCGCAAGCATTACGCCACGAAGATCGTCGATAGCTGATACTTAAACAGTTGGCCACAATTTAGCATGACATGTCTGCGATGCACGGCACTTAGTCGCCAGGACGCTTCTCTTTCATGCACATTTTTTATATGCTGCAACTGGTTGTAAATAATGGACACCGGGCTGAAGAGCGAGACAGTAAATTATTTGCGACTTGCGTACTCTTTCTCATCTATATTTAATAAATAACAAAGGAATGAAATATATTTAGCAAATATAAAATTAACAGTGTATGTTAAAGACAATATTCTAATTAAATTTCTCTCTCTTTAGACTTATATATGCTGCGGCGGATGTGTGGAGTGATGCGGAAGGACAGCGTTACGAACTACCGCATTCGCGGCAGCCTTCATATCCGTGACATTGCGGAAAAAATGTAGGAGTGTCGCCTTCGCTGGTATGGCTACATTTTACAGCAACTGGCTACTTAAGTGGGGAACAAATGTCTGACCATACTGCGCCCCGGTAGGAGGGACCCAAAAAGTGTAGGCACGCATATCACCTATCAGTCTTTATATCTGTGACTTTTTACTGTAACCGGTAAATTATGTCGGAAACAAAGGTTTGGCCAGGACAAATTTTGCAAAGCAGCTAACGACTAGTTGGAACCAGACCTTAGGTAGAGAAGCAGATGTCATTTTTAAATCGCAACCAATATTTGACAACTCACACTAACCATTTCATTATTTCCAGTTTTTTAAAATTATATACATACTTCTCGTTGTATTCAAAATCTGCAAGCCTTGATAAATATGTATATTAATTACCTGATGCTGCAGGGAAGTGGGCTCCGACTGCCCCAAGCGGTTGACATCAAAGATGACCACAAGGTTGTCTAGCTTGTAGTGGCTGGCAAAGTGCAAGGACTCCCAGATACTTCCCTCCGCAGCCTCACCATCACCGACCAGACAGTACACCCTGTAGAAATACACGTCAATAAATTTTAGCCCATTTTATGAGATGACTTACGTTAGGTAACAACACCAAGGTGTCCAAGCCATAAATCTTAAAAATAATAACCAACTCTCACCGCTATTAAAAAAAGACAGTCATGTCCTTGTGAGTTTTATTTTGAAATAAATAACAATGCACCTTCCACATACAACATGGTGTCAGAAGTATTTTTTTTAATTTTCTATACAGAGGAAACTGAAATTTACCAGCACCGCGTCAGAGCTCCGTGGAGAAGCCAACGCGGTTACGTGGGGTTCTCCATCCTAATGTTACTACTGCCACCCAGATAAGTCGCAATTGGGACAACCCCCGCATTGCAGTCATCATTCGTAAGGCCCCACGGCTCTTGCAGTTAGCAAAGGCCAACAGCACTTTCTAGGGCGGGAGTTTATCGGTGTCTACTTCTGCCAGTCCGCCTCCTGCGGATGGGTGGTGCCTCTGGTTCCTTCTCCCTTTCCCGATGGCCTCCTTCTGACGAATGTCTCGCTCGCAGATGTTGATCACCGTTTGCCAACAAGTTTCGCTGCAGAGCATTTGACCTATTATATTCCGCAACGAGAGATCTCCAATGATGGAACAAAGGTCCTGCCTTTGGGGCCACCATGCCACACACTGATGGTGTCAGAAGTATACAACTTATTCATAGATCGCTAAAGAAGCAAAGTAAACTCAAAGGTCTTAGTTGTTTACTTCACCTTTACCTCAAGTCCCAGCCACTTTTACCAGATGAAACTAACTGCACGTATTAGTTACTGTCTTCTTATATTACTTCCAATTTATGAGTTTTAAATAAGCACAGTAGATGATATTTCACAAGGTCGGCTCGCGTACGCGGGTGGTCTGATATAATCGTGTAATTACAAATATTCAGGAACTGATTCCACATGGATACAAAACATTTGTGATTCAAATTTATTGCATTAGCCTGTTCAATTGTGTGTGTGTGTGTGTGTGTGTGTGTGTGTGTGTGTGTGTGTGTGTGTGTGTGTGTGTGTGTGTGTGCGCGCGCGCGCGCGCGCACGCGCACGCACGCACGCGTATATATATATATATCATCATTTCAGCCGGAAGACGCCCACTGCTGGACAAAGGCCTCCCACAAAGATCTCTTTTTTGAGGGGTTTTTGCCATAATCGCCACGCTTGGCAGGCGGGTTGGCGATCGCAGTGTTCGCGGTTGGTGATGCTCTCTCGGAAAGATGCTGCTGCCCATCCTCCGTTCTTGTATCCCTTAGTCGCCTCTTACGACACCCACGGGAGGAGATGGGGTGGTGCTATTCTGGTGCGACACCACACACTTGTATATACCTAGTCAGGTCATAAATTCTGTCACATGTTTAATGTAAAATAATTGTAACAAGTTTATTAATTATGTAACCATTCATATACCAAAATGAACTTAACAAAACATAGATTCTTATGACATTAAAGTTTATTCAAAATGACCTCCGTGATTTTGAATACAAGCCTTCAATCTGCGTGGCCAGTTGTCTATCGCAGCACGAACGAGGTCCATGTCAATATCGGCGGCTGCCTTAATCAAGGATGTCTTGAGTGACTCCAAATTGGGATGAGGCTTTGAGCACGCCTTTTCCTCCAAGTGTTGCCATATCTTGTAATCTAACGGATTCAAATCTGGACTGGAGGAGGGCCAGTATTCGTGCCGGATGAAGTCGATTTCACGCGCCGCCAGCCAGTCTTGTGTGCTCTTCGCTCTATGAGCTGGCGCCGAATCTTGTTGGAATACCCAGTGCCTGTTATTGAACATGGTATGAGAAACAGGTTCCACAAGGTTTGTCAGGACTGTATTTTGATACACAACAGCATTCGTTTTTACACCTTTCTCACAAAAATGTACCTCTGTTAAGCCCCAATAAGAAACTCCCAACCATACCATGAGCGAGGATGGAAAATGACCTCGTTGGACACGCGGAATACGGTTGCTCGCTTCTTCACTACTGTGTGCGTACACCTTATCATTTTGTTTGTTGTAGCTCTCTTCTACGGTAAACATTTTTTCATCCGAAAAAAGAATTTCCCGATATTTTTTTCCCGCGTACCGCTTCAACAAAGCGCGGCATCTCTCCAGTCTCAGGTCCATTAGACGAGCATTCAAACGATGTCCTGTTTTTCTTCGATATGCCCGAAGCCCTAAGTCTTCATTTAACACCCTTTTCACCGTGGTTCTGTTTAACCCCATCTGAAGGGCCAACAGTTTCTGCTTACGTTTGGGATTTCTTTGAATTCGTGCCTTCACAGCTTTTATCACTGCTGGAGTCCTAACAGACCGAGGGCGACCACTTCTTGACCTGTCATCTACACTAGAGTCTTCATTGTATCGTTTGATGGTACGATAAATGAATCTTTTGGTAATATTCAAATTTTTCAGTATGTTAAAAATTTGAATTGGCGCGTAACCGCAACGATACAACGCAATAACTGCAACACGGTCTTGTTTAAGCGTCCACTCCATATTTAAAAATGAGTAAAATTCTAAAAGTTATATATTTTTATTTTCATGAACAATTCGGAATTCTAATTCAATAAACTTTTTTGTGGCCAGCATTCTAAAAGAAAAGTTTTTACTGTGTGACAATACTTATGACCTGACTAGGTATTATTATTATTCATATATATATTATGAAACAAACCTGTAGGATGCCTGGTCAAAGTACTTGCCGACGTAGGCCATACCGGCCGCCACGGCCAGCCCTTGGCCCAGAGAACCCGTGCCCACATCCACAAAGTTCAATCTGGGCGTCGGGTGACCTTCGAGGTCACTCTCCAGTTTACGGAGGTTCTTCAACTCGTCCACAGGAAAGAGACCTGCTTCCGCCCACGCAGCGTATAGGATCGGGGCTGCGTGACCCTGGTGTACAAATTGGAACACTCAACTTGGAACTATAATTGGTCCTAGTTGTAGATAATATTCGAGCAGGGATTTCTACAGTAATTTGGACAAGAGGGCCCAAATTACTTTAAAAATCCTATCTCTGGAAGGCGACCACCTTTGGTCTTAAGCATGGAGTCATAGTAACCTTGTGTTGTGTTCCGGCATTAGTGACCCAAGTTCCTGTACCCTTATGGGACAGCAGCATGTTCGCGATGCCACTGGTGTTGTAAACATCCATAGACGACGGTAACTGCTAAAGTCTAAGTGGGCTGTTAGTCTGTACGCTGTCTTAAAGCAATTTAAAAAAAATCACTCGTTTTTCCTATTCACACAAAATTAGTCTCTACCTACTAAAATATGTCATTCTCAAAACAAGTTGGTTCACGCAACACATCTTCAAAACAATTTTTGTCTTCCCAAAAGGTCGATATTTGTGAGACACCTTTAAAGAGAAACATGCGTGACATATATGCCGACGTAAAAAGCTATAAATGGGCCTTCCGTAAAATTATAATTAATTATAAAGTTAGATTAGATTTTCAATGTTAGATTTTCATTATGAAGTTTTTGAAACGAATTCAATGCAAAATGCATATTGTAAAAGGTTACATTACAGTTTCAATGTGCTCATATATCATTTAGTAGTCTACTGCCATATTCATTGCAAGGTATTGACTATAACAAAAAAAAAAAAAAAAAATAACAAAATATAAAATTCTTTTAGTTACTATTAAAATAAAATTAACTACCATCAGATGCATTTTTTATGCAAACAAGATATTTGCGAAATAATTATTTAAACTCTTAAGATAACGTTATCAGTTAAAATTGTTATTTAAACTAAATATTATACAATAGATAGTTTCGCCTGAATAAACCAACTTATTATCTACATTTATAACTAAGGAAATATTTGTTTATACTCAATAAATTGTAATATATAAATTTATCATTTAATAGCACATTCGAAAGCTTTATTTTTTAATATTGGTGTATCAGGCTATATAATTAGATTTTTATTGCTAAAAAGCGCAGACAGGCTGACGGCTAATTTAATAGTTAGCAGTTACCCTCGTTTTAAGGAAGTTTGCGACGCTAGGGGCACCACGTACACGCTGCTGTCCCATTGAGGTAGTGAGCAGATATTATACCTATTACTAATATTACAAAATACTTGGATGGATGTATGTTTGTTGGTCATTCATGTAAGAAATGGTAAAATACATATGAATATTTGGTGGACATATTTTATTGAAAGCCGCTCTATGACTGTTACAAATCGAAACTTTCACTTCTCCTGAGGTATGCAATTAATAATTTCACAGGATGAAAAAAATACGCATCGTTTGTGTCGGGCATCGTTTGTGTCGGCGTCCATTCGTAACGTCTTCTCTAAATAAAACTTTTGAGGCAGATTAAAAGATCATATTAAAGAGATTCAGATTAAAAAGAGCAAGTTACAATAAAAAAAAAGTCCCTAGCATAAATATATTAAATTATACTTCTTAAAGCATGCCAGTGCTTTGATTAAATAAATAATAAAAAAATGCAGGTTTTTAACAAAAAACAGATTGACTTTTACATGATGAAACCTATTAGTGCCTCATTCATTTTTGGAGGATGCATGAGGTGGCAGAACCTTAGTTCCTGAAGGTCTTTAAATAAAGAGGGTTCACTAATATATCCCTAATATTATAATTTATTTCAATTAAATATTTAATTCGGTCAGCGATTTTTAAATTAAGAACTAAATACAATCCAAATGTACAGTACCTTTGATAGAATGAACCGGTCGGCAGAGGGGTCTTTCGGTGCAGATATCTTGTACTTCATTGTATGGAAGAAAAGCACCGACATGATCTCCGCCATCGACGCGCATGATGTCGGGTGGCTGTTGGACAACATTGTCATTAGATATGACATGATACATACAAAAAAAATGAACTGAAGACATTCTGGAGTTGATTCATATAACACATGATTTGTTTCACTTGGACATCATATTATCGGCGGGTGAAACTAAACTGTGAAGATATATTTTAAGCAATATGACAAAAACATGACACTGAATTCTTCTAAATATGCCCAAAAATATTAGAAATAGGGTTTAGTCATGGATGAATGCATACTAAGGTCATTGTATGATACCATAAAATGCTAATTAATTATAAAAAAAATAACATATATTGTATTTGAGTTGGGAAATCTTCAAAATTAAAAGAATTAAATAAAAAAAACAATTAAATTTGGAGCTCTGATTTGGAGGATCTATTTTTTTTCAGCACACAAATGATATTTTGCTGTGGAGGCAAATATTTAAAATGAATCAAATATGAGAAAAATAACTGAGCTACTGATATATTGATCTGTGTGAATGTTACTGCCCACAACCATCAACATGATTGGCATGAGTACGACAAGCACAACTTACTGTTGGACATACTGGGTCCACTGATTCAATCAAAATCAGCGAGTAATATAAGTATGTACAATCTCCTCAGCATTTAATCAATACATTTATTTGCTGTATAACATACATGGTATAACAAAATGTACACTAGACATTTTAATGTATATAATTATGTACATACAAATGTATCTCCATGTAACATATTTATGTTTTTTCCTTTTGCTCTTATCCCACATTATATGGGGTTAACACAACATGTTCCCTCCTTCCACTGTCCTCTGCTAACACAGGCTAACAGTCATCCCAATATTCACACATTTTTTGCCATATTATCTTTTACACAATCCATCCATTTTTTTTGTCTACCTCTTTTTTCCTCGTTAAATGGCATTCTTCCTTGCGCATTACACGGCCCAACCACACTACTCTATTACTTATCCTCTAATATACTCATTTCTAATTTTATCCATTTTCGCAGCATGTTTCTTTCGTCCCCCCCTTGTGACCCAGCATTCCGATCCATACAATACGACAGGCCTTATTACAGATTTATAAAAATTAACTTTTGAGTTAAGTGGTACTTTTGGGTCATAAATTGTTCCTGAGCTTTCGCCATTTAATCTATCCTGCATTAACTCTGTTCACGTTCTGGATTAATGATCTGAGGTCCCAGAAGTTGGCAGAGACACACCTTCTAAGGTAATCAGGGAGAAGTCGGATACTCTTTAACCCAACACCCTCTAATCTCTCCTGCCATTTAGCCAATCTATTATTTTTATTATTATTATTCTTTTTAATACATATTGTAAATGTTTAATTTCATAATTTTATCAGTAAAACTCTATCGTACTCAAGTACTTAGTTAATTTGCTACTTAACATAAACCGGTTATCAAATACAGAATGTGGCTAGTTAGGTGCTGAGTAGTAATATTATTATATGTTACATAATCTTGGCTGCACTTAGAATATAAGGTTCAGCACTGAATATTGTGACAGAATGGAATTGAATGGATGTATTTTGCACTGTACCATTTTGAAATCATTTCCTTTTTCTAAGAAAATATATAAAATAATATGGCTAAATAAGGTTTGTAGTGCCCTGCAAGGGAAAACCAAATGGAATTCTCACTTAACTGCTAGTTCAATCAAAAGGAGTAATATAAATATGTCCTCTTTTATGACTTTCTAGTAAAATTATAGGCAACCTGTATTCTACACATATATATGGCATTAAAACTTTTCAAAAGCCGAAACAATAACAAGAATCAATATAAATATTTTAAGTTGTACATTGATCATTATTATTATAATTGTCTATTCATAATATTTGAAAAAAATAATAAAATATTAATTAAAGTTCATAAGTATCCACTAAAATTGAAAATCATCAATGATTACAAAATTTTCCATGAGTGTGACACATGATAATCAAATATTTAACACATAATATAAATCAAATATCAAACAAAAAAGAGGCTGTTAATTTTTTAACATAGCACCTCTGCACTCAGATAGTGCAGTTACATAACACGGCTGCTCACCGATAGCGGGGTCAAGGTTCACACAATGATAAATAAAGGTGAAACTTGAATATACAGTAAAAAGTATTCAATGCTATGAAATTGTTAATATCCTATAGTGCAGGTAGTAGAGAAAAATATATTGTCAATGTACTCTGTGGATAGATACACAATGAAGATACAACCTGTACTAACATGATGTTTATTATATACAATAGATTGGATAGACAATATTTTACATGTTACACGAAATACTTATTTCATTCAATATTCAAAATCATCTAATACATCCATACTAATTTTATAAATATGAAAGTAACTCTGTTACATTTACATGGCTAAACTGCTGAACTAATTTTTATAAACTATGGTATAGAGACAGATTGGACCCTGGAAAAGCAATGTTTGTTTGTAGTGAATTTAAGAATAAAAGTTGTATAATATTGTAAGAAAATAGAACAAAATTATTATATCTTGGGTGTTTGTTAATAATATTTACTGCTGCTAAATTAGAGGCACCAAATGACCATTATCCTTTCTGTATTAAGCCATTTTTATTACATATGAAAAGGACTTATTATGTACTATATATAGTGTAGGTAGTTTATAAAAGTGCAATTCAAACTGACCAATGGACATAGTGACTGTACTGTAGCATGGGCTACCAACCCGTACAAGCTATATTTAATACTAAAAAATAGCAATAGATGGCACTACTATTAACATTTGTAAATTATAAAATGTGAATAAGCCGAATTATGTAGAAATATTGAGATTAAAATAAAGATTAGCATATTTTATAAACACAACTTCACATCAACCTTAATTCAACTCCTTAATTTGAAGATAAGAAACATTATAAATACAGTAATACCCCGCTTAGCGCGACCCCGTTACGCGCGGTTTCACTATAACGCGAATTTCAAATTTCGCGCTCAAATGCCTCGCTTGCGCGAAAGAGTGCATATAAACATAATGTAGTCTTATTACCATCGCCGCACTTTTAGCCAACTAATTCATGAAACTGACGGGGAAGGAAGACAGTCTATGCGAGAGTGGTGGTAGTCATACAACATTATGAAGTCTATTCACAACATAGAAGAGGCTTGGAAGGAAGTTAAAATGAGTTGTATGAATGGGGTGTGGCGTAATCTTTGGCCAGATGTAGTGGAAGCACCTAGAAGAATTGTCCAGATGCAGAGACAAGTGCTTGAAGACATTGCTGCAATGATTGAGGGGTCTGAACTTGAAGATGTCACGGTAGAAGATCTCGTAGAACTTGTAGCAACGCACGACGATCCTATCAGCAATGAAGATCTGATCGAGTTACAGAATAATCCTATCTACGACGAGGAAGAACAAGTAGAAGAGAAAGTTTTATATACATATTTTATACATATTTTTGTATACATATTTTATGTTAGTTTTAAGTATCTGTATGCAATAAAGAGTTTTTCATTCATTCATTCATTCATTTTATCTTTAGGGGAAATACAAAATGCACTTTCAAAAATTTATTCAGGTTTGGACATATTGCAGAGTATAGACAATAATGATGACCGTGTGTTGACCGTGTGTCAAACAATTAAAAACAGTGTTGGGTGTTATGAACGTATTTTACAAGAACGTAAACAAAACGCTACCCAAAAGACAATAGATGTATTTTTCCGTAAAAAATAAGAGTATGTATTGCATAAACACTTTATGCAATACATATTCTTATTTAAAGTAATTGATAAGAAGAATAGAATTCAAGTGATTAGAATTAAAGTGATTGATTAAAATGATTTGTATTTTTTGTATTAAATTTTGACTATGTTTAATCATAAACCCCGATATACGCGAATTTCAGTTAACGCGATTTTTTTCGGAACGTATCCCTCGCGTAAAGCGGGGTATTACTGTAATCAATTGAGAATACGAAAGTATAGGGCTACATGCGTACATTTCAGCGACTTTCGCGACTCTCGTAGTGTTTTGCAATTATGACGCTAGATGGCGGGTAACCGGAATGAGCTTGTGAGGTTTGCACCGCGCTTGCACACATTCGTCGTCTAAGTTTTATTTATTTCCTTGTTGGGGCCGCTGCCCGCTGTTCAATTCAATCGAGTTCGAGTCACTTCGAGTCGAGGTTGTTTTATGAAAAGAGATTAAAGAACAAAAATGGCTCCGAATAAATGTGCATACTTTATGTGTAATAACACTTCGGATCAAAAACCTAGTGGGACAACAAGCGATAACCGTATCCTTAGTGTCTCACTAGATGGCAGTACTTATCGTGGTTATTTGTGTTCTCACTAGTGCCATCTGTTGAAAAATCGAAGAAAGAAAAATAGCCAGTCGAATAGCCAGTATTAGGGTGATACCATTTGCTTGTACTGGATGGTGTCTCTGTTATATTATGTACTTTGTGACTGTAGTGATTATTTAATAGGACATAAATCCAGTTTCAAACCATACCAAAAACTTGGAAGATGACTTGGGTTTTACAATAAAAATTCTGAGTTGAGTGCAACTACAAGCACAGCCTTTATATGTCAAAAGCACTATTTAATAATTAATAATACAGAAAAATTTACAATACAAATGATACTGAATTCATTATACATAAATTAAACTTAATTTTATATTCGACGAGGCTAACCCGGCAAAAGTTGCTTAGCCATATAAATTTAAAACAGCAAGTCTTTCTCTAAGATCCAATCTATTTCTATACAGAAATTCATTAAAACTGGTTCAGCGGTTTAGGCATGAAAATGTAACAGACATACTTTCGCATTTATAATTTTAAGTATGGATTTATTTTTTATATCAAATGGATAAAAGACTCAGGGTATATGCTTGTAGTGTTTAATAGAGGGTAGATATAATATTTATTAATATAAAATAGTTTCTACAAGTTACTTATTAATTTAATTTTAATTACACTCAAACTCTTTATAAAGAAACTCTGTTTACCAAACAGTTTGCAGTATCATGGATCAGATTTAAATATAATAAATTGCAGTATTAGTTAAGCATCCAGTAAACTCTAATGATAAACATTGTCTTTCTAGAAACAAAGATAAATCATGTTAAGTATATTTTGTCAAAATCCCTCAAGGTTTGAAGGTATTAAAAACTGAACATGTTGTACAAGTGTGGTTAAAAATAACTCCAATGGTCTTAGCTTGCAGTAAATATGAATATCTCTATAATGGGCACAGTGGGGGTGGTAAGCATGCCATAAGTTTCATCGGAGCGTCATAATCAGGGCACAAACCAAACACGTTCCTTTTTCACCGTGTAATGCTCCTCATAGGCAGTTTTTTACATCTCAATGGGCACATTAGCAGTTGCTATGTACTGAGAGGTAAGTAAAACTTCGTGAAGAAACCTGCTCACAGCATGATATATATTGACATCAGCGTGTGTAATGATCTTCAATTCAACCTTCACCATATATGGCAAGTATACTGTCCATAATCGATCCAGCCATGGATGTTAGGGCCTGGTGTTGTAATTAATATATTTTTATACATAAGTTTTATTTTAATAATGATGTTAAGTAATATTTTTAATAGGACAGTATAAGCCACATTGGGAAATTTTAACATGCAGTACTTTGAGTTCTCTTGCAATTATTAATTTTATCTGAGATCTTAAGATGAAATTTCATAATATATTATTCACAAAGTACAAAAGAGGTCATTGTCCAGTATACCCTATATTGCATAGTAACTCATATATGAATAGAACTGATTGTTACTTAGAGGGATTCTTACAAGAATTTTAATGCATGATATGCAAAATTCTTTACTTTGTATAACCATTAGAATAAATTGTGTTAATTAAGCAGCTTAATTATAATAATGTAAATACAATCGTAAGCATGAATTGCACAAATTAATAAATCAATATCTCAAAATATGCATTATAACTCGACAGATAAGATTTCAAATCAAACATGAACATAGAAATCACATGGTACTATGACGCTACTATTTAACCACATCTTTACAAATTTCCATAAAGAACTAATTATTACTAACAAAAATCTATTAGTACAACTATAATTCATTGTCGTTTGTAAGATAGAAAAACTATAAAATATTTGCTAGAAAAAATAAGTATTCGCTTTAATGAACATATTTCACAGTACCTATAAAAACGAATCCGTCATATAAAACTTATTAGAATTTTTAAAGTAAGCCGGCAAGGCAAGGATTCACCTTCATAGGACCTTCAACAAACAATTTTGAGGTTATATTCTTACTTACCCCGATTTTGATGCATTGGTGGCAACGATGCTGTCGATTCTTAACTTATTGGCGATGTCTTTTAGGGCTTGGATGTCCACGTTCCTTTCGCCTTTCATTTTCGAATGTTTATTTAAATATAATTTATTAAACACGTTGTTTACAGCCGGTCGCTTGCCTACCGCCGGATTTAATGATGCTCATCAGTGTGACCATCTCAAAATTTATAATCCTGCCTTAGATTGAATAGAATCCTGCCAAAGTTTATAATGAAAATGCCAAAATAATGCCAGTATAATAATAATATTTTTTTATTGATATTGTTTATATGAAATGTCTGTCATATATCACAATAAAGATTATATTCATCGCTACATGTCTAGTCATCCGTTTGACCATTTTTTGGTTGGTTGAAACGAAACACAATTCTTGAAAAATGTAGTAACCTACAACAATATTATTATATGAGAAAACACGTATAAAGTCTCGCAATAGTAAGAGTATTTTAGTCAGAAGTTGCTGCTATTACTTTATTTTAGCGACTATTAAACCTACATTAGATACACTTATCGCAAAGAATATTTTTTTTAGTTTGATACGATAAAATTAATTAATTAAAAGATAATTCACTTGTGACTGCCTACCCCCTATAGTGATACTCTTCCATATTTTTCTTATGTTTTGTTATACAGGCATGTTTTATGGCAGATAGACGCGATGGCAATTTACAATTGCATGCGTTAAAAAAAGCCCTGGCAGGATTGTCTTTAGCTTTAATAAGCTACGATGACAGTAATGGGTCTTGCTCTCATTCTGCCCTGTACGCTCTTTCATACTTTCGCTTCATTTTACCAAAACACACTCAAGTTTTAATTATATTTATACTCCTTAAAGTCGTGTACTCAGAATAAAAGACAAAAGTTATATGAATATTAATATGGTTGATTTGCTTGAAATGTACATACAACATTGCAAAAAGAATTTACACTCTAATATCAGTTTTATAGTTATAGACCGTATACATGAATCATTAGAGTTCACAATTAAGTGTCACACAAAAATTCTAAGAGAGGTTTAAGGGAATACCTGTAACTAAAGAAGTACTATTGCCATAATTAACATTTTATCCCAATACTGCCAAATACTGCCGAATTTTTAAAAACTGCCACACATCCTGCCACAGCCTAAAATAAGGGCTCAATTCTGCCAAAATGGCAGGAAACTGCCACATATGGTCACACTGATGCTCATTGCTCAATGCTCATGCATGATGCTAATGCTAATTGATGTTAGAGTTACCTGTTACATAAATTAAATTGTAACAGTAAATAAAAATAAATTGTAAACAGTTAGAAATCGATATTATTTATTAAATGGTTACGTATTATCGATTTTTAGCAGTGAGATAAATTAATTTACAACCTTAGAGAGTATTAAATTTTTGAGATGGGAAGATATTATTTTAAAAGTGTTTAAATTCGTACAAAAATTTGGTGGCAATTTTTTAACCTTCCTTTTTTTTACATACAAAACCTTATGGAATAGTATATATTTTAGCCAGGCTTAAATATAACACTTTTTGCTAGTTATACTTAAGCATTTTGCTAAATTATAAAAAAAATATTTGATGGTAAATAACCATTTTATTACTTGATATATTTGTGAAAACATTTATTAAGAAGTAATAAGTAAAAAGAAAATATAATAATATAATGTAGCTGTTGTAGACGTTCTAGTTAAAGTGTAAATATTATAAATTCGTACCATTAAGTTTTAATGTTCATTATAAAATATCAACAGAATTCGATAAAACAGTAATTCAATATTAAAATTGTTGCAATGATCACACACTATGCAGGGTCGGTACAGCATATTTTCTCCACTCGTCGTCTCGATATATGGAATAGGGATTCATCCTTCAATCAATAAATTTGTGATCGAAGGATTCATCATAAGTTAAAACAATATTACCAGAGAAATTAGATCGCAGCGCCACCTACCAGGTTCAATTGCGCATCTAAACCATTCTCGAATCCACTGGAACACACATAAAAAATTTAATAAAATCGATCCAGACGTTTAGGAGGAGTTCAGTGACATACACACGCACATACGAATTATATACATATATAAAGGTTTATAAACACACATAATTTTTTAACAGCCAACAGCGATGCGCGATGTTTATATTGGGACGTAGATCGATATCAACAGAAGTTTAATCGAGTTCGATAATCGAAAATGTATCAACTCATTTTACCAATTCCATATGAAGGCTACAGGTAGCAAGATATAATTATTAGGTTCAGTAAAGGGTAAATAATTTTACCTCTGCGATTAAAGTTTATTTTAAATAGTAAATACTGTCCCAATATATTAATTTTTATAATTTAATAATATAAATATAAATGCGAATACTGCCATCTTTTGACTGATATCTAGTATGGTAACTACATGTCAATTATATTACAACTTATCAACAGTAGGTGGCGCAAGATAAACTTTTGATTCCAGACATTAATTTTTAAGGTAGAAGAAAATTACACCAGCACACATATAAAGTGATTAGCACATTTGACGCCACCTACCTATCGACATGTATTTAGACTCGCTGAATCTGAATCTGGAGTCAGTTTGGAACGTGCACCCTCAAAATATTAAAAGAATTGAAAAAAAAAACGTGAAAAAATAACATTTGAGTGTGTTGGTTATGAAAAAAAATTTGTGGAATTAAATCACGCATGATTTTCATGTATTTGATCTCCCCTGAACTATTTGAACCAAAAAACCAAACCACCTTGAAATGAAGACCTTGAGAAGACCTATATAGCCATCGTTTTCGTTTCATTTTGCGATGGATTAATATTTGTTAAAGAAGCAGAAAGCGGAGCGGAGGGCAGGAGTTCACACAGTGTCACCTGACATCTCTGGCCCCTGAAGTGACGGGTCGCGGGCCCTTGGAATAGGATCACAGAGTGCATAGAAAACCGGTTAATTAAGAAGGCGACCTGCTTAGCCTGCGTGAGAAAGAAGATACCGGGGCCAGTATGGATTACATTACAAATAGTATCCGACCGAAAGTTCGGTTACGGTTTCGGTTTCGGCCGAGTTTCAGCCAAAAATCAAGTTTCGGCGGCAGTTTTGGTTTCGGCCAAAATTGGCCGAAACTTTTGCCGAAACCGAAACTGATTTCTATCAAATATACTCGGATCGTCACAATAATTTACGTGGCGGAAACGTAGACAAACTGCTTTTCTTGGCGTACAATATAAAACTTTTTAATTATGAATATTAATAATACGAAAAACCAAAGAAGTAACCCTAAATAGATATTTAGAAGTTTGTTTTTATTTGATTTTATAACTGTTTTCAATTTAAATGTTTAATGTAGTTTAGTAGTGAGTTTTACTTACATTTACTACACTAAATAAAATAAATGTAAGTATGACTGTCCTACTAATTGTGATCTAGGTATCTTTGATAATTCTAAATGTGCGATTAGATTATCTTTGTTGAGACTGGAACTAAGAGTGTAATTATAATTTTAGTAATTATTATTTTTATTTAAGACGTATACCTAAAAGAGATTGATGATTCTTCTAAGTACAAATACAAACCAAAGTATTAATTAATAAGATTTCAAAATACCAACACTTAGTATTTAATGAAACAGTAACAATTAATATTTTTTTTTATAATATATTAAATAAATGATTACAACAAAATGAATATACTGTGTTTCCATTTCATGTCCTAATTTTAAATAATAATGGGTTTGTGACCACGTGAGTTTCGGTTTCGGCCGAAACTGAACCCACGGCCGAATATTCGGTTTCGGTTTCGGCCGGAAAACCAGTTTCGGTCGGACACTAATTACAAATGAGCGTTGCATGTCTTCCAAATAGGAGGGAACGCGCGAATTACATTGGAGTATGATATAGGTACGCTGCACACTTCGTGGATATTATTTCTAGTAATAGTATTTCCATCTTGGAAAATTAAGTCAGTTGGCAGTTACTCATGTAATTTACTTGTGTTTCTTTTTACAGAAAAGGGGCCCTGTCATGGTACCAATAAAACGAAATCATTAGGTTATTAGCGATTTTTTTAAAGATCTGAACTAGGTGAAAATCCGTATTTGAGCTTTCTTGCAATTATAAAATTGACGGATACATCTTTCACTTCGTTAGATTAAATAAGAAATAAATTAGTGATAAGTCCCAGTAGTAAGTAAACCTCAGTGGCAGGACCTTGTCTTCCGACTTTTGCTTCTTAACTTTGCACGGTTGTGACGGAACAATCTATCAATAATAACAAAACACTAACGACGACCGACCGTGACAAATAATCGTGAAATGATGGACACCAGCTACCGAGTTGTCGCAAGTTTTTGTCGGCTCTAAACTTTGCTCATCTAGTTTTTAGGGCGGCCGCCTGTCTTGTCCTCGATGTTCTTGCAGCACTCATCAATCATGGGCCAACTGAACTTCTGTTTTCTTATTTTACAGTATATTTTTTGTACCTAATTACTTTATATCTTCACTGTTAATCATGAATATTATGGAATACAATTTGGGAGAAGTATTTTACATCTAGCATTGGCGGTAACTTCGAATCGTTTTGACGCAACTTTGCTAAATTGTTTTAATTGTTTTGGAGTAACAGCTGGATATGGAGATTATATATAGACATCCTAGTGTATTATTTATTCTTGCATAATATTAATATAAAAATTTAAATACGAATACTGCCATCTTTTGATTGATATTCAGTTTGGTAACTACCTGATAATTTTACTATAATATATCAACAATATGGTGTATATTAAAATTATATTAGACTAGTTGACACGGCAAACGTTGTTCTGCCATATGAATTTAATAAAAAAAGTAGCCTGTATCGTTCTCTAAGGTCCAATCTGTGACTATATTGAAATTCATCAAAATTTGTTCTGCGGTTTAGGTATGAAAGCGTAACAAACAAACAAATTCACTTTGGCATTTGTAATATTTACCAGAATTAAAAATAGTTTTTATCTGTTATACTTTAATGTTCTAATTGATTTTTTTAATGATAATGGTGATTATGATGATGATGACCGCTGAAGCATTTTTTTTTTGGTCTCGGGGAAAAACCACTCTTGACGGGTTCCCCCGGCCCGGGGGGACCGAGGGATATGTGGGACTCCGGGAAAGATGTTCGAACATCCGACTACCCACTAAAAAACCCCGCTGTTCTCCTATCGCCTATGCCCGGGCCTACGGATATATGGCCTGCCGATCTCGTGGCCCGGGCCGGCGCCGGCCCGCCCTTTGTCTTAAGGCGGGCCTCTTCTTAAGTGTTGGCGCCAGGGGGTCAGGCTTTCGTCCCCCCGACGCTCTCCTAACAACTCTAGGAGTTGAGGGGGTCCGCGGAACAGCACGCAGCCCTCACCCTCGACCGCTGAAGCATATCGGAACGCCTACGGAAGTCCAGGGTTCGATTTCCGTCGCGCAGCTGCTTATGTATAATGTGTATTTATTTACAAAAGAAAAGCAGTACACCAGTTAACAAAAATGCTACGTTACCTTGATACTAGATGGCGCTGTGAAAATGGTCCCAGTATATTTATATGAATATTTAATTAAAAAGCTATATTTATTATATTTACAGTTTCTTAAAATTAATTAATATATCGAAGTTTTAATAAACCGTTAAAAGGATAAGAGGACAACCTCTTTTAAGTATATTTATATGAATATTTAATTAAAAAGCTATATTTATTATATTTACAGTTTCTTAAAATTAATTAATATATCGAAGTTTTAATAAACCGTTAAAAGGATAAGAGGACAACCTCTTTTAAGTATATTTATATGAATATTTAATTAAAAAGCTATATTTATTATATTTACAGTTTCTTAAAATTAATTAATATATCGAAGTTTTAATAAACCGTTAAAAGGATAAGAGGACAACCTCTTTTAAGTACCGTCGTTGGCATTTCTTATATTGTATATCTGTAGATCTTCCCGGAGTCACTGTGGAGCTCTCCATCGGAGCTCAGTGGGCATTTGATCCCTACATAACTAAAGGTAGCTATGCCGGCAAATTGGGAGACTAATAATGATTCAAAAAACCTCTGTTCTGCAAAGAAAATTCCTATTTCATGTCGACCACAACTTGATGAGAAATTTAAAGAGAATATTCGGTATTTTTTTCGGGAATTATTAATATCAAATTTTATTTAAACCTTGCTTTTTTATTGCTGAGGAACAACAGACTGACTGACGGCTCACTTAATAATAAGCAGTTACCGTCGCATATAGATGTTAGCGACGCTAAGAGCACCGCGAACACGCTGCTGTCCGCAATTCCGCATAGGGTACTGGAACCTGGGTCACTAATACCGGAACACAGCACAAAGCTATTACGGCGACATATTTATAAAACGGGTGGTTGCGTTCCAGACGGGTTTGGAGCCTTACCACGTAGTTATGGTTGTTGTCCCCGGCCACAGGAGTTAGTATTCTCACTCCAACCCTGTACGGAGAGATATGCTTCGATAGAAACAAGTATTTAACGATAAAGTAAATAAGTAAATAACGATAAATACTAGTATACATTTTCATTTACTCTGAAACTCGACCATAAATTTCACTAATCAGCCGAAAAATAAAGCAACGACGACAAGAAAACAATAACAAAGTGATGAAAATGTCTGCCATACGCCATATAGAACAAACATGAAACAATATTCGTACGTGTCATGTCATTTAGTACGACGCGATCAAATGCCAGTGATATGGAATTGATTCCAGAATTGTATTAAAAATACCAAAAGACTCCTACCTAGAGAACCGACCTTATTTAAAATACGATAGAAATCATATTCGTTTGTACCTTATTCTTTATAAATTTGTGAAAAATATTGCAAACTTATACTTTACAAACATTTTATGCTTTATTGTAAATGAATAAAGTATGTTTTAGCGTAATAACGTGATAAATATTTGAAACTTGATGTAGATCAACTTACAATGTTATGTTAAAGAATAACAATAAACTCTATTTCAACGGATTAAAGTTTATATTACAGTATTTAAGACATTTTATTTTTGTATAAAGTGAGATAAAACGGGGGGTGGCTATTCCGATTCGCTGACGTATCATATTCGGACCTTTGTTTCACCTGATTCTGTTGGATTAATAAGGACACGATGTGAAACGAAAAAATATCGTTTATGCTGCCAGTGTTTTCAGCGGAAAAGGTGACGAAAAAGTTTAGATACAAGGGGGTAAAGAAACCTATTGTTGTTTACTGTAATCAATTAAATATCTTTAAGCTAATAAACTCACGGGTTCATTAACTTTGGGCGTAATACAATTCTGTCCCGTTCGCCTATCAGATTAAAGTTAAAGGTTTATGTCAGAGTATCACTCCACAGGATTCGAATAAACGACCTCTTGAATGGCAATCACATAGTAAGTCAGAATTCGTTTTATATACGAGTATTACGAAGTAATACGGTTCAGTTTTTACTACTTGACAAGGAGGAGTAATAAAATACGTTTTTCACTGTTCAAACTACATTAACGACTGAATGGTAATGTGATAAAATTTTACTACACAAGTTAAAAACAATAATTAATATTCCGTTACCATAATCATATCGTATTTCCATTATCCATACCTATAATAAAATGAAAAAGTATTTCACCGAACGTTTTATTCCAAATGTATATTTTTTTAATTTCAGTAACCTTTTTCTTGGGCAATCGAGAAGAAGTGAATAGATTGACGAAATATGGTTACATTTATTACAGGGGCCACTGCTATCAATCCCCTAACCACTTAAAAACCCTAAACATGACCTTCCTCTGTTCCCCATGATCTGAAAGACCTTTTCCTAGGAAAGTGGTGGCCCTATTCCTATTTTCAACAGGGACTAAACAAAAAAAAAAAAGAAAACAGGGACTAAACTAGTGTCCCATCGCGAATTCGATTGTTGTTATGATGGCTGCCCTTTGCTACGTCACAAAGGCGCGGAAAACGATCCGTGCAGAATAACGCAGAACACCGTCCGATAAATAAATATAAAAACAATAAAACTGTTGTCTATGGCAGGGAAAATGGCCGCGATGCCCAGAGGGCGAGACGAGTGCCCACGCGTTACGTGTTATTATAGATATTTTATACACATTTTTTTTATTTAATACATTGTTTCTACATTCGCAGAGATGCGAATGTTGAGATGTATGAGCGGAGTTGCAAACATGAATAAAATTAGAAATGAGTACAGTAGGTATGTACCTACTAATCTGCATAATAATACTATGTAGTAGGGGAAGTTTGAAAGTAGCGCCAGTGATTGAGAAGCTGAAAAGTAGTAGGTTAGCCTGGTATGGCCATGAAATGCGAAGAGAGGAGCGTCATGTAACTAGGAGGATGCTAGAAATGAGAGTAGATGGATAAAGTCAAAGTCATTTTTTTTATTTCAAATAGGCCTATTAACAAGCACTTTTAAAACGTCAAAAGCCAGGTGTCTGTTCCAAAAGTGAATCCTATGGAGAAGAACACACAAGAAACTCCATGGATGTATTTTGTTTTCATCTTTTTTTTTATATATACATACAAGATACAAGAGGACTTGTAGACCAAAGAAAAGACGATATGGTTAAAAAGGTGTGAATGTTCAGATGACGGTTAATAGAGGAGAGTGGAAGGAGAAGACATGTTGTGTCGACCCCACATTTTTGGGATAAGAGCAGGAAGAATATTACTTTTCTGTCACAATCATCAGCAGACCACATTATTTTGATGTTAATCCGTGAAGGGTGGAGAAAGAATACTAACCTCTGCGGCCGGGGTCGGCCTGTCGTAAAAGCCGACAAAACAACCCACCCTAGCTACGTGGTAGGGCCTCAAGCCCGTCTGGATGGCGACCACCTTCGGTCTTTAGTATGCCGCCATAATAACCTTGTGTTGTGTTCCGGCATTAGTGACCCAAGTTCCTGTACCCTTATGGGACAGCAGCGTGTTCGCTATGCCACTGGCGTTGCAAACACCCATAGGTGACGGTAACTGCTAAATCCTAAGCGGGCCGTCAGCCTGTCTGCTGTTCTACAGCAATAAAAAAAAAACTGAGGGACCTGGGATTTTTGTTCTTACAATATTTTCCATCTGATTGCATAAATTTCCCTTTGAGTCTGAGGGAAGAGTATTATTATTGGGTGTAATTTATATTCAATCAATATGGGTTGATCAAATTCTTCCCTTAGAATGGGACCACAGAATACATTTTACGATTTAATCAGTGTTGATAATGACCTTACAAAATAACTGTAAGGTACACTTTAATCATGCTATTATAAATCTTATACACCCTGATTGGTTAAATGTTTAATCCAATGAAGACTGTTTGATTTTCTTACGAAAGAGTACTTTATTTCACTTAATTAGAAAATATTATTCGTGCACCCAACTAATTATTTGAACGTTGTATTCGAACATTAAGTAATTCTTCCCTTTTTTACTTCGTAATTAGCATGTTTGTATACATCTATAAGTAATGATATGGATTCTAGGAATATATAATAGGAAGGTAATTATAGGAAATCTACCCCTATGGGACAGCAGCATGTTTGCGGTGGCCCTAGCGTCACAAACATTTACAGGCGACAGTAACGGCTTACTGCTGCACTGTAAACTGCTCAACAATAAAAAAAAACTTATTCGAAATGGACTCGAGATTATTATTCGGTTCTAAGTTCAATAAAATACTAATCTGCATAATTTTTTTTTCAATATTTACTTACATATTGTTCATTGTAATTATAACTATTGAAATATTCCTAATTCCATCCAAAATGAATGGGGTCTACAGCTGTGGGCAGTGTGCCGTGGTGTGAGGCGGTAAAAAGTAGGGAGCCAGAGGGAGAAGGGGGTTGTTTTCAAATTCAATTGGGCGCTGTCCCGAGGCGATCTTTCTTGCAATTCAGAATTGAATATCAATGGAACGATTGGAAAGGAAAAGCCTTTGTGGACATGACCACAACATTTTTATTAGTATTTGTCTATGGAAATGATTGAATTATGATTCCTTTGATTTTGTACGAAATTATTATTTGATGTTTTTGTATTTCAATGTCAGTGTTTTTGAAAATTAGTCACCAAATATATGATATTCCATCTACAATATATTTAACCTGTAATACTGAGGGGAAAGCCACCGAACTTTTTTTAAATCTCCATTAAACCTGTCGTTTTTATATTTTACTTGGAGATTAGCAAATTCTAATGCCAAAGGTGTTGGAGCTATACCCACTAAAACTGAACTGGACTGTGATATTTATATTTAAACAAATAACAGTGTATGTTGGAAGAAATTATATGTTTCGTGGTGATCAAGAAGTATATTTTTATTCCCTTTAGGGGAAGTTCGAGCCCAATAGTGGGACGTTAAGGGCGGTTATTGTATAAAAGTAGTCTAACAGATGATATAAGCTCCAGAGAAGTTTACCTTTAAATATTAATTACCATATGTAATATTTTGATGTTTACAAGAGCAAATTCGCAATGCAATTAATATGAGTTTAAAAAGTTATTATGATTTTGTATTATGTTAGGCAAAATGGTTTCATAAAACATTCTTATTATAAGATATAGACCCATTTGAAAAAAGTATAATATTTACATACAGTAACACATATAGAAACATTTACTTAATAATAGCTTAAAAAGAGTCGAAGAAAATAAAGCCACATAACTTCGTTCATAGAGCGTCGTTAAAAACCACAAATCCTGCTCAAAAGCAACAAGAAAAGAGCATCATTCCATTTTTATAGGTTAGGATAGGCCTATGAGCCTTGTAAAGCTAAAACCAGCTTCGTGTGGCATACGCAGAGGAGAAAGAAAACCGCGAAAGGGTCAAGTTGTTTTGCTCTCAATTATCATCCCGCAGAGTATTCTGAACTTTGAAGTAAAAGCTTCAAATGCATCTGAAGTTATAGCTTACAAATATAAGACTATTATTAATATTTAATAGTTATTTGTCAATTAAATTCATTCGGCAACTGGTTGCCAGCAGGGTGACCCGCTCGGATCTGCTATTTTTGCTTTATTCATCCGATCATCACTAAGCTAAATTCTAAATTTAACGCGTGGTACTTAGATGATGGTACCCTCGGAGGTGATATAGCTTTAAAGAATGACTTGGTTTTCCTGACATAAGAGTTTGTTAAAATCGGTTTGGATCTAAATTTTTCTAAATGTATACTTTTTATTATTAAAGACAGTTGTAAGTTAGTAACCTTCTTTCAGATTTTCTAAATTTGGCACCAAATTTAAAATTAGACACTAAAAATAATTATAGCCTCCTTGGGTCCCCGGTCTGTGAAGAATCCTTTTCTTTTTTTCTTGATGAAAAATGCAAGATTTTACGTCAAACATAGAAAATCTTAAAAATATAAGTATCCAAAACGCCTATTTTATTGTTAGATACTGTTTGTTCCAAATTTTACCTATGTTTTACGATACTCCCCTATTTGGAGACACCAAAATATTTTAAATGATTTAGACTCTAGTATTAAGTCTGGTCTAACTAGTATCTTGCCTCCATCATTTAGACGAACGCACGTAGACCAAGGCTTTCCCACCGATTAGGTTTGGGGTTTGGGTATAAGCAAAATTTCTCATGTAGCTTCTTTACCTGCCTTCCTTTACTCAGTTCACAGTACTGTGGACCTCATCGGCAAAATTCTACATTCACCACTTAGTGATTTTGAGGTCCCGTACTTGTCTGAGGCAAAAAGTGCTTGGTCTTTAGCATGCCCGAACACTAATTGTTCAATGGAGCCCAAGATACAAAAACTTTGGGACTCTGTGCTCAGTAGTTTATTGCACAAAAAAATAGCACTAACGATACAGAGCGCGCCCGTCTTAGAGTCTCCAAGTGGGAATCAGTTTTATGGCGTCAAGCCTTATCCTTGGCGAATTTAGGTGCACTCCTGGACGATAATTTGTTTAGAATTGCTGCCTCAATTTGACTGGGGGCAACAGCTGTAGTTCCTCATTATGGTTTATCGTGTAGCAAAGCGCTGGCCGAATGCTACGACACGCTGCATTAAATGACATTATCCGTCGTTCTCTTGTCGCCGTCGGGGTGCCTTCCATTTTGGAACCGAATGGACTAAGTCGCGACGATGGCAGGAGACCGGACGGGATGACGTTGGTGTCCTGGAGGATGGGATGCCCTCTGGTATGGGACGCTACCTGCGTAGACATATTAGCGACTTCCCATCTTCCAGATACAGCTCTGATAGCTGGTGCTGTTGTTGTAAAACAAAAGGACCTGAAACGTCGCAAATATTCATCCATTGGCAGCGGATTCATATTTGTGGTTTGCGGTGTTGAGATTCTGGGGCCGTGGAGTCCACAAGTATATAGACTTTATCGAGAACTGTCAAAACGCTTGATAGAGGTCTCACGGGATCAAAAAGCTAGTTGTATTTAGGGCAAAGGATAAGTATTATCATCCAACGGGGTAATGCAGCCAGCGTTTTGGGAACGTTTCTGACCGAATTAGAATCAACTTATTATTTATAGTTTTCGTGTTTCTTTCTTTTTTCATTTCTTATTGTAATATGATAATAGTGTAATTATGTATATTAATAATTGTATTATATAACATTTTTAAACATAGTCACTTGTCTGTTGAGTTCATATGCATAGTTGTTTGTTGTAACTAGATGCTAATATTGTTTTCTATAGAAATTATGTTATTAATTCCCTTTATATTTACTATTAAGGTATAAAAGCTCTGTCTCTGTCTAAATTTTGACCAATATATCTTTTTTTCAGTGGACGAAGCTCTAAAATTTTTATTTGAGGTTGCGGTGTAAACAAATGTATTATATTACCAAATCACTCACAGCAGTTTCTAAACAAATTAAGCAACTTTCATTCTACGTCTAGATGATATGGAATATCATTTCCTGATAGCAATGTGATTATATTAGACTAAAGTTATTATGTCTGTTGTAAGACTGATGGCCGATAGAGCACTTGCATCCTGGGGAGGAGTCCGTGTTTTGGAATATGTAGTGTAGGCCCAGTCTGATGAGATGAGAGAGGAACCATGAGATCTAAAAGCGCGGGACGAAGCAGCCTACGTCCAACGAAGACTTATTATGGATAATTTTGAATATTATATTGACATATTACAAATCTGGTAACATGAGTAAGTTTCACGCTGCAACACGTGGCACGCGCGTGCAGTGCGCGTGTCCGCCATGACTTGCGTCAACAAACGCTTAACTTGTATTACAATGATGTGTTCACAAATTAGATCAATGATTAACTCTCAGATTTAGCTATTTCATCCCTAATTTTATTTGTATTTCATCCCCATATTGTAAATGAATTACTATCATAAGCTCTTCTTTCTCTTCTTCCACAGTATGTAGGGTTGTACATTATGTTTCTTCGTTCTCCTATGTTAGTCGTCACTAGATTCTCATCTTTGTATTATATCATCTTATGCAGTTGTTTTGGTTTATTGTCTTCATGTATTAGTTCACTTTCATTTTCAATATTTCCCTTATAAAATGGATTTAATTACTGTCCTGAACATATAAGCGACAGTATTCTACACATATAATTTTCCTGTTTGTCCTGATTATTACCGGTATTTTGCGCAGCTAAACTTAATATCAATAATACAATTTATTTATTTATTTAATTATTTATACATGACATACAAATTTTAAATATAAAAGATACATATCACAGCAGTTCATGTACAACAACTAATTTGACTTAGAGAAAATCACACTGGCCCCTGAACTAGTGAATACTGTATCTCAGTACAATGTATATAATATATCATTTTATTTAATAATGTTAATGAAGGGTTCTCTATTCGATCGATAGGTTTAAATAAATGCCTGTTATATCTAGCAGAATATTTAAAATATAATTGAATATGGTTAAGGTACTTGGTAACTCAGTGGTATTTATTACACTTGGACCCCAATCTAGAGGCCTTGGGTTCGAAAGTCACGATGGCATGCACCGCTCAGACAGTTTTTCTCACTTTATGTGCATATTAGAGAATAATAGCCATGCATCGACGGTAAAGGAAAACATCGTGAGGAAATTTTCATACCGAGATCACCGGTATGTGTAATCCGCCAATCCGCCCTGGATGAGCGTGGCGGGTTGTGGGCTATTATTATTTTCTATTTTTTATTCTTGTCTCTTTTTTTAAGAGACCCTTTGTTGTTATTATCCGTGTGCTTAAATTGTTATTATAATTGTTAAAAGGCAACAAAACAATCCACCCTAGCTACGTGGTAGGGCCCCAAGCCCGCCTGGATGGTGACCAAAGACCAAAGTCTTAAGTATGCCGCCATAATAACTTTGTGTTGTGTACCGGCATTAGTGACCCAAGTTCGTGTACCCTTATGGGACAGCAGCGATTGCGCGATGCCACTGACGTTGCAAACACCTTTAGGCGTTAACTAACTAACTGCTAAGTTCTAAGTGGACCGTCAGCCTGTCTGCTGTCCTACAGCAATAAAAAATACTATAGAAGCATTATTAGTGAATGAGGATGAAGCTAAAAATTTTCTAGTGATTCTACAGGTGTTGAGTATTATGGTCTTCTGTATGAAAGACATTATTTATGTCGGTGCATCGTCGTCCAACAGCAACGGATCCTTACGGTTCCAAACTACCGGTGATCAAGGTAAAAGAGCAAAGAACCTCCTCACAATACGTGTATTGTGAGGAGAGCTGCCTTCTGTATCCGACCCTTCAGACAGGGACCAAGCGAGTTTTTTTGTTGTCTCAGACGACTTGACAGCGACTCCGGACGTTAAGGCATTCCAACCCCGTGGAAGCGCGGCCGATCAGCCGTGGCAGCGTGCTCGGACACGCGCCTCCTGTGAGGTGCGTTTCCGGCTCGACCGCTGCATGGGGACAATTGAGAACAGCCACGAATGGCAAGAATACTATTTATTTGGGGACTATCGACTTCACCGGTGAAGCAGATCCTATTCTAATCTACTACCGTTTCGGAGTACTTATAGCTGAGGGAGAAGAAACGGCGAAAGAAACTCCCCCGCAACACATATATTCTACATTTATGTCATGTGTGATTGTGACTCTATAGGCTATGGGGGGCGGGGGGAGGCATCCCTTAACCTATTCCGTCGGGCTAGTCTCTCAAGGTATCGGTCAAGTCTCTTCGCTATCAGTTTATTATTATTATGATGTTTAAGTAATAAGAGGTGTGGATTACAACATCGTTTAGTTTCCTTTTTAGGGTATGGGGGTCACAAAACAGATGAGTCAAGGGACAAATGTAAAATGCTAATCCGTTATTATCAGGGTGTATCGCTAGCAGGTAAGATTGGCATCCAAACATCCTGGTAGGCCCTCTTATCTTTTTATATATAAATCTATTGGGACATTTCACACAACGCCATCTAGTCCCAAACTAAGTAGCATAGCACTTGCGTTAAGTGTACTGGACAACTGATATACTACTTAAATACTTTTCCTTTGTAAATAAATACATATTATACATAAACACTCAGATGCGAGACGGAAATTGAACGCATGACTTCCGCAACCGTACCGAAGTGCGTTAGTCATTACGCCATAGAGACCGCCAATATACAATAACTATAATGTAAATTATGTCAAGGTGCACCGCTAATAGGTAAGATTGACATCCGAAGATCCTGTGGGCCCTCTTATAGGTTATCGTCATCAGTGCACTACCAAAGTGCGGCCACCAGCCGCACTTTGGTAGTGCACTGCCGACCACCAGCAATAAATTAATACATAACTTCCAAAACGTAAGTGACAGTAAGTAAGCATTACCACAGGTATAGTTGCCAAACTAAACGTAAGTTGTGCTAAGTTTTTCCGCCCCTCGCATTAAGTGAGACAAGTGTAACACCTATGTTAAAACTATATTTGAATAATGTGCTTATTTGTACAACCAACAACAGAATTGCCCTTTATTTATTGAGGGAAAGATACAAAGTGTAATTGACTTAAATAATTTTATTGTTTATTTTTTAGTAACTTAGAGTAAACATAATTTCCCGAAAAAGTGTAATTTCACCATCGAATAGTATATTATGTTATACACTCTGTAATTACTAATCATACATACGACTGCTCAATGTAGTTATTTATTAATTTAAACTGAACTTATTATAATATTAAATCATATTTACAATATTAAAAATTAAATTAAATTATTACACGTAGAATCTGGAACAGACATATTTCTTGTTGCATAATTTTTATAGTATATAATTTGGAAAATTCTCTGTGTTCTTAATTGTTGATTGAAATTAGATGAATAATTGACGACCTCCCTGACGTAGCGGCTAACGCACTAAGGTACGCTCGTGGAGGATATGGGTTCGATTCCCATCGCGCGTCTGGGTGTTTATATATAATATGTATTTATTTACAAAAAAAGTATATATGTAGTATATCAGTTGTCTAGTACCCATAACACAAGTGCTATGCAACTTAGTTTGGGACTAGGTGGCGCTGTGTAAATTGTGCCAGTATATTTATTTAATGTTTCTTGTAATTTTGTTTGATAAAGTATAATATTTGTTGTTGATTTTACTTAACACTAGAAGTCAAGAAATATGTAGCTTTATATCAATGAGCTATTTGACTTCTTCCTTTTAAACGTGTAGTGCACAAAATTTTCAATTAACCTTAAAATCCCAGATATATATTTTTTATCTCCGTAACCTTTAAAGGTAGGATTGGTGTAAACCAAACCCTATATTTACAGAAGTGCCCGCCGGATAAACTCTTAACTCAAATGATTCAACACCGGATAAATCGTGAACGATATAAATCTGTCTAAAATGTTAACCAGCGTCCTTCTTGAGTCTTTCGTCGTCTTCTTAATCGTCATTTAGATACAGAAATAAGATGTAATAAGTAGATCTACTTTCAGTAATTGCAAATATATGAAGTCAGCCAACTAAAACTAGCTAAATGAATTGGTTAAATATAAACGTAGAAGAGGTTAGGTTAGATTATAATGCAGGATTAACTTAAATTAATTACACCTGTAATATAAAATGATCAATTATAATTTAATTCTCATGTAATCTGCAATTATTAAATTTTTAACAGTCAAAGAAAATATCTAATTTAGCAAATTTCTTCCGTCTGTACCAAACTGATAGTCAATTGATGGCCCGTCTAATACCGTCTTATGAACTTACAGTTGAAGCCTTCTTATTCATTTCCGCCAGCTTTCACTTTGAGTAAGGACTTTGAAAATTAGAACACTTTAATTATTATTTAATTTTAATCTATATTGTGCGTACTAATTTGTCAAAACTGATATTTTTTAAACTTTTTTGCGCAAAAAAATAATAAAATAAAAAAGTAATCAATTTTTTTTCTGTGTGACTATCAGCCTATTAAATCACTATAGCTAATGATGTTAAAAAGCAATTTAGAATGTGCATATATTTTTTGCATTGGAACAGCAGTCAAATTAACGGCCTACATAGATATTTAGTAATAACTGTCGCCTATGGATTATTGTGATGCCAAGGGCACCGCTGACACGCTGTTGTCCATGTAGGGGAACTGGAACTAGAACATAACACAAGTTTATTATGGTGGTATATTTAAGGACCAGTACTTGCTATCAAGACTTGGGATCTACCACCTAGCCTAGGTTGTTTTGTCATTTATTACGATAGGCCACTTCCGGCCTCCGGGGTCAGTATTATTACTATGATCCTGCACCAAAAAATTACAGCATATTTATTGTGCGCTGCATCACTTTCTACATCCACAACATTTTTTTTGTAGAAACATAATAATAGTTTTGTTATAATGTTATAATTTTATAGTTCAGTTTTTCTCCGGCTAATATTTCCCAACGTTGTACGATATAGTTTTTAAAAATCGTAAAAATTTATTCACGAGTGTGTTGGCACCTTTCTTGGTGATGTAAACGTTTATAGGTGACGGTGGCTACTTGCTATCAGCCGGACTATTTACTTGTCTGCTGAAGTACAACTTTAAATAAAAAAATAAATGAAGAAATAAAATTTGTACATAATATAGATTTGTATATTATATTGTATCCCTTCGATAGATTTAAGTGTTGTATGGAAAAAGGATTAAGTACTTTAAGGCAAACAGGTGGTGGTTGGTAAATATTTTTTGCGTGTAAGTAATGCTCGACGCACGGGTGCGCTCGTATTATTCAAATGCGTACCAATAACAGGCATTTATGGTCGGGCATAAAACTACAATCGAACCGTACGAATAAATATCAGACCTCTGTAACTTATAACCTTTTTGTCAACGATTTAGTTTTTTCTAGATGGCGCAATCTGAGCCATTCAATTTGTATGAGAAGATTCGTCGTCTAAGAGACCGGATCTAAACGGAAATTAGTCTGGACTATTATATTAAATATTCTCAAACACACACAGAAAATTAAGATTTTTATATTTTATATATAAGATTTAAGCAACTTTAGTGTTACTAAATCATATGACGCCATCTCTCGGCGAAAGTAAACTAACAAACACCAGTGAATAATTACTAATGAACTCCATGCCAATTTGCCCGATAAACATCAAAGTGGGCCCAGAGATAAGTATTAAAGAATTAATATAGCACGAAGTTCATAAGTAGAATCTTTTACTTACTTCTTCTATTCATGTGAATAGATTTCCGTTTCTAAAGTTTTGGAATCCACCTTTTTTGGACCGAAAATTATTAAAAAGATGTAGCTACCGTGTAGCTACCGTTTTATCCGTGTAGGGGCGGAGAAAGAATACTAACCTCTGCGGCCGGGGTCTGCGGCCTGTCGTAAAAGCCGACAAATGCTATGTGGTAGGGCCTCAAGCCCGTCTGGATGGCGACCACCTTCGGTCTTAACTATGCCGCCATAATAACCTTGTGTTGTGTTCCGGCATTAGTGACCCAAGTTCCTGTACCCTTATGGGACAGCAGCGTGTTCGCGATGCCACTGGCGTTGCAAACACCCATAGGCGCGGTAACTGCTAAATTCTAAGCGGGCCGTCAGCCTGTCTGCTGTTCTACAGCAATAAAAAAAAAGTATTTTATAATAAAATTAGTGTGCATGTGTGAATGTGTGTGTTTCTAAGTGTGTGTGTATGAGTGTGTGTGTCTAATAATGGAAAGAAAATCAAGTTCTCATAATGCGTTTGGATGTCACATCTAGCTAAGCGAGCTCATTGTCTTGGTAGTAATAATACAAGCCATAACGCAACGGTTATGGTTTAGCTCGTAACGCGAAACAACCCGACTGAGGTTAATTCCGCACCTGTATCCCCCCTTCCACCCCCACGCAGCATTCATCATAAACCCGATTGAGACATTAATATTGACCAATGTTTTATTGAGACAAGATCTTGAGAAAACAAACATTTTAGTAAACTTTCGCAGATTGCATTTTATTATCCGAAGTGGCAATCGTGATTTCTTCTGTATTCCTCCTTAAAGAGGTTCATCTGAGTTGTATCTAAAATCTAGCTTCTGTAGTTCTTTCTTTCCCAATAAGAACGATTAGGTTTTGAAAGTTTCATCGATGCTAAAACAGAATAATTAATCGATTTAATTTCAACATATCCTATCTTATGACGAATGTCAGTAAATAGTAATATATTTATTAAATATGTACAACTATATTTAATTAGTCAAACAAAACTTTGTATAATTACACTATATTACAATAAAAAATGAAAAAAGAAAGAAACCAAAAAAAGGAAAACTATAAATAATAAATTGATTCCAAATCGCTTAAATAAATAGTTCATTCTAAATACAATAATTTAATGCATTTTTGATTTTTTTTATTATAATATTCACATTTTCGTATAATATAGTTTCACCCATGCGATTTTCGACCACATTCCATTAAATTAGAGTTTATATTCTGTTGGTATAAGCAGTAATAAGTCGTTTTCTTAAAGAGGTGCGATTCAGGAGGAATTCTTTTAATAATGTCGACATGATTTACGCGATGTCACGCGCACTCGGCGCCCCTAATTACGTGGAAAAATTCACAGCTCACACCTCCTCATAATGTTCCTATAATTAGAATGCAGTTATACAAATTGATATTTGATATTCGGTCAAAGAAAATAAGTATAATAGTAGATGGACTTAATTCTACATAAAGAACAAGTACTTTATTATATATACCTATACATATGTATATATATTTTTTTGGTATCGAAACGTACAGGATTCAATAAGATGTTTGTGTACTTCTGCCAGCTTACAGACTACAGAGGAAGAAATTTGAAGGCTGACAGCTTTGTCGATGTTCTGCATCACATATTTCCTTCTATCTCTTTTAAACTACCAAAAAAGTGTCATTTAGGCCTATGCTGCTAAAATACGTGTAAAAGTTTTTTTACCTTGTATTTTCTACCACTTCCGTAGTGTAAGGAATTTTGCTTGACGAGGGTTTCCCGTCCGAGTCTAAATGTTTATATATATATATATATATATATATATATATATATATATATATATATATATATATATATATATATATATATATATATATATATATATATATATATATATATATAAATATAAATATATATATATATATATATATATATATATATATATATATATATATATATATATATATATATATTAATTTACAAAAGAAGAGTATATTAATCTAGTACCCATAACACAAGCATTCTTTTACTTACTTTGCGACCAGATGACACTGTATGATATTAATTATATTTAATTATATTTCATACCATATCTTTTCTACCTTAAATTATAAAGTTGATAAAATGAACTTCAATCGAAGATATATATAAATTCTTCTACTTGTAAATCTGGTTTACACTAAACATATCCTCAAGATTCTCTTTGTTTAAAGGATATTGTAATAAGCATTGTTTTATTTGTTAGCAAGTCGCAATGCCCGGGACGCGGCGGTTCAAATCAAAACTTACAGGTAACCGAGCCAACGTGGCTAGGATGACCATATTTTATCGGAAATATAGTAAATTAATTTGTATTTTTCATAGTATTAACTATAATAGCGTATTGTGATTTTTAAATTATAAGATATTTACTTCTAATATTATGTCGAGGCTCTGTTTAGGACGTTTGGGCAGACTTTTGGTGCAACACAGTAATGCCAGTATATTAAAAATATTTTGGCTAAGGATAAATGATATATTAGCAATATTTTATTTGTAATAGTTTTTATTTATTTATTTATAGTATAAGATACTTAATCCAATTTTATTTATGTTCTTAATTTTACCACTATTTTTATACATTTATATCATAAAATATTTAAAACATTCCTCTTACATATTCTTCTATGAGATATACATAATTCTAAATTATGTGCACATAATTTTGTATCGGTTTATTAATTTTAGTTCCTTAGATTATCGAATAATATACTCAATATGAAGTCTCATAATATAGATGTAGAAAGATGTTTTAATACAAATTAACGAATTTGGGGCAAAATCTTGTACTACCTTATCATCATTATCATCTCTGCGTTCATCCCGGTTGCAACCCAAACTTCTGTTTCGGTGCCCGGGGTCCGCTTTCCGACTTTTTCTACTCCACTTCGCACGGTCTTCAGCATCCCTGGTAGTGAGCCCATTAGCACGCATGTCACCCTTTACGACGTCAAGCCAGCACTTTTGGGGTCTACCCCTCCTGCCGGGGCCCGGCGGAGGCGGCATGGCCAGACATTTGTTTCCCACGTAATCATCCGGTTGCCATAAACCGTGGTCGTACCAACGGAGCCGACACTCCTGCAATTTATCCGCAATGTCACGGACATGAAGACTGCCGTGAATGCGGGAGTTCCTAACGCGGTCCTTCCGCGTCACTCCACACATCCACCGCAGCATATGCATCTCCGTGACACGCAGTTCTTGATTGTTGCTTGTACTACCTTATCATTTATATATAAAGAGTATTTTATATCATTACTGCTTTCAATTTCAAAAATCATGGTCACAGAAACCTCTACATAGAAACGGCCTCGTTCTAAATAAAAACATTGCTCCCAAATCGCTTCTATTTCCCCAACATCTGTATCTAATACTAAAATACGTTTACTGTTACATTGATACTTAAACATCCGACATAAGGTTGAAAACATATTTAGCCAACGGGGAATAAGTTTACCGTTATAAGTATGAGATTGCCAGCAGCCGTGTGTGTGGCAACATTAAGGCATATAAAATTTAAATATGGCAACAGTACGGCGAGCCATAAAAGAAGAAAATATAAAAACATATAATAAGGATAATGCAGATATGTTTAACATCACCTGGTGACTACGGCGAAGATGCGGCGGTTTTGTTTTAACATGTCTTGTCGGGTGTTTGTAATAATACTACGCCGGGTAGGTGTTACGATTTTGCTACGAGGTTTCCACTTGTGAGCTTTATAACATTGACTAACTCTCGTTTAATCATCTTTTATATATATGTATATTATATTTCTAATTATGTATACTATTTTATAAATTGTGTAGCCTAGATTCCAAAAAGTTTTTAAAAGCCTTAACTTTTCACGAATCATTTTAAAGATAGATACCCCGGAATATCAAATCTTCATAGTCCAAAACTAATCATATTTTGTACGTATTTTATACTATTTTGCTTTTCTATACCTCTTTTCTTTCGAGATTAGAAGTTCGGAAACACATTGATTAAGTTTCTGGTGTAAATTATTATATTCATTTAATTCTACTACTAGTATTAAAACTATATTAATTCAATATTCATGATTGCAAGTAGCTCCGTACTTCTAATTGATCTATTTATTATTAGAACAATATAACGGACAGTAAATAGAATTAAAAATATATATATCTATAAGTGAAATGACACACTTATCAAGAGATCTCTAAAACTATACACCCGATTGACTTAAAAGTTAGAATAGTTACTTATTTTACGATGTAAATGCTCACTAAGAATAGATTTTGTGGAAATTCAAAATGTATTTTTTTTAATTTATATAGCAAAACAACGTTTGCCGAATCATCTAGTAAATATAATAAATATATTAAAATAGTTTCACCTACTTTATTTTGAACTGAACTATAAGGTAAAACTCATTCATTAAAAGGTTAGCAAAGATCATGACACTCCATGTACCATGGTTCGAAAATAAACTTATGATAATTACAACGTTGGGTAGGGAGCAAAGTGGGAGTGGGGAGGACCTCGGATTATTAGCCTCCGTTTGATCCGGTATAAATTACACGGGAGCTGATCGGAAGCGATTGTTATATCCACAGGGAGCTCCAATTAAATTGATTATGATTTACACATTTATATTATGAAATGATAGTATATGATAGTATATTGATTTCATGTGGCGATAACATGTTGTACACACAATGTGAGTGAAGGAAGAAAGAAGAAAAACATGTTTCTTAATCACAGTTGGTAGATCTATTAAAGTGGTGTAATTCGGGCCATTAAATAGTATTCTAATGACTTGGGACATCAAAGTATAACCGAATTTTTAAATTTTTATAATGCCCCACGGGTCCAGAAAAATTTATTACAGAACAAAATCGATGCAAAAATACATACCTGTGACATCTCATAGGACCCTGAAATAGACCAGTCAGTGTAAATAATAAATTTATAGGGTATGCAAGCTAAAGCACTACAGCCACTATGTATTCGTTAGGACTAAATAAATAAATATAAATTAATATATTGGGACATTTCACATAACACCATCTAGTCCCAAGGTAAGTAGCATAGTACTTGTGTTATGGGTACTAGACAACTAATAAACTACATATATAAAGGGTCTTCCAACAGGCACATCCGAAGTTTTACAGTTGATAACGGCCATCTTGTTAAAGCTGTAGCTTTATATTTGATAGATGTATCTATCAAATTAGTTATCATTTATTAGTCTGTTTTACCAAATCACCATGGTTGGATATAGCATTCAACAACATGTGCAAATAATAAAATTGTTTTATCAAAATGGGTGTTCTGTTCGGGCAATGTACCGCGTGCTTCGCCCATTTTACAGTCGCACTAATTGTCCTATCGAGAGGACTATGCGCAATGTGGTGGTTAATTTGAGTCCACTGGTTCAGTAAACGATCTCCCAACACTGTACGTCAACGAAGCGCAAGATCTATTGAAATCATCGCCGCTGTCCGTGAGAGTGTGCAGGAGAATCCGAGGCAGCCGATTTTGCGTCGCTCACAAGAACTCGGCCTTCACAGATCACAATTTGGTGAATTTTGCGACGTGACTTGGGCCTGCACCCGTTCAACTAACCTAGGAACTGAAAGTAAATGACCATAGACAACGACGTGTGTTCGCTGAATGGGTTCCGGACCAGTTGGAAATTTTCATCGAAAAATCATCTTCAGCGATGAGGCTAATTTCTGGATGAATGGGTACGTGAACAAACAAAATTGTTGAATTTGGGACAATACCAATCCACATGAGATCCAAGAGCGTCCAATGCATCCCGAAAAAGTCACTGTTTGGTATGGATCTTGGGCTAACGGTGTTATCGGCCCATATTTCTTTGAGAACGACGTTGGCCAAGCCATCACTGTCAACAACGAGCACTATAGGCCGATGATTACTTATTTGGCATGAATTGGATGATTTGGACACCAATGATATGTGGTTTTAAAAGGACTACGTGCCACACAGCTCATGCCACATTGGATATTCTGCACGAGTGATTTGAGGGCATGGTCATATCACGTGGAGGTGATGTGAACTGGCCACCGAGATCTGTGATTTGACCCCGTTAGACTTTTTCTTGTGGGGTTTTCTTAAGTCACAGGTGTATGCAAAGAAGCCACAAACCACAGCGGTCCTCAAAGCCAACATAACCCATGCCATCGGTCAAATTCAGCCTGATTTATGGGCTAGAGTCATGGAAAATTGGACATTTTGGATGTGCTCCACCCAAGGAAGCAGTGACGGACATTTGAACGTCATATAATACGACACATATTCCACAACAAATATTCGAACGATCGAACGACAGATATATAGGTCTTTCAAAGAAATAAAAAATTTCGATGATATCTTACACACACTTTGTTTTATTTAAATTTAAAGATAGGAAGTGCTTAATGAAAGACCCGTTATAATACTTTTCTTTTATAAATAAATATTATGCACAAACACCCAGACGCGAGACGAGAATCGAACCCGTGATTCCGCAAACGTACCGATGTACGTTAGCCGTTACGCTACAAAGGTCGTCGAAATATTTTTATGATTTGCAATATTATTGTCTAATTTGAATAATAAATAAAGTATGTATAAACCAATCAAGAATTCTCAATAACTTAATTAAGAAATTTATAACACCCTGTTATGGAAGGTGGCCCCTTTTGATTCGAGCATATTTTCATAAATGCAAACATTCGGAAAGAATTTCCTTCGAAAGCTCATAAATATTTCCCACTTTTACTACTTCACTCAGAATTAGATAATCTAATAACAACCTTATTAAATACCTTTAAGATTGAAATTGTATTGAACCGGGAAACTCATAAGCGAGTTTTAAAATCAAAAAGAGGGTCTCGGATTAAAGATTAATCGGCATAACCAATAAATAACAGAATCGAACAAAAATTGGAAAAGGAAAGAATTGGAGCTTGCCATTTAACTTTATGCCAATTTGTAGATTGTTGTTTTTCTACTTTTCTGAAATACGAGCCTTTGGCCGCGTGACGTACTGGCTGCTAGCTAAGTGCTCTGACGATTAAACATTGATCTAGTATGTTGATAATTGAATTACGTTTTTTAAGTGCAATTTACTTAATTGATTCTTAACGGAGATTTTCATTTAGTTTATGGAAGGGTTGTTGGCATAAAAATAAAAATAATTTAATTTATACGATAAAATCTGTACCTAATCTTAAACAAAATAATAGAATAAAATAATAACTTGGTAAAATTAACTGAAATTATTAATAGTTATTTAATATTTTTATTAGTAATATGAATTTGGTTAAAATACATTAAAAATAAATAATCTATATGTGTAAACCTTTCTGAATTGTTTTTAACATTTTAAAGGTAAAAATAAGCTACCTATAAATATTGCCGATTAAATAAAATTTCCAATTTTAATAAGTGCTAAATATTATAATTTTAAACCGAATATTAGAAAATATGTATTAATTTAGAACATTTTCGGTCTATTCTTAATGATAACCGAATTGAATGAAAGGAATCTATATTTTGAATAATAATAAAAATTTGACATGATATAAAAAAAATTATCCTATCTAATAGTTAAGAAAATATTCATGTAACTGAATATAGAAAATGTTTGGTGCTAAAATGAATGAATGTACGAAACAGGGTCTAAAAAAGATTATAGCTTGGACGATATTAAAATAAGGACACATGTTCAGATAGCATCTAATATGAGAAGAGAGAGATGCAGATGAACCTTAGGAATGATATATGGCCAAATTTCTACTATTTTCCATGGCTAAAGGCCGACAAAATAATTTTCTTGTTTTCTTTAAATTAAAGCTGTCCAATCCAAAATACTTTGGCACGATGCGGTTTCATTCGAGAAAAGTCATACCATTATATTTTAAGTGTAATATATGACGCACTTACATAAGTGGGAGTTGATCCGGTAAATGGGGGTAGCACCATTAAATTAGCAAATATTGTAACCATGTATGACAACGGCAAATGTGTTCCACGTTAAAAGCCAATCGCATAGAGACATAAACTTTTAGAATAATACGATATTTTTAAGTTAACAATAGTATTTTATTAAACTATTTCAATTGGGCTTTGATGCTGGAGAAATCTGTCTAACAGCCTCTTAATTAAATTCTAAACAGTTTTCTATATAAATAAAATGTTATGATAAGTCTGCAGTTGTGTGCGCATCACGGCAAAACTACTGGATAAATTTCAATTAAATTTTCTAAGTTTTATTTCTTAGATACTTGGCCCTTATTAAAAAAAATTCCTATATCTTTATTTAATATGAAGTTATGAAAGTATTAAGAAACTACAATTTTTCTTGGCGCGGAGAATTTACTTTAAAAAGGATTTATTTTATCTGTTATTCGACCAGCGAAGCGGGCGGAAATGGCTAGTTATTATAATGTTATTGTCACCTGTTATTATTAAAGAAGCAAAATTACAATAAATTCATAATATATCTATACTCGTATTAAACTCGAGATCGAATCAGAAATGAGGAGATTCGCAGGAGAACCAAAGTCACCGACATAGCCCGGATGATTGCAAAACTGAAGTGGCAGTGGGATGGGCTCATAGCGCGAAGGACAGATGGCTGTTGGGGCAGAAAAGTCCTCGAATGGCGACCGCGTACTGGAAGACGCAATGTTGATAGGCCCCTCACAAGATGGACCGATGATCTGGTCAAGATCGCCGGAATAGGTTGGATGAGGGCAGCTCAGGACCGATCTTCGTGGAGATCTTTGGGGGAGACCTTTGTCCAGCAGTGGGCGTCTTCCGGCTGAAATGATGATGATGATATACTGGTATATAAATAATAATTTTAGATTAAAATTTCGGTGATAACTCATTTAGGTGACAACTTCATGCATTTGATCTACTGGAGTCAGTAAATTGAAAGAGATAGGTACTTAAAATATTATTATAATATTTATACATTTTCTGGCCCTTCTTCTTTCTGCCCTATTAAACAAATAAATATAATGTTACAATTTATGCTGCGCCATCTAGTTCCAAACTAGGCAGCAGAGCGCTTGAGTTGTGAGCACTAGACAATTGATATATTATTTATCCATTTTTGTATGGTAAATAAATAAAGCTTGTTAATAATTTATTAAATAGTAACTTAAAATTGAAATTCACATTTCGACGAACCCCTGGCGCAACGGCTAACGTACGTCGGTACGCTTACGGAGGTCGCGGGTTCGATTCGTGTCCAGCGTCTGGGTGTTTATATATAATATGTATTTATTTACAAAAGAAAAGTATATATATAGTATATCAGTTGTATAGTACCCATAACACAAGTGCTAAGCTACTTAGTTTGAGACTAGATGGCATATGTGGAATGTCCTCATATATTTATATTTATTTTTACATCTTTTTTCGTCATATTATCTTACCGCTGCTTCTGTGTTTTTCTTGTCACATGGCATTTTGGCTTTCGAATCATACAGCCATACTACGGTGAATAACCCTATGAGACTACTAAGTTTATGGCAGTTCTGTACATCATGAATTCTAGATTAGAGACGAAGGCGTCGATCTTCGGTAGCACGGCACGCGACAAATTGCGATTTACGACTCGCCGCTGTGTTCGGAACGCGCGTCTTGGCGGCGCCGCCGTGCGGTTAGAAAACATCCTGCACAAATAAAGACTGAATCCAGTAGAAGTTAAAATATACTACACAAGACAATAGCTGTTAAGCAATGCCTGATTTTTTAATTGCTGTAGGACAACAGACAGGCTGACAGCCCGCTTAGAATTTAGCAGTTATTGTCACCTATGGATGTTTGCTATGCCAGTGGTATCGCGAAGACGCTGCTGTCCCATAAGGGTACAGGAACTTGGGTAACTAATGCCGGAACACGGCAAGGTCATTATGGTGGCAGACCACGTAGCTAGGGTAAGTTGTTTTGTCGCCTTTTACGACAGGCCGACCCTGGCCGCAGAGGTTAGTATTCTTTCTCCGCCCCTGCACGGATAAAAGCCTGTGTGAGAAAGATTATCAATAAAGTTTATATTCACAATCACACAGACTGGGAATATACTGCCATTAACTTAATCCGTCTCTCTCTCCAACATGAATGTAAATGTAGGTTAACGAGAGAATGAATGATGAACGGTTGACGAAAAAAGTGTACAAGGCGATTGTGAATGAAAGTGTTGGAAGGGGTAGACCTAGGCGGACGTTTCGAGACCAAATCAGGGACGTCTTGAAAAAAGGCCAGGTCAAAAGTACCCTACCCTAAACCCTAAACCGAAGAGCATGTATGAAGGGAATAATGAAAGTGGACGAAGCGAAACAAGTATGTAAGGATCGTAGCAAGTGGAAAAAAGTGGTCTCTACTTACCCCTACGGGAAAGAGGCGTGATTATACCTAGTCAGGTCATAAGTATTGTCACACAGTAAAAACTTTTCTTTTAGAATGCTGGCCACAAAAAAGTTTATTGAATTAGAATTTCGAATTGTTCATGAAAATAAAAATGTATACTTTTAGAATTTTACTCATTTTTAAATATGGAGTGGACGCTTAAAGAAGACCGTGTTGCAGTTATTGCGTTGCATCGTTGCGGTTACGCGCCAATTCAAATTTTTAACATACTGAAAAATTTGAATATTACCAAAAGATTCGTTTATCGTACCATCAAACGATACAATGAAGACTCTAGTGTAGATGACAGGTCAAGAAGTGGTCGCCCTCGGTCTGTTAGGACTCCAGCAGTGATAAAAGCTGTGAAGGCACGAATTCAAAGAAATCCCAAACGTAAGCAGAAACTGTTGGCCCTTCAGATGGGGTTAAGCAGAACCACGGTGAAAAGGGTGTTAAATGAAGACTTAGGGCTTCGGGCATATCGAAGAAAAACAGGACATCGTTTGAATGCTCGTCTAATGGACCTGAGACTGAAGAGATGCCGCGCTTTGTTGAAGCGGTACGCGGGAAAAAAATATCGGGAAATTCTTTTTTCGGATGAAAAAATGTTTACCGTAGAAGAGAGCTACAACAAACAAAATGATAAGGTGTACGCACACAGTAGTGAAGAAGCGAGCAACCGTATTCCGCGTGTCCAACGAGGTCATTTTCCATCCTCGCTCATGGTATGGTTGGGAGTTTCTTATTGGGGCTTAACAGAGGTACATTTTTGTGAGAAAGGTGTAAAAACGAATGCTGTTGTGTATCAAAATACAGTCCTGACGAACCTTGTGGAACCTGTTTCTCATACCATGTTCAATAACAGGCACTGGGTATTCCAACAAGATTCGGCGCCAGCTCATAGAGCGAAGAGCACACAAGACTGGCTGGCGGCGCGTGAAATCGACTTCATCCGGCACGAAGACTGGCCCTCCTCCAGTCTAGATTTGAATCCGTTAGATCACAAGATATGGCAACACTTGGAGGAAAAGGCGTGCTCAAAGCCTCATCCCAATTTGGAGTCACTCAAGACATCCTTGATTAAGGCAGCCGCCGATATTGACATGGACCTCGTTCGTGCTGCGATAGACAACTGGCCGCGCAGATTGAAGGCTTGTATTCAAAATCACGGAGGTCATTTTGAATAAACTTTAATGTCATAAGAATCTATGTTTTGTTAAGTTCATTTTGGTATATGAATGGTTACATAATGAATAAACTTGTTACAATTATTTTACATTAAACATGTGACAGAATTTATGACCTGACTAGGTATGTATGTATGTATGTATGAGTGATAAATATAATTTTGTTTCGTTATTTATTCTCTAGCCAGTGTTTTGCGTTGGAAACGGAAGTAGCTTTTTGATATTCACTGAGTGATCTGTGTGATTCTATAAATAAATGATTTTGTTTTGAGTTGAATAGAATTTATTGTGAAACCAAGTTGCTCACTCAAATAGGCGCCATATCTTTGCTTTATTTGATTATGTAATACATTATTTGCTTTTGTAAGTAACTGAATGTCACTACTAGTAACTTCAATTTCTTTAAAGTTTCTTCTTTCTAGTTGTAACAAGTAGTTCGGTATTAAAATTGAACTCGGTTTAAAATAACTGTTTTCATAAATCGGGAGCGATTTGTATTGTAAGGAACGAATTGGACCATAAGGTCCAATTCCACAACAATAATGTTGTGAATCCTTGATTTATATTTTCTATTTATTTGTTATGAATATCGAACTCAAAATTATCTTATTGGTAACACTGACTAATATTTAAAACAACCAAAGAGAATCACTTCCAGAGTGTAACACTTCCGGAGTATAAACGACCAATGAGAAACGAATGTTCGGACAACCAATGAGAATCACTTCTGGAGTGTAACACTTCCGGAATATAAGCGACCAATGCCAGTCGCTTCCGGAGTGTGGAATGGGGACGAGTGGGGGACAGGTCAACCGCTTCTATATAAAGCGCCACAAGTATTTGCCAGGGGACTTTTTTCTTCGGCCGTTGTCGCGTGCGGAGGCTCTCTTTCGGCCTGCCTGCTATTCTGTGGTTACCACAACTGGTTACCATTCATAACAGAAGAAAGAACGGAAGCTGTTGGTCTGACTGCCAGGAAGCTGTCGGTTTGCCTGCCATTCAATAATTTGGCATTTGTAAAATAACAACAAATAAAGGGAAACCTAAGTAATAATAATATAATAATATTATCAGTATTTTATCAAAAATGAAATCAAATGTCCTCAAAGTCGACGGGATATCTAAATGAAGAGGTCTTGTTTAAAAAAGTTAAAAGTAGCTGTTAAATTTATTTTCTAATACGGAAGAACAAGGGAACTGACCCCATTCTTTAAACAATTATAAATTAAAAATGTCATCATTTGCTTATTTATTGTAAGTTTATATAAGCGTCATGATTCTTATAAATTCATCCTTCATTTCCTGAAGAAAACATTTCCGCCCTATATCGCATTCAATGGTCGCTTACCTTAATTTTAGAAGGCTTAATTTGCTGTTAATATATCAACGCCTTGAGTAAAAGCGTTGCGGTTGGGCATCGCACTTTGGACAAGTTCCATGGCGCGAAAACAATTCAATTAACTTGGTGTTATGTAAGAGTTAAGTGGTCCTATTAAATTAGAACATGAACTTAAACTCCTTTATATTGGGCGTTTTCCTTACAGGTTAGCCGTGATATGGCCATGTAATGGTGATGAGAAGAATGTCATATAATAAGAAAAATGACATACGTAAGAATGGGCATAGGAGGAGTGATAGACCAAAAAAATATGGATGCATATAGATGGATTGCATGTGAATGTTGAGATGAAAGCTAACTGAGGAGAGTGGAAGGAGAGAGCATGTTGTGGTGACCCCATACAATGTAGGATAAGGTAGGAAGAAGTATTTCTTATAGGTTAGGACTCTTCTAAGGTACGCCATTTTGTCCTATCTTTGGCTTAGGTTAGGTCCGAAACAAGTAAATCCATAAGAGAACATAGGGATCGACATAGCTTATAAAAAAGTTTGAATTATTAATATAAGCATTAATTAATATAAAACGTAACTATAATGCAGCAAATATTCGTGTTAGGTGTCGGTTGTTGTTAACGAGAGAAGTACAATAAACATGGGGCCCAGGTGCCAGGATCGGTATTGGAAAACTTGGGAGTTAACGAACGAAGCCGAACGCCGCATTGGGAGTCGTAGGCATGGGAAACCTTGTCGATATATCTAACCTCGATCTTCCCTATTGTTGTATACAATAGTAAATTATTCGATAAATTGAAACGTTGCAATATATATCATTCATATCTGTTATATATTTTACATAAACTGTTAAAAGGAAGAAAATCTCGATCATTTTTTCTCCGTGCAATGGCGGACTAAGAATACTTTTTTTTTTACGGGGTGGGGAAATCCTCATGGACTACCTCCGCCTGGGGAAAGGCGGAGGGGCGTGCCGGACTCTTACCGGCTAAAACCACCACCCCGGTGTCTCCTCACACGTGCGCGCGGGGCTGCGGGAATCCAAATTCTTCCGCAGCCCCACACTAGTGCTGGCCTGGTCTGTCCGGGCCTCGTCTCCTGCACGGGGTAGTGAGGTGTTTAACTACCCCGTGCATCGCCTCCACCTCGGGTCCATCGAATAGGGGGCGGGAACTTCCCCAAGTCCCTCGCCCCTGGACCTATTCATGGGGGCCGGAAAAGGGCGTTGTCCGCCCTTCTCCTTCGCCCGGTGCGCCTTCTGCGGCCGGGGAAGGGAGTCGAGATCTCGGACTAAGAATACTAACCTAACCTACGAACCTCGGCCGGGGCAGGCCTGTCATAAAAGGCGACAAAACAACCCTAGGTACGTGGTAGAGCAACAAACCCGTCTGGATGACAACCTTGTTTATTACCTGTATGCGGACAATAGCGTATTCGCGGTGCCCGTGTTGTTGTAAACATCTATAGGTGAAAGTAACTGCTTGCTGTTAAGTGGGCCGTCAGCTTATCTGCTGTTCCTCAGTAATAAAAAAACAGTCATCATCATCTTTGCGTTAAATCCCGGACGCAGCCCAAACTCTCGCTTCGGCACCCGGGGTCCGCTTTCCGACTTTTTCTTCTCCACTTCGCACGGTCTTCAGCATCCCTGGTAGTGAGCCCGTTGGCACGCATATCACCCTTTACGACGTCAAGCCAGCACTTTTTGGGTCTACCCCTCCTGCCGGGATAAAAAAAAATTATGTGAAACTATCTTAACTAGCGTCTTATAATGAACTTGTGCGATATCTACCGTGCAGGGTTTTATCCGTGCAGGGACGGAGAAAGAATACAGACCCCTGCGGCCGGGGTCGGTTTGTCGCAAAAGGCGACAAAACAACCCACCCTAGCTACGTGGTGGGGCCCTAAGTCCGTCTGGATGGCGACCACCTTTGGTCTTAAGTATGCCGCCATAGTAACTTTGTGTTGTGTTCTGGCATTAGTGACCCAAGTTTCTGTACCCTTATGGGACAGCAACGTGTTCGCGTTGCCACTGGCGTTGCAAACACTCATAGGCAACGGTAACATCTAAATTCTAAGTGGGCCGTCAGCCTGTTTGCTGTCTTACAGCGATAAAAAATTCTAGATCAGAAACTTAAGCAATACCCCTTACGCTGTTGGAAAAAACTTGAATCAATTGCTCATTACTCGTGGTGCCCTCTGTATCTCTATCCTATGTGAGAATATTATTATTCAACTGAATAGTTTCGCAATCAAGGTTATTTTTGTAAAATTATTTTTAAATTATTTTATTATTTGTAGGCATAAAAGTGCTCAAATTAGAAAAAAAAATGTGTATGTAATATTATATTTTTTAAACTCATTGTTATCATATTATCGATAAATTTTGAATATACTTTTGTATTATTAAATTTGTAATAATATATTGAAATAAGTAATTTATCGACATAATCCCATCGCTAGGAATCAAGCGCATTGTGCAATAGCGGCAACAGCTAAGTATTTATTGATGCGGTGCGATACGAGTGATCGGCCAAGGAGGCGACGCGCGACGGAGGCACCTTCGCCGCGAACCAATAATCCCCTGAATTAAAAACAATAAATTCTCCCTCCCCAATATTACCGTTCAAACGCTAAGAATACGATTGAGAAATTAAAAAAAGTTACTTTATTTATTGCTGTTTATTAATTGTTAGGGTAAGCGTTATTTCTTTTGTTTCACATTACTTTAAGATATAGATTTAGTATTTGACATTTTGAGTTATAATTTTAACTGAAAAATTATGACCTAACAACGTAGATTAAACTCTATCCTAATTTATTATAGTCCAAATTGCGATAAAACTTGTTAAGTAACTTCTTAAGTGGTTTAAAGTTGTAATTGTGAGTACGATCTCCATAAAGGATTCTTTCTACGACCCTGCGTTGGAGTAAGAATACTAAGCCTTGCGGCCGGGGTCTGTCTGTCGTAAAAGGCGACAAAACAACCCTAACTAGGTGGTAGGGCCTCAAGCCCTGAATGGCAACCACCCCTGGTCTATAAGTTTAGACAATACTCAAGTTATGTTGTGTTCGGGCATTAGTGACTCAGGTAACGTGTTCGCAGTGCCGCCAACGTCGTAAATTTCTATAGGCGACGGTAAATGCTTATTATTAAATAGGCCATCAGCCTATCTGCTGTAGCTCAAAACAGGACTAAATACTTGAATAGATAGCCTATTCTGATTTACATGACGTCAATTGTATATTTGTAAGAAAATCCTAAAGGTTATAGATTTTTACATGTTAAAGGTAATTCGTCTTTAAAACATTTGCTATAATATGTAAACTACAAAACGATTGCTTGACGGTACAATGATGATATGCCAAATAGAAAATCACCGAACAAATGCGAAATTAGAATAATAATTCAATTAATCAATTCTCGCAATAAATTATTTGGTTTGAAAATGTCATGTTATATTTTAGAGTAATGTAAATTTTAAAAAATATACATGTTGAAATATATTGTGGACATAAATATTTAAAAACGTGTATTGAGTCAAAATATCGTCGTGGTCGTAGAATAACGTCGGATTTGAAAAAAATCCAAAATTCACTTTTTACCATATTTGGATACTACATTGTCTAAATATTATTGCTACATTAAAAAAAATTACATGTATTTTAGATTTCAAATTATGCGGTCGGTAAAGTGACGGATATGATAGATTCTCATAGTAAAATGACGCTTGTGTATTTTTAAAATGGCTGTCCTGTAAAGTTTAATATATGTCAGATCCGTCACTATTCTACGACTACGACGATATTTGAAAACTGTTACAATTATTGATATATATATTTGGAACATCTACAACAATTCAAAACAGTCATTTTTAAATTAGGAGAGCAAGATTCACATTCTTGATAAATCCACAGAACCTTTTGCTCAACCTTTTGCGTAATAATAATTGGCACACAATACTCTGTATACTTATATTAAGTAAATTATGCTTGTGAATCTAGAATGTCTTCTAGAATACACTCCCAGAAATTCTAGGAACAGCTACTTCCAGTTGATTATGACAATGTCAAGAAAAGTCTATAGATGCAGTCAAAAAAGAGCTCGACAAGTTCTCTAATTTAAAATGTATTTCTATAAATTTGTGCTTACTGCACACGTAATTACAGAATTATCATCCAAAACAAATATGCAATTAATCCAACCAAAGTTATAATAACTGTAATCATAATAAACAATGAAACCCATGTTCATTAGCATAAAATATAAACAACTAAAGTGACATTATACATCTCGTAACTTAACTCAGTTAATGCGATCATTTGCAAATGCCCAATGTTCAAGCAAACTACAAAGGAGTTGGTATCATTGCAATTTGTACGGTTAACCGATTGTCCATTCCATTCAGAGTAGCGAAGTGTAGTTTGGTTGGTTTAAATACGACTTTCTGACGTTTTGTGTTCACCGAGTTAAAGGAGACATGAAACTTTAGTCCACTAAAGTTTTTTGAAAAGCCACCTAATTTCGAATCTTAGTTTTTATGGAATCATTGGTTATATTTCTTCCATGTAGGAGCGAAGTAAGAATACTAAGCTCTGCGGCGGGTGTCAGCCTGTCGTAAAAGGGTAAACAACCCTAGCTACGTGGTAGGATTGTTAGTATAATTTCAAAAATCTATGCAACCTTTGACCTTTCCTATAAAAAAAGACTTTAGAATTATATAGAATTTGTTTAAGTAAATATAGGTACATAATCAGAACTTCATAAAAAAAGTTAAATTATTGTCACAATATGTTATTGAATAATAAACAAGTATAATAATAAATAATTATATTATAATGATTAAGGTGCTTTAAAATACAAATTAGAAATTAAAGATTTTACAGAATTTAGGTTAACTTATTTTACTTCTACTACTATTTATTTGTGTAGGGGCGGAGAAAGAATAAATACTAACCTCTGCGGCCGGGGTCGGCCTGTCGTCAAAAAGGCGACAAAACAACCCACCCTAGCTACGTAGTAGGGCGTCAAGCTCGTCTGGATGGCGATCACCTTTGATCTTAAATATGCCGCCATAATAACCCTGTGTTGTGTTTCGGCATTAGTGACCCAAGTCCCTGTACCCTTATAGGACAACAACGTGTTCGTTGGTGAAAATAGCTTATTTAAAGCAGAAATTAAGCAATTAGGTAATCGGTCAACTTGATAGTAAGTTATCAAGTTACAACAACGTTTGTAATACCCAAAGTGCTATTAACGCGGTGTTACACTCGAAAAGACTCAAAAAGAGTTACCTATTTGAAAACAATATATTGTGTCAGAAAAAATCAATTAGAAGTTCATTCAAATTGGAAAACATACGCAGCATGAATATTAAGAGAATAGTTATAGGAAAGAAGAGAGGATGAGCACACAGTCAATGGCTGGAAGTATTCCTGAGAACACTGATTGTTGTACCGTCTTCATCTTCTAAACATCGTTTTTGAATGAATAATAATCTGCTAATTATACTGAAAGTAATGTTAAAAAAAACATAATTTTGTTCTTAAATTTAAATACAAGATATTTCAAACGTAATGTGATTATAACACTTATTATAATTAATTAAAATGATCATCATAATAGCAGTTAAAATGAAATATCATCGAAAATGTGACTTTAATACAATTAGGTCCCCTTGAACGGCGGATGGCGGTGTGAAATGATGAGGGGCGACCATTAGTGATGCTGTTTGCAAAACTACGAGCAAATCGACTGTTGCAGTTTAATCTGACTTAAATAGATGCTGCGATTTGAGTCGCGATTGCGTGGAAAGCGACAAGAGGGCGAGCGAGTGAGTTTAGTGTGTCAAATGTAAATAAGTCACTTCATTTTGTGTATTACATTACAGTCGCGGTAGTAAATTCGCGAGACTCAAAATATTTAAGATTAACACAATCATACACGATGAACGTGAAAAACTATTAAATTAACAATGATTGAAGTATTTGGTTACAAAATATATAAAACCGCTATTATCAAAAGCTAAATTAAGAGTTATTCTCTTTAAAATAGCAAACATTTATTAATATTATCGGAACTATACTTTTTCTTATGATTAAATTATCTGAAATAGTATAAATAAATACAATGATTATAAAATATTCTGTAGCCAATGTTAATTATTAGATATTAAGTTGTTTGTTAAATTGAAACAACTGAAAACATTCCGATGTACCTACAAAATGTTTGGAGAAATATGAAAAAACATGCATACGTACATAATGAAACATCTTGTGTATTTGTTGGTAGACTATCATATCTGAAAATAGTGCATGTATCAACTTACATATAGCATATATACACGATGAGTTTTGAAAGTCTCTTAAAAGCAATGTGACGATGATGATGTTATATACACGTGGCTTTGATTTACATGAATGTCAAATATTTATATAATGCAATTACTTTGTTTTGGCCAAGGCACGTGGCCATCAATTGTATAATTATGTTAATTGGTAATCTCAGATAATACATACTCTTTTGATGTCAACTCTGATCTGTTTAGTTTATGTCAGTTTTATTTGTTCAGATTGAATTGTGTCATATTTGTTTATTCTGTGAAAATAGCTTGAAGAAGTAACATGTCTAGTTATTTGACATAACTTTTGTACTATATATAAATTTCATAATGATTACGTTTCATCAAAAATAAATTCAAAATGTTTAATTTAAAATAAATAGTTTTCTGATCAGTCCTTAAGTGTCTTTTTGGTTTGAAAGTGATCCCATTAGCCACATCTACCAATCAAGAAATTATACCCTAAACCCTGCTATGAAATTTCTTGTCAATAACAAAGAACTGTCTAAACAATGTAGGCAAACATCTTAGTTAATAAAAACTTACCTTATTAAAATTGTTAATATGTGCTTTAACTCTACATAACATTTTAATACGCATATCAGTTATTTTTCCACTGAAACAAGTTAAGTTGTCTAGCAAAACAATCATCATGTCCAGAGTTTGCTTATCTGATTTTTTCTTCACTTTCCACAGCCTTAGACATGGGCACTTAATTTTATTTACAAAATTATTTAGCTGATAACAAATTTTTAAATTACCGCATTCTGTCGCACCGCATCCTTACCTCCGTACGAACCCTAAACCAACTGTAGTCGTTTTCTCCCTATTAATAGGGTACCCTAAATCGAATCTGGGACCCTTGTGTGGGGCTATCGTTGATCTAATTATACTCTGTTTACTCATATCATTGGAACTACAATTGATTTAGTGAACGGTTTATATAAATTACAATATTTTCGTTTTCAGATTTGTTTTTACCATTAAAGACGTTACTGCTCTTATATAACTGATATTATGAATGTGAAAGTAAATTTCTCTGCATGTCTATTAAACAAAAACGCTGAACAGATTTTAATGAAGTTCGGTATAAAGATAGATTGAACCTTGGAGAAGGACAAAGGCTACTTTTAATTTTTTTGGCAGAAAAACGTTTGTCGGATCAGCTAGTTCTTATATATTTCAATAGATTTCTTATTTAGATTAAACAAAACTGTAAAATTACTTTGTTTAAAAGTGTACTATTTATTAATATGTATATATTTGTTGTATTATCATATGAATTATGATGATTATTTGTTTCTAAAATTAAGTATTACAGCATTACTTAGAATATCATCGAAATTCCCAGTTGCGGGTCAAATTCTCAATATTCAGGTTCACTTCCTTATGTGCTACTTCATAATAACTTTCACCATACACCAAGATTCCAATATATAATTATTAGAACAAATTAATTTCATATAATCACAACTAATTGGTATACCAATAATGGCGAAACATGTATACATATATCATTTGAGAATGTTTCATACAAATAAATCATTTGATTTGATATATGGTACCTGTGTGTAACACGAATTTTTAAGAAACATTTCCTACACTAGCTGATCACTTGTATCGGAGTTTGCTCCAACATACAATCGACAAAAATATACACCCAGACCGGAATAAACTATTTGCATCATAAAAGTATTTTGTCCACCGTGGGAATCGAACCCATACACGACACCAGATCACTATGTATTTTTTTTTGCACAGCATACAGGCTGACGGCCCACTTAGAATTTAGTAGTTACCCGCGCTTATGGGTGTTTGCAACGCCAGTGGTATCGCGAACACGCTGATATCCCAGAAGGGTACAAAACCTTGGGTTACTAATGCCGGAACACAACACAAGGTTACTCTGGCGACATTTTTTTTTATTGCTGTAGAACAGCAGACAGGCTGACGGCCCGCTTAGGATTTAGCAGTTATCGCCGCCTATAGGTGTATGCAAAGCCAGTGGCATCGCGAACACGCTGCTGTCCCTTAAGGGTACAGGAACTTGGGTCACTAATGCCGGAACACAACACAAGGTTATTATGGCGGCATACTTAAGACCAAAGGTGGTCGCCATCCAGACGGGCTGGAGGCCCTACCACGCAGCTAGGGTGGATTGTTTTGTCGCCTTTTACGACAGGCCGACCCCGGCCACAGAGGTTAGTATTCTTTCTCCGCCCCTGCACGGATAAAATCACTTGCGCATTCTGAGCCGTGACATGTGCCGCTTAAGCAGTTTTTCTCGCTTAATATGCCATGTTCCGATGGCGAAGGAAAACGTTGTGAAGAAACCTGTATGAGACCAACGACAAGCGTAACCCACCAATCTACCTTGAATAAGCGCGGAGGGTATATATACAAATTGGGACATTATGGGCAGTTATTATATTTTATAAAAGTTTTAAAATGTACGTTTTACATTTCAAACTTTAATTCTCACATTACATCCTTCCTCCACCGCATCTGGACATCATTTGAACAAAAACACGTGGAAATCGCTATGCCAGTGGGAGGAGTCAATGCCCAAAATCAACCAATCAGCGCCTGTCATTTATTTTCTATCTCTCTCTTGCCTACACTGGTCTCGGTCTGACGCCTGGATTACGGGAAGTCGATTTTTCATACGTATGATTTTTTATCGTTACAAAGTTTGAATTTCGAATATGTTAGCGGATGGAATAAAATATGTATAAAATTTAAATGTAATAAAACGGAAATAGCTGTTCATGCTTTTGGAATTTGAGTATCATTTGAAATTACCATATGTTTTGAATTAAACTTTTTTGTTTTACGAGTATAGTAACTAAAAGAGTTAGTGCTTTAGGAATTTAAAAAGCTAATAAAATAATACTCTCGCTACCCTTCAAGCTCCATAGCCTTCATTACACGAAATGGCGACCCTCTATTAGCCAAATAATCAGTGAGTCCCTACAACCTATGTTCCCCCATATTTTCTTCTACAGCTCGATTTTCCGATATATCTTTATAGGGGTTCAACTATATACTTTTAGTGATGACAAAGTAAATTTCGACGATCAATATAGTAGGTATGTCATAAGTAGGTAGATAAATAACATATTGTAGTTACTTATGAAAATATCGAAGATCACACAACTTGTGCACCATGCTGAACAATAAACAGAATATCGAATTTACTTACTCCGGTTCCGATAAAGTGACGCAACAAGGATTTACCACTGCTGATGATACCACTTTACTACGATTGAGTTGAGGGCTGCATGGAACCAATTTCTACGTTAAATCTATGGCAGGACCCATTCAGACTCATCGAAAAAAAAATTATACGGTTACAATAGATGTTGGATAATAAAAGTGTACATTATGTTTTACCATTTTGGCATGTAAACACACATAAATTGATTAACATGCATAACTTTTATGTCATCTTTCTCGTATAAATGAATATTTTACATCATTGTCAATTATTTATTTTTCCTAATACATGTTAATTTACAATAATGAGAAAATATTGAATATATTATTATATAAACCTTTATTATTATTAAATATTAATATTATCATAACTTATTCATCCAGTCTTTAACTGAGTAAAACATTTTATCTAGTAGGTAGCCGTATTTTAGTTGTCTTTTACATTGCGTCAGTGGTGATTCTGTGATTGACAACGGTAAATAAAACTATAATTCTTGAATATGGCTTAGAGCGTCACTAGGTTTCGTTGGATCTTATGTTATTATAATTATTTTAATTTGAGCATATTCTATTTATCTAAGACACGTAAGGATATATACCTACTAATTAGTTATGAAATTACTTTTAATTTTTTTTGGATTTTTACTTACTCAATGTATCCAATAATGTAAAAATGATGGCCATGATTAGTGGTAGTCTCTTAATAAATTGTGCTTCAGTTATTTTTACAACACGTAATTCAAACTCTATCTTAAATAACTCAAGCTTTAGTATATTTAAGTATTAGAAAAAAAAATCAATAAAACATTCATAATGACCTTGTGAGATAATCTTTAAAAATTTCATTTTAAAATAAGCTTTAACAGTTCTTTTGTGCGGTCGCAGGTCACACTTTCGTTTGCTGCCCAAAGAGACTCAACAAAATAATGCTAACATGGATTTGCCCAAGTTTCATCTTTGTCCTCGAAAAGTAAACGACTGACCTAACATACTGTAACAGTTCCCGAAAAGTGCCGGGATAACCCTATTTTCAAGCCCGAATCGTAGGGTTAATATACCTAAACTCAACTGTATTCGTTAAAATATAATTGAATAAAACCCTATTATAAACAGACGCAACTCATTCTCCAAACCACAATGAAAAATACCCCTTTATATTCTTAATAGCTCAGATTATAAAACTCATATGGGCAACCCCAAATATAAAGCGCAACAACAATAAACAGCTTTGAGAATATTGGTCATTTATAAATATAAATATTACAAACATATTTTTCAACATCTTATCATGAATTGGTGAATGTTTTATTTTAATATTTTACTGGAACCTATTAATATTTTAAAAATGACTATAAAGAATGGAGAATAAAGCTATCTATATCATAAATATGATGTTACACATATACGAGTACATATTTGCATTATAAATACGTACAGTTGAAAGCCGGAAAATATTCTTATTACTTTATTCAATAACATTCGATTTAACTTATAAAATTGAGAAGGAGTGTGAGAAATCTCACTTATGAACTGTTAATCACATCTCTTAGATGCACAAAGTCGATTAAAATAACAGGCTAGATCGAGTATTCTCTTTTGTTTATTAGGGGGTTAAAACGGCTCTCTTAAAAAATTGAACTACCCCGGGTCTAGTAAAAGTATTACTTATGTTGACACTTTCTAGAACAGTTAAAAACGATGCGCATTATTTTGCCTCGTTGCTGCACTCAACAGTAGACCACAGGGTCAGGCTCCAGACCGCACAGACTGGGAATAAAAATAATTATATTGTCGTTATATTAATTCCATATTTTTTCCTCCAATTTCATTTAATTGTATAATTAAAGTTGTACATAATAAAAAACGTGCTTGTCTAGGTACGCACGCAAGAAGATACACTTCTTTGGCGTAACAGAACTAAAATGCCACAACTCTTTGTAAAAGGAATGATAAATTGATAAAATAAAAATAATACATACCGACAATTAACCAAAAATCTATAAATGTACTTAAAACATTTTTTAAGATAGAAGTCACTTAGTCTATCATTGACCACCATATATAATTTAAAATTACATACGCACATGTATATTTGTGAATATTTAAGAAACTATACTGTGAATATAGTTATGACTTTTTTTTAGCTGATTCGAGTCGCATTTTGGCTGTCAGTATGCGAACGCATCGTAAAAATTACACTCTCATAATTTTGTCCAAATGCGTCAAACGAAGTATAACTTTAAAAAAAACAAATAGACAAATACGACTATTATTTTGATTTTATTATTATTTTTTCTTTTAATGTGGCTCCAATGTTTTAGGCACTGATTTGCCAATGTCAAAGTATAGACATTTATAGAAAAGGCAGGTGGCGAAAGAGCATAATTGATAGGATCAAGAAATAATTTTGACAATCATTTTAATTAGTTAACTGCAAACCAAGAGGAAATGGTAGTTTAAAATTTTATTTGATTTGGTCCATAATAAATAATTGACCATGACAGTTGACACATCGCCACCTAGTCCTACAGTATGTAACAGAGTGTTTGTATTATGTATAATAGATAACGAATACAATACTTATATGTATTTTGTAACTAAATATACATTATAATTAAACATCCAGTCTAGAGACGGGCTTACAACCCGTGACCCCACAGGCGTTCTGACGTGCGAAAATTACTGCGAATTTAATCATTTGATGTTGATATTATTACATTCTAATATGAATTATTGCTTATGTTGCTTAATTATTATTATATTATATATGAACATGTCTGATATTTGATAATGTGCGTGTTCCAATTCTCACAACAAACACTGAATCTTTACAACATAAAATACGATAAAATTGAATACGCTACGATGGCTATCTGAAATTACATTTTATGTTGACTGTATAATCTTTAGAAAAGTCAAATAATATCTGGGATGTGTGATGCCGCGGCCTTTGTCCGGCGACCGGATGTGACATAATGCCCTTGGTGTGTTAGTCAACAGGATGGTGAGGTGGGGCCCCACTTATGGCGTTATATCACTTCGATAAATATCGAATAAACATAATTTAGGTTGAAAGTGTATATTAAATTCGTCAGGCAGCTTCATGGTAGGTATGTGAAATACTCTTAGGGGTCGACCTTTGGATGGCAACGACTTTGTACTATAAGTATGCCGCCATAATAAGCGTTGTGTTCTGGCATTAGTGACGCAGGTTTCTATACCTATATGTGAACGTCAGCGTGTACGCGGTGCCCTTGGCGTCCCAAACATCGATAGGTGACGGTAAGGACTCTACTAAACAACGAACGAGGCTCGGACGCAGTTTTATTTCCATGGATGGGAGTTAAAAGTGTAATCAAGAGACCACATTTTTGATTTTTACTTTTGCTAGTAATCTTAAGAGATTGTGTGACCTAAATTTAGCCTAACTATTCAATGTATATTTATATATTATGTATATTTTACTAATTATAAATTTTGAAACAGTTCTCAACTCTAGGTGAAAAACTGTATCACAGGACTTTTTACGAACAAACCATTGAACACGTACACCTAGAACAGAGCAAATTATTTGAATCATTAAGATGGTGCATTAACATGCACTAACGTCTAACGCCTAGTCATACACGAACGTAATAGACTAATTAGCTCAGCACAAAATTCACACAGTCACAAATGGACACGAAACTGACACGTATGAGGAACACTACTTAGTTTCACCTGTCAGGCCGTGAGCAACAGTAAAATTCCGGGCCCCAAGTGAAAGCTTTAGATACAATTGGTATTAATCACTTTTATGATGATATTAATTGTAGCATCAGATACAATGTGATAATGGCTAAAAACAATCGGTTAACAATCCTCCTCCTCGCGTCGGTTTCCTCAGTGCTGAGGGTCGTGATCATCTCGACGGAGTACTTTGGTGCGTATTATTTGCCGCCATCTGCCCCTATCGGAAGCAGAGTGTAAAGCGTCGTGGACAGTAGTTTCCAGGGCAGTGCGAATCTGATCGGTCCATCGCATGGGGCTCCTTCCTCTTGGTCTTCTTCCCTCCACCTTCCCTGTTACCATCAGTCTCTCCAGGTTGTCCTCATCCCTTCTGGCGATGTGGCCGAAGTATTCTAGGACCCTACGCAAGCAGATGGTAGAGAGCCTAGTCACAATGCCCAGCCGTTTCAGGATCGACACATTAGTTCGGTGTGCCGTCCAGGGTATGCCCAACATCCTTCTCTAGCACCACATTTCGAAGGCATCGATGCGTTTTCGGTCGGCTTTCTTTAAGGTCCATGTTTCAGCGCCATAAATGAAAATGGAAAACACCAGTGATCGCACAAGATTGGTCTTGGTTTTTATGCTGATGGTTCTACTCTTCCATAATTTTTCTAATTGTGATATGGCAACTTTTGCCATGCCGATCCTACGACGAATCTCTCCCTCGTAAGAACCATCGTTGCAGATTTCAACGCGGTTAACAATAAAGGAGATCAAAAAGTTAACTGCAACTAATGCTTAATAATGAAGAACGTAGCTGCGTGCGTAGCCAATGAGAAGAATACCCGAACTCCATCCTAGGTCCCCGTAAGAGGCCAAATGTGAATTATTTCTTTTAGTAGGAGTGGTCCTTAACTACTTTTGGTCTCTTCATTTGATTATCAACAACATTCGTTGTTGTAGATTGATAGTCAGACGGCAGTATCCAATTAAAAATTGGTCACATCTATGAACGTTCGTGTGTTTTTTGCGTTAGATAACTGAAAACTAAGAAGTTGTGGAGAAATTCTACTCTATGTTAATTTAGTTTCTTGGGTTACGGAGTATGGCTAATGTACAAATGACGACTTCACATGGCACCCAAGTAAACTCAATTTCGCATTTTATACTCTCAGTTTCCTACATGTGGTTCCTCCCAATACTAATTTATATTTGATAATATTATATCGCTCATTGAACCGCTAGCACTGAGACCCAACTCGCAGCGTCCCTTCAGCGAGATCCATTCATCCCCCCGTCAATTAGCCCCACACCTTTGCTTTGTTACGGTTTTATCATCTAGCTTTGTTCACTTCCACGATTTATACACGCCAATAATATTCGTAGATATGTAGGTGATACTTTAAATTAATATGAAGGATTGTATTATTTGTAATTGAGTTTGATTTTGTTAGTAATTTTATAAGTAAGATGTTTTGTAATTTATTGGAGTTCTTGGCCCAAATTGTCATAAAAGGCGACAACACAACCCTAGCGCTGTGGTAGGGCCCCAAGCCTATCTGGATAGCGACCACCCTTAGTCTGCAGGTATGCCGTCCATAACCATGTGTTATGTTCCGGCATTAGCGACTCAGTACTCCGATAGACAGCAGTGTGTTCGCGGTGCCCCTAGCGTCGCAAACATCCATAGGCGACGGTAGCTGTTTATTATTACGTGGGCCATCAGCCTATCTGCTGTTTTTCAGCAATAAAATAAATAAGATATACGTCTGAGAAGAAAATAAATGGATTAGATGTGTCTAATCTTGATTTACTTGGACTAGGTACTAACGTCTAAACATTCGATCCAGAAATGAAAATCGAACAGTAATCTCCCTTCGCTGTCTGTTTCTTACTTTTTCATCTTCTGCTGATGAGGTGTCCATAATGGAGATTATGATCACTGTTATACACATTGGTCATGCACCTCACTAGTGTGTTGTAATTTATTGTACAACACATTCACACACGAAGACTGCATTGTACATTCATCATCACCATCTTAGCGTCAAATCCCGGGTAGAATCTAAACTTTTGCTTCGATACCCGCAGCCCGCTTTCTGAATTTTTCTTTTTCACTTCATATGATCCTCGGTATATCTGGTAGTCATCACCTTTTACGACCTCAAACCAACACTTTTTGGGTCTACCCCTCCGATCGGGGCCTGGCGGAGGCAACATGGCTAGAATTTGTTCCTCACATAAGTACATTATACACGACTTGCATTGTACATTGTGTTATCAGAAATTGTCAAAATCAAATCAAATAAACATAACTGGAATCAAATTTTTATCCAAAGACCGTAACACAGATGACTATCTATTTATTTCCCCAGGTATTGGAAGCTCTATCAATATTTCGAAATACAAGCCATCATAATTAGTACACCTGTTAGTGGGCGGTAAGAATATGTTTGAAAAGGTTTCTTTAAGTGAGTGAGACGTCAGCAATAACTTAATATGAGTTTTTCTTGACCAGTGGAAAGAGGAACGGGGCTCTGATAATATTGAGGATGCAATTAAGTTTTATCACTAGAAAATCGTAAACGAAGCTTATTAGGGTCATCTTCATTCACGTAATTATGGTTGAATTTAAAGCTCACTTGATATATTTTTTATTTAATTTATTGGAATTTAAACGACGTGTTTAGAATAAATTTAAATCAATTAAATCGCCTTATATTTAGTTTTTAAATTAATATATCGTTTGATTCGTTTCGGATTAGAATAACGCGTTAAATGATCATTTATTACCTTGAAACTATTTATTAACAGGATATTGAGGATGTGAATAATAAATCTATATTTATATTGAGTTGTAAAACCGTTAGTTAATGACATGATTGGCTGTTAAAGTTTACTGCGGTGCGAAGAGCAACTCGAAAGTCCCACGACCCAACGAGATGCCATTATGGAATCTTATCTTAGTTACAATATGATAATTAACATAATTATATAAAAAACTTGGTTACAAATTTTTGAAGTAAATTGTTATTGCTAAGTAACTTCTAATAGTAATCAGTCACCGTTGCCTATGAATTTTTGCGACGCTAGCGGTGCCGCAAACATGCTGCTGTCCCATAGGGGTACAGGAACCTTGATAACTAATGCCGGAACACAACACAAGGTTATTAACCAAGGTTACAAGCCATCCAGACGGGCTTGGGGCCCTACCACGTAGCTAGAGTTGTTTAGTTGCTTTTTATGATAGGCCGACTTCGACCGCAGAGGATAGTATACCCTTCACCTGCACTAAGAATTGAAATTGAGTTATTAAGTATTCGTGTACACAATAATTATTCATTTAACAACCAGGAACTAATATCTATAATTTTTCACTAACTCCATGGCGTGAATATATTTATTTATCAATAAAACAATATTACATTCTTCACTTGCAGAGAACTAACTAGCAGAGAAAGGTATTATTAATATTTAATATTTATTTAGGTATATATTTATATAGGTAAATATTTAATATTTATTTAACTTCTTATATATAGGAGGGTAAATCGCTTCGTTACGTAACGCGTTACGGCGCCAGTCTGTCTGGCTTCCCTTTCTCTCACGCATACGGCAGCGGTAGGCAGGGAAGAGGAGGACCTCTTTCACTCTAACCCACAACGCTAGATCTATTCGAATTGCGACTTTATTTCAGTTGAGTTTCTTTTTCTTTATAAAGCATCTACAATAGGGAATTATATTACATAATTTTGAATCAGTTTTTGGAAAAATAGGAAATAAACTTTAGTTATTTTTGGATTATATTTGGTTTTATTAATAAATAACCTTTCCTTACATTATCATATTAATATACATAAAATTTCAGTACCTAACTACCTAAGCTTTTCTCAAGTTAAACAATTTCAATATTAAATAGTCAAACTTAGATTAGCTTAAGCTATCACATATATCAGGCGTCCCGAGACGCACAGGTTTTTTTTAAGTTATAAATACGAATTTCAAGGAGGATTGGCTTTAAAATACTAATTACGGTTTTATTAAGTTTTCAGTTAATTACAATTGAAACTAAGTTTTAAGAATTTAAATGTACGGTATGATGAGAATCATGTCAATTGGCATAAAATCATATTGATAAATAACTGAAAAGTTGACCATAATAAATATAAAATAGTGCTTAAAATAAAAATAAAAACTAGTATTATACGTAACTTATAAAAATGAAAACATCTTGACATATATATTTATATATTTAAATATATTATAATATATAAATATATTTATATATTTTATATAATATATAAATATAAAATAAATTAAGTTAAGTTAAGTTAAACAATGGGCAGTTTTATTTATTTATTAATATAACTAAAATTAGAATTGTACAAAACGAAATGTGGACCGTTTTTGCAAAATTATACATAAGCAACATATAATTTTAATTTTTTAGTCACTATATCATAGCAACTCTTCTGGATATCCAAATTTTTTTTAGTTAATCTTAAACAAATATCATTTCAGCCGGAAGACGCCCACTGCTGGACAAAGGCCTCCCCCAAAGATCTCCACGATGATCGGTCCTGCGCTGCCCTCATCCAACCTATCCCGGCGATCTTGACCAGATCATCGGTCCATCTTGTGGGGGGCCTACCAACACTGCGTCTTCCGGTACGCGGTCGCCATTCGAGGACTTTTCTGCCCCAACGGCCATCAGTCCTTCGAGCTATGTGCCCAGCCCACTGCCACTTCAGTTTTGCAATCATCCGGGCTATGTCGGTTACTTTGGTTCTCCTGCGAATCTCCTCATTTCTGATTCGATCTCGCAGGGAAACTCCGAGCATAGCCCTCTCCATTGCTCTCTGAGCGACCATGAGCTTTCTCATAAGGCCCATAGTTAGCGACCACGTCTGCGTTCCGTATGTCATCACTGGCAACACACATTGGTTAAAAACCTTCGTCTTGAGACACTGCGGTATTTGGGACGAAAAGATTTTACGGAGCTTCTCGAACGCTGCCCATCCGAGTTGGATTCGACGAGTGACCTCTTTCGCGAAATTGGACCTGCCTAACTGGATCGTTTGACCCAAGTAGACGTATTCGTCAACAATTTCGAAAGTACAGTTCCCAACTGTTACGGGGGTAGGTGCGACATGGACATTAGACATGATCTTCGTCTTGTCCATGTTCATTTTGAGACCTACTCCTTGGGAAGCTGTATTGAGGCCATCAAGCATATGGCTTAAGTCTTCCAACAAATATAATGCTAACTATTTTAAAAGGCAGATGTGTTACTAATATCTGTTGCAAATAAGTCTTTTTAAAATTATCCGGGTGTATTTACTGACAAATGGAGTGTTATTCACACTCTGTTGTCAATTAATAGGATATTTGTCACATAAATAATTGTACGCGGAACGACTGGGTTCTTCCGGGACTGTTATAGAATTAAATTGCGCTGCGTCGTTTTGTATATTTAACGCTTTGTATTTTCTAACTTTATTCTGTATTCTGAAAACAATTTTACAAATTGATAATCTAATATATAAAATTCTCGTGTCACAGTTTTCGTTGCCATACTCCTCCGAAACGGCTTGACCGATTCTCATGAAATTTTGTGAGCATATTGAGTAGGTCTGAGAATCGGCCAATATCTATTTTTCATCCCCCTAAATGTAAGGGGTGACCCACCCCCAACATTTTTTTTAATTTTTTGACATTTTATTATTTATATGGCAGAACAACGTTTGCCGGGTCAGCTAGTTAATAAATATAATTCACACAGTGCTATCGTATCTCAAAGTAAATAGTATTACACTTATGTTATGGGTAATAGGCAACTGACATACTACATATATACTTTTCTTTTGTAAATAAATACATATTATAGGTAAATATCCAGACACAAGACGGCAATAGAACCCGTGACCTCTGTAAGCGTACCAAAGTGCGTTAGTCGCTACGCTGCGAAGATCGTCAATAGGTGGTAATATCAATATTTTAGTTTAAGAAGGGTTAGAATTCAGATAGCCTTCATCTTTTTTCAATTATTTCATTACAATTACATGCGAAGAATTTGGAACCAAGCGTACTGCAAGTAATAACTAAATAATAGGAAAATTCTTTTGGTAGATGATTCGCGTTATTGCTTATCTATGACACTTCCTTTTTCTGAATTAAGGGAATGAATAGAAAATAGTTGGAAAAGACAAGTCAGATTTTTTGAACTAGCAAAAGGAAACATCATCATCAAAGGAACCACCATATCACAACGTTAATGTTCAGTGATGATATTGAAACTAATCATTACTCACACACAAATATTTTTTTTTATAGCTAGAGTTCAGCAGACAGGCAAACGGCCCACCCTAACAGGTGGTCACCGTCGCCTATGGGCGCCTGCAATACCAGAGGCGTTACACACATGCTGCCGGCTTCGGAGAAATTATATAACGCCTTTTTGAAAAACCCCATATCGTACCGCGCTGAGAAAACCTCAGCCGGAAGCTCATATCTCGAGATGACAGAAAATATCAAAATACCTGAACATACATAAAACCATAGTACATGTCTGAGATATACTTAATGAAGCACCACCACAAAAGATTTGAAAGTACAGAAGAAACATTATGTTCTTCCTTCATTTTCATACCTACACATAAATATTGCATTAAGCTATCAAATTAAGATTGCAAGAAATGGTGTAAAGTGAATAAATATAACAATGATATGTAGATGAAGTGAAGTAATTCTTCATATCAGTTTCGTAGCAAGAGATAAAATGGCTTCAATATTTGGCACATGTTTTGAAATCTTAAGTTCATGAGCGAGCGAGAGCAAAATGTATCCAGATGGTTTTCTGTAGATGCACGTTTTGTGGTTGCACCTTTACTTGAAATCTCAGCAACACCGCTACCCTATTAAGGCTCATTTATTACTCTTAATTCAATGGGTGTTTTATTCTTTGACAAATTGATTTTTTCACAAAGATATTTGGTCATAAATTTGTCGCCTGAATTTGGTATACGGAGACCGGATCCTTCCGGTGGCATTGTTGTTCAAGATTTATTGATGTAGTGCTTTTAACTATGTTAATTGTTGCAATATAAACCCTTAGGAGTTTATAGCGAAATAAGATTACAATCTTACACGTAAATATTTTACACAACCTATTTGGGCTTTTGGTATTATAGAACTAGTTTTTTTTTTATTGCTGTGGGACAGCAGACAGGCTAACGGCCCGCTTAGAATTTAGCAGTTACCATCGCCTATAGGTGTTTGCAATGTCAGTGGCATCGCGAACACGCTGCTGTCTCATAAGGGTACAGGAACTTGGGTCCCTAATGCCGGAACACAACACAAGGTTATTATGGCGGCATACTTAAGACCAAAGGTGGTCGCCATTCAGACGGGCTTGGGGCCCTACCACGTAGCTAGAGTGGGTTGTTTTTTCGCCTTTTACGACAGGCCGACCCCGGCCGCAGAGGTTAGTATTCTTTCGCCGCCCCTGCACGAATAGTAGTTTTAAATAATTATTTTAAATAATATATTACTGTTCAAGAACATTTATGAAATAAATTGAAAATGTTTCATTATTTCATTCCCTTATTTTATAAAATAATTAATAATTATATATATTTATAAATAATTTATATTACTATAATTGAAAACCAGTCAAAATTATTATATTGTCTTAATTCTCTCCAAAACTAGCTAACTTCTAGTCTGCACCAAGAATGAGTGGTAGCGCAATGAATTAGAATATATAAGTCAATAATTAAACAAAATTTAACATAAAAATTATATGAAATATTCATAATCATATTAACTTAATAAATTATTTGCAGGTGGTCACAATAATTAATAATCACATTTCTTATAATTATTTTGCACGCACTATGCATGGCGGTGTGAAAGCCGCGCGGAGGACGGGGCGCCCGCGCCGCAAAAAGTGCACCAGACTTAATTATAAAGAGACAAGAAACGCCATTAAATACCGATTCGCTAAATCTACGCTCTCTTGTTAACACTACGAGGCTCCCATCCCTCTCATATGACTATATAAAGAAAAGAGAGAGGCGTATGTTTGAGCAGCCGCCACTTAAGGGGCGGAGCATTGATATTCAGTTTAGATTGACTGGGAGGTGTTCTCTATTCTTTTTTTGTGTGTTTCAACCAAAAGCTCTAAAGCTTTTCATTTGGTGACCAGTCGCGTGAACGAGCGCACGTTTGTAAAGTTTGTAAAGTTTAAATAAATACAATTGAAGTTACATCGAAAATTGGACTGTGATTAGATATGCACAAGTATGACTTTTTGAACGATAAGTGTTTTAAAATGATTGTCTGTAACTTGGCGTAACTAAGTTACCAGTGAAGGCAGAACTATAAATGCTTTAGATTTGGACGAAGTGTACAGTGAACTGAAGATATGTCGGAGTTAAGAGGATCGCCGCCATTATCGAGGGGGCTGGAACACGGTTTTGGAGCCCCCTTAGCAGCTCTAAGTTCCTTAGCAGAAGCGCCTCCTCCAGCACCAAACCCTCATGGCATAGATCATATTTTATCCAGGCCCACAGTGGGGACCAATGTTGGCTCTGGTTTATTGACGCCAAGGCTATCACTAGCAGCGGCGGCAGCAGGAATGGCGCACTACCTCCAACACAAACCGTTATACTGGCCAGGCTTTCAGGGTTTAGTTGCGAACCCTATGGCGTGGCGGGATAGATTACAATCAAGTAAGTGATTTAAGAAATATTAAAATATAATATAAATAAAAAAAGGTTTTATTGTTGTTTTTCTTTTCAATAATAGATTGTTTTTCTTAAAATGAAATATGATTATAGCAAATTTAGTTTTTCTTGAATAATGGTTACAACAGCAAGGCCTCCTCTAAGGCTGTCCAATTTTTCCAAATTTTTGCCATACGTATCTATTCTAGACGGTCTAACTTCTTAAGGTCATCTTGCCAGCGTTTAAATTGCCTTCCTCTACCCCTTTTATTTTCTCTCTGGTACCATTCAGTAATAATTTTAGCCCATTTCTGAAGCTTTTTCTTCCATAACCTATGCCAAATTCAATATAAACATAAATTAATTTAATTCATTTCCTTTTTTAGTCTGTTTTTTTTATTGCTGTAGGACAGCAGACAGGCTGACGGCCCGCTTAGAATTTAGCAGTTACCGTCGCCTATAGGTGTTTGCAACGCCAGTGGCATCGCGAATACGCTACTGTCCCATAAAGGTACAGGAACATGGGTCACTCATGCCGGAACACAAAATTACCATGGCGGCATACTTAAGACCAAAGGTGGTCGCCATCCAGACGGGCTTGGGCCTTACCATGTACCTAGGGTGGGTTATTTTTTCACCTTTTATGACAGGCCGATCCCGACCGTAGAGGTCAATAATCTTTCTCCACCCCTGCACGGATAAAGGTACTGACAAAAGTATCTTAACTCAGTAAAAATAAGAGTATATTGGTGTTTCAATGTTTATGTTTTCTATAATGTCGATGTGAATAAATGAAGGTGACGTAATTATTACATTCGTTAATATTTTAAGCGTATTGTAGAGGAATACTCAGACTTCATGTTATTTAAGAAATAACTGTTTTTATTAAGAGTGCACTTTAGTTTTTATACATCTTAAAACGTAGATGTATTTCCTATTTTAAACTATTATAAAATACTTTTAATACATTATATCGACGTCACATTGAATTTTTCACCTTAAATCTTTTTATGCACCTTTTTATTTATTTTTTGGTCTCGGGGAAAACCCTATCTTGACGGGTTCATGATATGTAGGATTCTGGGAAAGATATTTGGCTATCCGACTACCCACTAAATAATCCCGCTGATCTCCTATCGCATAGGCGGTAGGTCCGGGCTTAGGCCCGGGCCCACGGATATGTGGTCTGTGGATCTCGTGGCCCGGGCCGGTGCCAGCCCACCCTTTGTATCGGGGCGAGCCTCTTCCATGTGTTTGGTGCCAGAGGGTCAGGATTTGGTCCCTCCAGCGTTCTCCTTTGGCAACTTAAGGAGTTGAGGAGGGCCGCGGAACAGCAGGCAGCCCTTACCCTCGCGGCGATGGATAGCGGATTCTCCCCCGAGTGGCCGCCCGCTGCCACATTCTACGGCGGCTGGAGGTCATTGGACTCTCTCTGGTGCCATTGACGTGGTCTGCATTGGTGGGAAGGGAGTGTGGTGGTCCACTCCCTTTAATGCTCCACCGCCTTCTCTGTGGACATGATTGCCTCGCAGAAGGTTGCGACAGCCGTCCATCCCAAGTCGCCCCCGACCATGGACAGAACCAGGGCTGGGAGTGACAGGTTTACTTCTATTTGGGCAACGAGGGCGCGGTGCTCCTCACGTCACGTACGTCTCACGGCGACAGTGTGGGTTACCGTGTTCTCCTCGTCGCCTACGCCACTATGGTGGCACCCAGCATCGTCTCCCGTCCTATGTGACACAGGTATCTCCCGAAGCAATCGTTCCCTGAGAGGACCTGCGTCAAACGGAAGGTCAGGGCACTGTGGCGCCTTCCTATCCATTCACCCAGGATGGGCCTTACCACCTCGATGGTAGCGAAACTCACGCTGGGGTGCGGGAGGTGCTCCTTCCATTCCACCGTGAGCACCTCGTCGCGCAGCTCCACCCACTTAACCTATACTTCGCGAGGCGCGTGATGAGAGCTACACTCGGTTGCATCCCGGCGCCATTGGTATAACCACACCAGGACACGAGCCTCGAGGTCCCATGGTGGGGACCCAGCCTACTACTTTTACCTACTATTACCTTCGTAAAAGTAGATTATTTAATGATTAAATTATCTTATGAAGATATAAATGTTTGTATTATATTTATTTAATATTATACTAAATAACATAATAATAAAGTAACTGGTATAAGATTATAATTAAACAAAATTTTAACATTCAGATATTGTGAGTAAAATATAATAATAATCTATTAGTTAAATTAAACTTTGATAAAATAAATAATTTTAAAATAAAGGAAATATTAGATGTCGTATCGTATCAAGAAGTCAAGGAAAAGACACTTCGTAAAGAAGACTGGAAGATGCTTTGCCGAATATTTTATAAACATTATTATATTCCACAGCTTCTTTTGGCGCCAATACAAAAATTAAGCTACATTAAAAGTATTTTTAAATGAAATTTTTTATAAATACAAAAAGTTTTTTTAAATTAAAGCCATAAATATACCTTATACCATCATTCTCATGGTATCAAATTTTACCTAGGACCCAGGTTTTTGTACAGTCACTTTACAGAGCACAGCGTACCAGATGCTTTGATGACTTTATGATATCAATACAGACTCAAGAAAAAAATTAAGTAGATGTATTAAGACTTGGCTTTTTCGGGAGAAATGGCTTACAACGTCAAAACGAGGTACCTTGGGTACCCTATGGTGAATGGTGCCCTATGGTAAGGTAAATGGTGCTTTTATGATATCCTTACACAAAAAGAATATGAAGTAATCCATCCGTTACCTTTTACGACCTACTATTTAAGCAATAGGGTAGCCATATTCTTATTTCTGCCCATAAAGAATGTCTTACGTATATGACGTATAAGTTTATTTGTACTACAAATTCAATTGATATATTACAGACCATATAAAAGACATCAACGCGTCCTCATTTTAACGACATTTTAAATTAAAATTACAAAACGACCGTGATATAGTAGATTGATTAATATTGGAGAATTTCTCATCTAACGTATTCATTAAGATTTTTTTTATCGTTTTATTTGTAACAAATTTAAGGTTAAAAGTATCACCGTTATGTTGCAACAAGCTGATTTTAAAATTAAACGTTATATTATATGAAGTGCTGAATAATAATCAAACAAAATTATTAATATATTTCACATAAAAATTGTTACCTTAAAAATATTTAGTTAAAAATTACAATAGACACTAAGAATGTACATATTGGCAATTCTCACAAAATGAAAATTTTGTGTTAAATCTGTTACCTACACATAAAATCTTAAATGTTTCTTGTAATTCACTTATTTTGGGGATATATTATATCATATAAGACTACATTTTGACATATTGTCAAATATTATTAAAATATTAAATTGATGATAAAAGACCTGTAAACTTTAGGTATATTGAGTTTTATTCGTATTTGTGGTAGTAAAAATACTCTATTTTATTTTGTAGTCTGTGCTAGAACATCGTTAAGTATCCATTATCCTTTGTCAGTTGATATATAATAATATAATTTATTTCACCTAGATAAAAGTATATAATATAGCGCATACGCGGGTCAAATGTCATGTAAAATAAAATATAAAGAGACCGTTTTGTAATTATAATAATATAAGATTTATTAAGACAAATTAAATTAATTCTCCTTCTTCATCATTCCGTTAATTCTGTGTTTTAATATATTAAATTTAAAAAATTTGTGTTTTAATATATAAAAACGAAACATTGTATATTCTTATAATAAACCTTTTTATATATTTATTTATTTTAATTTTATGTAATAAGAGTAAAAATTAAGTAAAAAAACGAAGAAGTATAAACTAACAAATGTATATAACCAATTCCGTCGGCTTTCTACCGGCGGAAGTCCGTCGGCAACCCCGCGCGAGTTATGGCCTACATAACGGCCATTTGCGTCGCGTAGGCTGTATCACGTACGAAATACGGCCTCAAGCAATAACATCAACATTTGATAACATACTTATCGTGATTTTAGGCGTCTTACACGTCCGATGGTATTCAGTTTAAAGTTGTACATAAAATATTTAACTTTAATATGTATATATATCTTGTCTTTATTTCTTTTGTTCCAATAAAAATGTATAGAGATTATATATATAATCAGACTCAGGCTACAACTAAAAGTCATGTTAACATTCAGTTACATAATTGAAGTCTCGGTGCTCCGAACAATCTTAATTCAATCATACTAACTGTATTCATTAATATTAATCACTTTAATTTGGTAACAAAGTTTGCACCATTAAATATTTTACTGTTACAGTTTACATGAAATCATAATTTGATTTACGTGTTTATTATACACATTTTTACGGTTCTACTTCCTATTTCTTCACATAATGAGGTTTCATGCTAGATAAAATTAGTACGACATTTCGTCCCTTTTTACTCTCTCTACTCACTAACCATTATCTCAACGTTTACGATCTGAGCTATATTGTTTTACTCATAATTTATCCATAAACTTCTCATTCAGCTTATTTTAAATCATACCATGATTACTTGTAAATTGACAATTGAAAGATAATTTCTGAAGATATTTATTTAATACTTACTTATATTAGTCATTGTTTCAAAATATACTCATTTGAACCCAAAAGTTTCAAATTCCATTCTTCTTACTGTGATTTGCACTTTTTAGGCAGTTTTTCTTAACTAATGTGAATCTTATAATATGATTGCGTACTGACAATGAAAGAAAACAATGTGATAAAATCTAACCCATATTAGCATTGGACAAATGTATATTATATTTATTTTTTGTAACTTTTTGTTGGTCTGCTACATTATTGAAATTTACGGCAATTAATCTAACGACCGCCGAAGAAAAGAATTTGAATTAATTATGACGGCCTCGAGTCGTTGAATGAAAATTTGACTCCAGCTTAATCTACATGTATGGTTATACAATTTTAATCTTAAAACAATGAATTTGCTATACTTGATGACGCACAAATGGCCGAATGAAAGGAATGAATGGTCGAATGAGCATTAGAATGAGACGGAATGAACGGAACATACAAGTGAGGTGCGCGAACACCAATCATACATCAAATATTGAGTAATATTAATTAATTTAACACTAATAGTTAAACTACGTATTTAACCTTTAATGCAATTGTTTAAAACATATTTATACAAATTAAAAACGACTACCGAATTTACTCATATGCTATCATGCAAATTAAACGAATTATCACAATAAATATAGTGATAACAAAACACCCCAAAAGTAAACAAAAAATATTAATTTAACTTATCGTTATTAATAAAGGCATATCTTAACCAATTTTATTATTTACAAGACAATATTTGTTCGCGCATTAAAGGCGGACGTGCTAATAATGTAATATATTTTTCCATTATCGTTCATTACATATTATTAGTTGATCAGTGATATTGTTATCAGGGATATCAGTTAATAAGCTGTACGCTTTATTGGTTCGATGCGTTTATTAAAATCTGTTCAGCCGTGACGGATATGTTGGATGTAGTTGCAATGATCACTGTTTATTTTCTATGAATTTCATTATATTGCTTTAGTATTATTTTAAATTTGATAGCAGTAATATTGAACAAAAATAAAATTACTATATAATATAAACTTATTTATTATAATGGCAGCGTTGATATTTAAAGTGATCTCAGGGCCTGGGGGCTCTATTAAGCCTTATTAAGCCTATATAAAGACACGAAAATATATTATGAAAATATTTTACAAGGTACAGAATTGTCATTATAAGGAATAAAAGCAGATGCTCATTATTCACATTTTGTATTACAGAGATCATCTAATAATAGAAGCGCACTAAAAACGAAATGCTTATCTTTAGGTCTTAGTAACACTTCTGTTTGTGGAGAATGATAGAGCACTTTTAAGAGTTTATATGCACTTCCAGCGACGACGAGGCCGGTGATTATCTTGATCAGGAGATTATTCTGCTGGGCCCATCTATAAACAGCATTTAGCAAATTTGTTAAAATAAAGAAATGACCTCAAAAAGCTCTACATTCTAGTTTAAAGATGAAACCGCGAACGCAACAAGTGTAACAATACAAAATATAACCAATATATACAAGTTATGAATAATTTTCCGAAATATTATCTCTATATAATTATTTTAGATTACAAGCAATATTTATCTAGAGCGGTTAGATTGCGTACGAGGAACACTTCAATAACTTAATAACATTGATTATACGTATCCTGAATTGGAGGGGTATTAACTACTCTTTATTAGGTTTTATATCTGTTAAATACATTATGGCACAGCAAAAGGAAATACATATTATATGTTTATTATTATACAACAGTAAGAACGCGAACATCTCTTTTCCACTCCCGTCTGTGTGATGTACACATGAAAAAGGTTTATAACAGAAAGATGTTCATGAAAAATAAAATCTCCTCAATATTCAAAATGAAATTCCTAGTAGTTCAAATTTTGGATGTGTGAAGACTGAGATGTCAAATGGCAGTATCCAATGTATAATTGAAATTTAAGTTCTTGTGTTCCTATGCATTAGAAATAGACACAAAGAAAAGAAGCGGAAGAAGACGGTATACTGCGTGATTTTTGCTCAGTGGCATTACTTGAGTCCGGATCCCTGTTTCCGAATAGAAATTGTCGCATACAGTCAGGGAGGGAGCAATAGAAGAGAGCGCTACATATGAACTTATAATAAAAACCTAAAAAAGTGTATCCAAACAGAAATGAGGCTCACAGAGAGATCGTTGCAAAATTATTAATTACTCGGGGGCAGGGGAATTCGCCTGCGGTCGCACTGGGCGCGCACAGATGAAGTGGCACATATTTTTTTAATTACCACTGGTATTGCCATATTGCAATTTTTACAAATGTATAAATTTTAAATATAAAATAATTTCATCTAATTCTTATTTGAATTCATATATATGAATATTGACATGCACTAAACGACATAGAGAATACAAAAACACGTAAGTTTTAAAATAATTTGTCAGTTTTTAAATTGTACATAATATACGACATCTGATGGACATCAGTGACAGTTTTCCTCATTAATTATAAATGGATAATAAATCGCACTTAACATATATCGAATAATGAGCGGCCTTATCATTTACAGCTTTTTTTATATGCGTTGTGACAGTACTGACTGGAATCCTGAGTTTCGAGGTGCAAACTTTGAATACAACCGAGCTGAAATAAACCAATGATTACGAGGATATACAACTGATTCTACAAAAATATAATACTTTATTGGTATTTGAGAAATTGAACATGGTAACACTACCAACCCCGTGGGGAAGCCAAATATCCTCGGCATATGACTGCGAATTAAAATTCCAGTTTCCAGATGCACTTTTCAATTTCATTTTGGGACCGACACCGCTTTCCACCAACTTTCTGTTGGTCAAACTAGTTTGTCCACATATAGTTAGCAAACCTAGATCTATGATTCAACTACCTATAGTTAAAATTCTAGTACGTTTGATAGGGTTAAAATCGGTATTGTTTACTTAAAATTCAATATATGAGTATATAATGGTGACCTCTTTGGCGCAACGGCCTTAACATGTCAAAACATTTAAAGGGGTCATGGGTTCAACTCATTGTTTAGGTGTTTATGTATAATATGTATATGTATTTGTTTACAAAAAAGCAGAATATACGTAATATATTAGTTATCTTGTACCCATAACACAAGCGCTTTGCTGGGGATCTGATGACGGTATGTCAATTGTCATAGAATATTTATTATTTATTAACACCCTTTTTTTTCTTTTTTTTTGTCTCGGGAAAAAACCTCTCTTGACGGGTTCCCCCGGCCCGGGGGGACCGAGGGATATGTGGAACTCCGGGGCAGATGTTCATCCATACGACTACCCACTAAAAAACCCCGCTGTTCTCCTATCGCCTACGCTCGGGCCTACGGATATGTGGCCTGCCGATCTCGTGGCCCGGGCCGCCCCAAGCAACTTAGGTTATGTTAATGATAATCACCATCTTAGCGTTGAATCCCGATTGCTTCTTTTTTAATTTTCCGTTTCGGTGCCCGAAGTCCATTCTTTTCTTCACTCTTTTTACTCTTTCTCACGATCTTTGGAATGCCTGGTAGTGACACTGAGAGATCTGAGTGATGTCAAACCAGTACTTCCTGGGTGTATCCTTTCTCTCGGGTCCCACATAAGTCTTAGTCTAAAAAACTTTCTTCCGTTTTGTGCGTATTGTTACGTTCTTGAAGGTTTTTACACATGTTCAAAATATTTTACGTATGGTATGATATACTTCCGTATGGTTAATACCATTCATATTCCATTATCATCCATCATCATATCCATACCATTCATACCTAATGGTATGAATCTTATTTATGAGCTTTTTAAGTTAAATTGATTTGTTTTAAAGCGATGTTGTAGAAAGAGATCCTAGTCTCTTTGAAAATTGTTATTCTTATATAAAAGCGTTTTTCTTGTTGTTTATTTCATGCAACGCTTATAAATGTCAAACGTAAGCTAATTTAATTATTTAATTTTATTATTAATTTAAGCGAGCTAAAAAACTAACTAGCTAGCTTGTTTAGCTACAATTTTCTAGCTGGCACAAAATTATAATAAACTACTAAACGGCAAAAAATACGTAATACTACTTATTAAGAAATAGCAAAAGTAAAACCTTTTAAACATACCAAAAACATTGCAATACATTGGAAACGAAGTACGATAGCCGTCACCTCATCGCCAAAAACAAAGATGGAGTCGGGAGGACCTGAGAGGAGGGTGGGGAGAGGGGCGAATAAAGGGGAGCGACTAGTGATGCGAGTTTGAGGATATTTTGTCGGATCATGTTTGCTGTATGTATAAAGTTAACTTACATGGGACATGAACTTTGTAACCAAGTGGGATCACAGTCACTACCAATTTAAAGGTTGAATCCCATGATCGCATTGGTGACTCATTTTTTCTCGTTTAATATGAATATTATAACATAATTACCATGTATGTACCGACAGTAAAAGAAAACATTGTAAGGTAAACTGCCTACCGAGCTCACAAATGGTCCAAGCTCAGACGTGGAAAATTATGGTGTGCAATTCTTTTTTAATTAATTGTATTTGGGACACAGACCTTTGACAGACACACATCTTTATAACGTGGTTGTCAAAGAAGCTGGAAGATATACGAACTAGAAAATACTTTGGTAATATTTCCTACGATGATTCTAGCTAGCACGAAGCTGATGATTCATGTAAGAGTTATTTACAGCTTCTTGATCTATACCAAGCTCAAGTCCGATCATGTGTGGAGTACTGTTCCCACTTGTGGGATGACTTTGCCAAATATCAGCTGGAGGCTTTGGATTCTATAGAAAGACGAGCCAAAAGACTCATCGGTAACGATGCTTTGGTTGAGACTAGACTTCAGAGTCTTGAACCTCGACACAAAGTTGCCAGTCTCTCGGTGTTTTACAGGATACATTTCGGAGAGTGTGCGGCGGAATTACACAACTTAATTCCTCCATCTCCCTTCCATCACAGGACAACCAGACGTACGGCAATGCGCCACCCATTCATGGTCGACATGCCCCCTATCCGCACAAAGCGTTTTGCTTCCACATTTATCATGCGAACCGCCAAGGAGTGGAATACTTTGCCGGCGTCTGTGTTTCCTGAACATTATAATTTAGGGGTCTTCAAGAGGAGAGTGAACGGGTTCCTTAAAGGCAAGCGTGCTACACCGTCGACCGCATCGTCGCTTAACATCAGGTGAGATCGCGATCAAACGTACGCCTATCTACAATAAAAAAAAATTACCGCGTAAATTCGATCATCATTTCAGAGTCGTAAAAGACTACAACTGCATACTGCTTCCTTCAAATTTTGATGTTTAATTTTATATTGCAAATATGCAATCCAAATCCATTTTGAGATCCAACCCAAGCAATCAGTCTGATTTTATCATTATATTCAATACATATTAAATCACATAAGTCCACTTCTTTCTTTTCCTGCCCTTATCCTACATTACGTGGGGTCGGCACAACATGTTCTCTCCTTTCACTGTCCTCTGTCAGCCCTCTACTACACACTCTTTTACGCAATCTATCCATCTTTTCTTTGTTCTATCCCTCCTCCTATATCCATACACTCTCATTTCTGCTATTTCTTAATCTTTCTCTTTAAATTATAGGTCTACTATTTATGTGTTAATATCCGCGTACGTCCCATCTCTACTTTAAGGTAGATGTTCGCGTTGTATTATGTTATTCTTCATTTAATTTCATTAGGCCTCGCCGGGATTGCGCTCTTTTATGTCGACCAAGCTATAATTGCTTTTGGTTAAGAACGCCGCTCCACTCCATTTTGCTTTAATTGCCAGAGAATTGTTATGTTTTCGTGTTTCATATTTTTTGAATGCGATATGAATGTTAAAACTTTAGTTGATTTGCTTGTTTGGATATTTTGCAATAAGCTAAGTTAAAAAATATATCCCTGTGGACAAAGTTTGTTGTTGTAGATAAGGTAAAGATAACGCATTTTTGAGTTTTAGGTACTTTTTCACTTGGAAAGAAAAAAAAACTAAAAAGTCGGCAAACTAAGTAAGTTAAACCAAAGTTAAATTAATATACTAGAGTTTTTGCTGGGGTTGCTTTGTAATGGTGGTGCAATCAAAAATATTATGCCTTCGATTAATATAATATTTATTATAAATAAATCAGCCTAGAATAGAATAAGTAAGTATATAAAGCGAGATAACATACAAGTGCGTTGAGTAAACTATTTTTTTATAGTTTATAGCCTATGGACGTTTGCAGCACCAGAGGCAATACCAACGTGCTGCCGGTCTCGAAGAAATTTTATAACTCCTTTTTTGAAGAACCCCATATCGTACCGCGCTGAGAAAACCTCAGCCGGAAGCTCATTGCAGATCCTGAGAGTACGCAGCATGAACGTTCTAGAGAACCATTTCTATACATAACTATCCCATTAATAGTGAAATTCGAGAGTATAATGTGTTTGCAATCAGCGGCAAGTAGTGCATAAAGGGACAGCGAGAGCAAAAGCATTTCTTATTTAAGAGTTTTAAGTTAAGTTTATAGTTAGGACCATAACTGCTGCAGTGTAACACTTAGAACTTTATGAAAAGGATTGTACATGGAAGATTCGTTGCATGGCATTTCAAATATTGTGTGTTTCACTATTGACGAACTGAAGAAGTGAACCGCATGTTGAAACGAAGGATGAACCAGCTACCAAAGTTTTTATAAATAATACATAAAATTGAAGAGCGGGTGTGATTAAATGGTTCGAAAACAATACATTAAACTGTTATATAACAAAAATATGTTTATCTCTAGTTTTAAAATAATATCAGACATTTTTTTAATATGGTACATTTTTAATCCCATAATAATATTAGTAGCTATCCTTATTTAATTCGGAATTTATTATTGATTTTTATTTCTCTATATATAATATTTTTGTCTATATATAATTTGAAACTCATTTGCGATATACTAAATATAAACCAGTTTCCAAAATAGAGGCTGTGCCTACTTTGGTGCCGAGTGGGCAATCTTGTTATTTGAAACTGTTCATGAATATATTATATTTGATTTCAAAAGAGTAAACAATGAAAACAATTTTAATTGTCTGAATGTTTTGGTAACAC